>OU343221.1:146198890-146307140 GCA_910596185.1 Chrysanthemum makinoi | reverse complement strand
CCCTTCATTTTCCCTTTTGAAAATCCATTTGCAACCCAAAGGTTTGAAACTGTGTGGTGTGATCAACCAACACCCAAGTGTTGTTCCATGATGGAAATCCATCTCATCATTGATTGCTTCTTTCCGTTAAATATCCTAGGACTTCATTGCTTCTTCAAATGTCTTGGGATCATCCTCAACAATGAAGCTAATAGGAGTATTGGTCGATACTCATCCCTTGTTCCTTCAAACTAAGTATAGTTGAAACTCAGGTCCAAATGACTTGGATTCTGAACCTTTACTTTTCTTGAGCATTGCCGTGTTGTTGAACCACAACCTCATCAGGACCACTGATGAGACCATCATCAGGGACCTCTCTGATACACCAAAGTGTCATGAGTTCCATTTAGAATCCTTCATTTGGTCTAGAGACCGATGATAATCTATTCTCATCAAAGTTTGCATCTCTTGATTCAATTAATGAGTTAATCAAACATATCTCATTAGGTTCAATAACATAGAACCTATATGCCTTGGAATTCTCAGCATATCCAACAAAGATGCATCAATGCTCTCTTTCACCCAAAGTTTTCAACTTTGGATCAGGAGTCTTACAATACCTACAACCCCAAACCTTGAGATAGTTCAGTTGGTTTCCTTTTAGTCCAGAGTTCATAGGGGTAACCTTGTTCTTTTGTTGGGAACCCTATTTAATAAATAGCAAGTCATAACATAGCTTCACCCCAAAACCTTGACTCAATTCCATAGGGACAACATGGAATTAACCATCTCCTTCAAAGACCTGTTTTTCCTTTCAAATGCCATTTTGTTGAGGAGTATAAGAGGCAGCTTGTTTCATGGATTATACCAACAGACCGAAAAATATGAGTATCCATGTACTCACCCCCTATCAGTCCTTAATCTTTTGATCAAAGACCCAAGTTGTAATTCAACTTCGGTTTTAAACACTTTGAATTTATCTAATGCTTCATCCTTGGAATGTAAAGTATAAACATACAAAACCTAGAAGCATCATCAATAAATGTCACAAAGTACTTCTTGTTCCCAAAGAGGAGTGGCATCCAAATCACAAGTGTCACCGTGGAATTAGCTCCAAGACCTTAGTCTCACGACTAACACCTCGGCGCACAGTTATCTTGGTCAACATGCTTTACACCTTTCGTCCATGTCGCTGGGATCAACCCATCCATCCTTAGACATATCTTGCATTCTTTTATAATGTACATGGCCAAGTCTTGCATGCCAAAGGGGTAGTCAATCTCGCATAGGTGGTCACAAAAGCTAAAATAACACTATCAGTGGAAACATTAAGCCTGAACATTTGATTACTTAAATAGCCAAAACCAATAAAAACACCACTTTTAGACAAGACAAATTTATCAGACTCAATAACTTGTTTATATCCATGATTATTCAAAACACTACTTGAAACCAAGTTCTTCCTTATATCCGGAACATGAATAACATTAAACAAAGTTACAATCTTTCCAAAACTAAACCTAAGGTCTACACAACCACGACCATGCACCAAGGCTGTTGACTCATTTCCCATGTGAAGAATAGAACCATCATTCAGTGACTCATAAGTCTTGAACCAGCTTCTATCTTTACACACATGAACTGTGCACGAGTCCAGACCCACCACGCCACATCATCATCCTGCACATAATTAGATTCAGATACATATGTAACATAATAAATCTAAAAAGACTTATTAAACATATTCGACCTTCAGTGAGTTGGTTGAACCACCACTCCCTGAACCATTAGTGCATGATCCATTAGCTTTACCACCAACTTTAACACCCTTGCAGTCCCTTTTGATGTGACCAGTTTTGCCACATTTCCAACAAGTAGGTGTTGCCTTCTTGTTTGGATCTGCCCTTATGTTATCAAGATATTTGTGTTTGCCTTTGTTGTCATTGTACCTGGTGGAGTTGTTATGCTCCACCATATTGACAACAGATGCACCAGCAGCATTGCTACTCTTTGGCTTGTCATTATCCTGCATCTTAAGAGATTCCTCAATGCGCAGATGACTGCCCAACTCAACCAGAGTTAATTCCTTTTTCTTATGTTTCAAGGTATGCTTGAAATCTTTCCAAGGAGGGAGTTTGTCAATGACACAAGAGACTTTAATAGCCTCATCCATGTTCATATTTTGTTGTGTAAACCTTCCAAGTATTCCAAGAAGTTCATTGTATTGTTCCATAACTGGTCTTGACAGCCATTTTGTAATTTGTGAAATTACTAACAAGGAACTTCTTACTTGATGCATCCTCACCCATATATTTGGCATCCAAGGAGTCCCACAGTTCTTTGGAAGATTCAATGTTCTGATAAATATCAAATAGAGAATCAGACATACCATTGAGAATTAACCTCTGCAAATGTAGTCATCATTCTCCCATTTGCTCCTCCTCCTAATCTGCTCCACTGTAGCATCATCCCCATCATCAGGAATAGGTGTGGTTAGCACATACACCACACTCTCTTTGACAGCAAGAAGTGCATCTTCTTCGCCATCTCCTAAGTCCCCCCTTCAAACTTATCAAGCTTGGCCAAGTTTGAAGCCATGTGTTTCATTGCAGCAGCAGCCATTGATTATCACAAAACAGTTTACTTTGATTGTTGGTGTGTAACTCCCAGAACAGGGTAAGATAATCAATGTCAGCAGAAACAAATAACGAATCAGCAGAAACAAATACCACTAGGTGGTTACCGGATATCACTTGGAATCGTGTGATCACTTTCCAAAGTAAACTATTCGACCCTAATTCCTAGGTTACATGAATATCTACTTGGGATAAGACCAAATGTAGTTATGGAATTAGGCACAATTCAATAACCCTTGCGCTTATAAGTGTTAATCGTTTTCTGTGTGTTTTTCATGCATAATCAGATCTCCTATTTATAGGAGGTTACTTACTAGTCAAATGGAATCATGAGAATTAATCGGCCCATTAATCGCCTCATAATTATCCCCATTATAGCCGTTAGTGGTTACATGACCAATTAAACGTGGTCATTATGCAGTTGTAACTGCCACCTGAATAGGTCAAACCTCATTACAAGCAGTACTTCCATAAGTACTTTCATAGCACTAGCAGTGGATCCACTACTTCAGTGGAAACACTGCTTCAGTGGAAACACACACTGCTTCAATGGAAAATCTGCATATCAGTGGAAACCACAATCAGTACTTTCCACTAGAACTACCAATACAAACCACTATTAGAGTCAGGGTGTTCATGGACCTTATGGGTGTACACTCCGTACCTCCTAACCCATTACCAGGTGTGAACTAATCCCACAAGTGCACTAAATTTTCCAACATCCTTGCTCATAATTTTCACATGTGAAGATATTCTTACAAAACTTAAATAATCGTCTATTAAACATCAATATCTCCTATTTTTACACTTTTAGTATAAAAAATATCCTAGTAAGATCAAAACTTCAATCCTTGCTCATAATTTTTCACATGTGAAGTTATTCTTACAAAACTTAAATAATCGTCTATTAAACGTCAATATATCCTATTTTTGCACTTATAGTATAAAAAATATGCTAGTTAGATCAAAGCTTCAGTCCTTGCTCATAAATTTTCACATGTGAAGATATTCTTACAAAACTTAAATAATCGTCTATTAAACATCAATATATCATATTTTTGCACTTCTAGTATAAAAAATATGCTAGTAAGACAAATGATTCGATCCTTGCTCATGATTTTCACATGTTAAGATATACTTACAAAACTTAAATAATCATCTATTTAACATCAATATCTTCTATTTTTACACTTCTAGTATAGAAAATATGTCAGTAAGATCAAAGATTCAATCGTTGCTCATAATTTTCATCTGTGAAGATATACCTACAAAACTTAAATAATCATCTATTAAACATCAATATCTCCTATTTTTGCACTTTTAGTATAAAAAATATGCTAGTAAGATCAAAGCTTCAATCCTTGCTCATAATTTTTCACATGTGAAGATATTCTTACAAAACTTAAATAATCGTCTATTAAACATCAATATATCCTATTTTTGCACTTCTAGTATAAAAAATATGCTAGTAAGACAAATGATTCAATTCTTGCTCATAATTTTCACATGTGAAGATATACTTACAAAACTTAAATAATCATCTATTAAACATCAATATCTCCTATTTTTGCACTTCTAGTATAGAAAATATGCTAGTAAGATCAAAGCTTCAATCCTTGCTCATAATTTTCACATGTGAAGATATTCTTACAAAACTTAAATAATCGTCTATTAAACATCAATATCTCCTATTTTTGCACTTTTAGTATAAAAAATATGCTAGTAAGATCAAAGCTTTAATCCTTGCTCATAATTTTTCACATGAGAAGATATTCTTACAAAACTTAAATAATCGTCTATTATACATCAATATATCCTATTTTTGCACTTCTAGTATAAAAAATATGCTAGTAAGACAAATGATTCAATTCTTGCTCATAATTTTTACATGTGAAGATATACTTACAAAACTTAAATAATTATTTATTAAACGTCCATATCTCCTATTTTTGCACTTCTAGTATAGAAAATATGCTAGTAAGATCAAAGCTTCAATCCTTGCTCATAATTTTCACATGTGAAGATATTCTTACAAAACTTAAATAATCGTCTATTAAACATCAATATCTCCTATTTTTACACTTTTAGTATAAAAAATATGCTAGTAAGATCAAAACTTCAATCCTTGCTCATAATTTTTCACATGTGAAGATATTCTTACAAAACTTAAATAATCGTCTATTAAACATCAATATATCCTATTTTTGCACTTCTAGTATAAAAAATATTCTAGTAAGACAAATGATTCAATTCTTGCTCATAATTTTCACATGTGAAGATATACTTACAAAACTTAAATGATCATCTATTAAATATCAGTAAGTAATGGAGTTTTGAGATAGCCGGACATTACCATACTTACTCATGGTTCTTTATGCATTTTTCAATAAGGTGATGTTTTCAATATAGAGTATTGTGATTAAATTAGAACTAGGACATTGATTCAATCATGTTTGAGATAAAGATGGATTGAAAACAGAACAAGATCAGAAGTTTTAAAACCATACTGCAAAAGCTAAATAGCACTATTCTGAATGTGGGACACCAACAACCATACCCAATCCCTTGGACCATTCAAAAGGCTTTGATTATTAGTCATTTTCTTGAGTTACATAACGCATTTCATTCTTTTTCATTCACAGTTTCCTAGAACAAAACAAACGTACGTATTCTGAATGTGGGACACCAACAACCATACCCGATCCCGCCGGAGTGGGGTATGGGACAACAACAATAGTATAGTGATAACTGATTACGGTGAAATTGAATTCTGAATATGATTGAAGTGAAAAATTCGATGTATAATGATGAAGTACAACATACACTTGACCCTCTGAATCATTAACATTCTTAAGCAACTGGTCATAGGTTACCCTTGCATGTGTTTCAGACACCGAAAAAGAAAATAAATATACAAAGACAACCATTTATCTTATTAAAAACCAGCAAAACTACAGGCCACTCCTATATGAGAATGGGTCATTTTTTCTAACAACAGAACGGGTCAATCAGGTGTCTGAGTTGAATGTTGCCCAAAGTCTATTGTTAATGCATACAACCATCTATATATATTTTTTTATTAAATACTTAAGATTACTAAAATAGATGGTCAATAAGTGTTAGCTGGAAACCCATCCCAGCCTGCTTTTACCGTACTAGAAAGTTTCCTCATTTTAACCCATATTCACCCGTTACCCAACCCACTACCCCTTCAGCCTTGCCCATCTTGCCACATTCGATAATATATAAAATAAGAGAATCATGGACTTACTCCCAAGGGTCGTATCCAACCACGAAAACATCATTCTCATGATCAAGATTGACAAGTTTCCAACCAATCCTTTATCGATCTTGTTGTTATCCCTCTATACCAAATCATCCAGCCAGATCATCTTTGAGAATTGTATTTATTTTAGGCAGAGATCTTAAACTATTCAGCAATAAGATCGACACAAAAACCAACTCCAACCTAACCCATCTAAAAAAACTCACTTTTTACCCATTTCATCAACCAATCTTTACAACCCATCAAGATCTTCCAAATGGGTACACCATTTCACGTAATCTTATTCATGATACTCTCATGTTTAGCCATAACTTATGGTCAAGATTGCAACGCATACACATTCACAAACAACAATGTATACTCAACATGTGTCACCTTGCCTAGCTTAAACTCACAACTACATTGGACTTACCACCCAAGCAACACCACAGCTGACGTGGCGTACCGCCAACCTGGAGTCTCAAACTCACAATGGGTAGCATGGGGACTAAATGTTAATGGGGTAGGTATGGTTGGTGCACAAACTCTAGTAGGCTTAGTATCTTCAAATGGGTCAGTTTAGGCTTATGCTTCTTCTGTTAATGGTTATGGGACTGGTTTGCAGTCAGGTGGGTTAAGTTTTGCTGTCAGTAGGATCAGAGGTGAGTTGGTTAATGGTGATGTGGTTGTGTATGCTAGTTTGAGTTTGCCTAGTGGTAGGACTAGTTTTGCTCAAGTGTGGCAAGTTGGTCCAGTTAGTGATGGAGCTCCTGTGGCTCATCAGATGGGGTCTGCTAATAGGAATGCTATTGGGAGAGTTGACTTTGCTACGGGTGAAACTAGTTTTAGAGTGATGATCATCGTTATTGGTATGAGTTTTCTTCTCGATTGCTTCAACGTCCAAGCATGGTTGACCTTTCAGCTCAAGAGTGGCAATTACCTTGACCACTTCAGCTTTGTCTGCTTCAAATTGTTCATCAGTTGCAGGCCTGCAGCACAGTACAATTTTAAGAATATTAGTACAACAGTAAGAATCAAGAAAGAAAAGCAATTTTTTTATACCTTTTTCCAAACTGAAGTCGCATAACATAACTAGAGGACCCACCTCATGAGCAGACCCGATTACAGCCAAAAGAACGTTCTTCTCTAGATCCCACAATGTGATAAAGGTTTCGGCAGCAACGGCCAATACAGAACCATCTGCAGAAAATGCAGCAGTTGTCATAGGTTTCTTCCTGTATGAACCAACAGCATGGCATGCCCACCTAGCCCTTTGAGACAATTTCTCGTTCTACTGACTTCCACGATTGTGACTCCATACCTACAATATCATAAGAATTATACAAATGCATTTTCAAAAAATAAAAGAAAAAAGTGTGATATCTTACCTTGAGGTTACCACCATAAAAAGCGCTGACAGCCATACCACGAGTAGGATGGAAAGCAATTGCAGAAACACCATCATCACTATAGAAAATCATAAGATTATATGAGTTACATCTGCTTCGGGCCCAAATTTTTGGTCATAGATCTAGCAGCTTCAGAAAGAAAAAAGAAACTACCTGTGTGGCTCGTATATAATAGTTGACAAGCTAAAATCATTGTTTTGTGACCCACATTCCCAAAACTTGAGTGTTACAAAGCCCTCTATATCTTGTTCAGCCAATCTGGTTTCAACAGTACACATCACGGAGCCCTCCAATGAAAGTGCAACTAAATTTAAAATCATCTGCAATCATGAAGATCATGAGTTGTATAATACAAATTTACAAACACTATACGTGCAAAAAAGGTGTTTAGTGGCATGCTCAAAGATACAAGAACCAAATAAAGAGATATACTGATTTTCAATCCATTAATGAAGTAAACACTAGAATATGGTGAATTTTAGGTTTAGCTGGACAAACCCTATCAGTCACATAGATACTAGTTGACAATGCTTGATCAACATGCCTTACTACTTAAATACACTTCATTGAGTAACACTTGCCATACCAGCCCTATTCATTGAGTCGCTTCAGTGACAGTGCTCGCAAGACTAGAAAAAAATTAAATAAAACAAAATGCTGAAATAGGCCATCATCATTGTTATGCAGAGCTACCCATTTGAGTAACCTTCTAGCAACGCAATCACCTAAGCGACGAGATTAAGCAGACGTTTGAGCAAAACTATAAGTGGTTCATTTTGAGTACATAATAATTCTCTTTAGATACCAGTGATGTCGGTACCTCTCCGCTAAATTTATTATCTGCTATATCCAGTCTCTTTAAAGAAGACATCCCAAGGAAAGCGTCATCATCAATATTACCAGAATAATTATTTTTGGAAATACACAAAGACTTCAATGTACCACCTAGCTTCCTAAATTTTGGCATTGCACCTTCAAACTGGTTGTCCATCAAACTCAGCGTCCTTAATTTCCTTAACCCGATAAGCGAGTCTACATCAATATCCCTTGACAATTTCAGACAATCTAGCTGCAACCCCCATATGTTTCCATTTAAGCATATTACACCTCTCTAAGGTGGAGTTTTTCTTGAAGATCCTACTCGGGGAAATGGCAACCTTGGAGTTTTGGGGTGCCAAACAAGTTAAATAAAAAGACTATCTAAAAGGAAAATGGGGTCAAATGGTAAGTACATGGTTAAAAGTCACCCAAAATGTATTTCTTATGATTACAGGTGCAGCCTCCTAGGTTTATTTATTTATTATTTTATTTTATTTGTTTATTTTAAGAAAAGTAGATTATAAATTATAAGATAAAATGTTTTTAGATCAACCCAACCCAGTTTGACCCACTAAAGGAACCTGTCACACACCTCACCAGCTAATAGCCTTTATTATGCAACAAGTTGTTATATTTTCTAGTGTTAAAAAAAGGATAATGGCTCACCGTACTCCAACATCTGGATATTAGGCCCACTAAGCACTCATGTTTCAGAATTTTTCAATGAAATTTTGTGTCCTAGCATCAAGGGAACAATTCAGTCAAAGAATCTGAATATCACATCAACTACTTGTCTAGTGTATTCCATATTATTAAGTTAAATGGGAATTTTTTACAAGCTTTCAGATTAAAAATCTATATACTAAAGATCATACATACAACTAACTTGTTTATCCACTAAACTATTACTGTACCAGCAAGCATATTAGGCCCACTAAGCAAGGACATGCACCCAAGTGATAAATTTTTATAATAGGTTTTTAAGGTACTTAAAGCTAAAACACCTACCGCAAATTCTGTGATAGTGATACTATGGTGTAAAAATGAAGGGTAAAACACAGCCAAACATTCTGGATCAGCAATTGACTTTGACTTGGTAATAGCAACACCTAACTGGTCTCATTTTAAGTTGCAACATAATTGCCTTGCAAGGAATATACTTACACCAGACACATTCTGGATCAGCAGTTGACCTTTACTAATTGGCACTAAATATGGTCTCATCTATCTTAATTAAATTAGCTGTGCATGATGAGATAGTGACTCTTCATTGTTTGTAATCCTGCTATCTTCATGATATTTCCATGATACAATTCAGTAAATAAACAAATAAATAAATAAAATAAAATTAGTAAATAAAAACTATTCCCTAAGATATCATATGGTTTGCTATCTTTGAAGATTGCTACAGATCTGCGATTACATGAACAACCATAAGATACAAGTCCACGCCCGATTGAGAACAACACGAGCATTCGGTATCTTATTTCTTCAATGTAGTATTAATGACCCGTTCAAACGAAAAAGCCAATGAAAAATTGTCCCTATCTTCTTCAGATAAGAACTAATATGCTAAACTTTGACTAAATTTCCTATATCACTAAGAAGACGTGGTCGTATCAATGAATGATGAGAACATCATTCATGAAGAACTAGTGAGATTACTCGGTCATATGAAATATGCACTATTTATGAAGTAAATGGAGGAAAAAGTGAGGAAATTTATATGGCTAGTCTTCACAAGAATTTTGGACTACATACTGTTTCAACATAAGATACTGTGATGGACATGCAAACACATACATATGAGAACGATGATACACCATTTTTATGAGAGCTATGTGCATGATAATTTAACCGCAAAACCACATGTGAAGCAAATAGAATAAAAAAGTCACTTGCATATGACAGACCTGTTCAACACGCCAAAATGCAGATAAAAAAATGGAAGCCTTGAAAGAATGCAATAACACCGGCGAGTTGTTAAAATGTGACAACTGCGAGCTGGACGAACAGGCGGTTCATCTGACATCATGGAAATTAATGTGGATGGTTTTTGTACCAATTTATCAGCTGTGACAACCCGCACTTTTCCAGATATTATTTTTTCATAGAATTATGTATGTTTATCATTTACGAACTTTCCTGGGCTCATTTGTCCAGAAAACGAGAAGTTATCTCGTAAAAAGTGGAAACCGACTCACGAAGCGTACTGACAACCGTAAACTCATTTAATCTTTTATTTTTAATTTCGAGAAAAATAATCATGTAAATACTCATTTTATTGGAAAAATTATTCCGAACGCGATGGCGTAAGTCTTATAATTTTTATCACATGTTTACTCGCCTAAATACGTCCCGAACCGAATATTGACAAAATTTTACTAAATATTACAAGAATGGTCCTTATGATATTTTCACTCTCCTCACCCTACACTTTTGATTTTGTCAAAAAGGGTCCCTCATGGAGTATAAATACTCCCACCACTCTCTCTCTCCTCATAATAAACACACTAACTCTCTCTCTTAAAACTCTCTACCTCTTCCCTCTAATATGCGGTCACCGGAATTTTGGTCCGGTCACCTTCTCCGGCGAACCTTTACACCTCCTATACCAAAAGATAGATCAAGAGCTTGTGGTTATTTTTCTGCGTTGCACGCGCCCCAAAGAAGTCACACGCGCCACAGATCTAAAGTTTAAGATATGAAGTGTGATGTTATTTTCGTTAGTAGTTTGAGTGAATAAATCAGGCCATGTTTTATCTATAACGGGCTTCAAACCGTCAATATTTAAAAGGGTGTTTGCGTGTGTACAGCCGTCACCACCTCAGCTGACCACCCTCCTCATCTCATTTCACCATCTTTCTTTCTTCCTCTCTCTCGTTTACTTCGGTAAGTCAAAAACCTCAAAACCCCTTTTGATTGATTTTTGAGTTAAAACCGATTGTAAACTTTTGTTATGTTTTTCCTGGAATCATATGGTTATAAACGTAATTTTAAATATTGTTTGTGGAAAGACTATTGTTAAAATCGTGTTTGTGATGTTGTTTGAAAATCAGATTCGTGTGGCCTTGTACACGGATTGGGAATCAGTTAAGATACATTTCATTGGTTAAATCTAAATCAAGTTCTGAAGTCGAGACGCATTTCTAACTAGAGGTGGCAAAACGAGCCGGGCGGGCACGGGCACGGGCTAGAACGGGCACGGGCCAAACGGGCACATGTTATACAAATCGCTTAATAAAAGACCTAAAACGACGAAATGAAATTCCTTAAATGTAATATCTTATTTATATTAACAAAAATAAATATATTATCTAAAAAAATCTTTAAAACGATAGTTAATGTTCAACAATTGTGAGAAAAAAAAAGTGCCCATTTGTGCTCATTCAAGTTTTCAATGGGTTATATGTGCCCATTTCAAAAAAAAAAGAGGCTAAATGTGCTCAAATCTTTTAAAAATGTGCCTATTTAGCTCATTTTTTTGTTTCTGGCACATTTTGCCATCTCTATTTCTAACTAATCGGTTTCGTGTGGTATCGATCTGTTAAGTGTGTTATTGGTGTTGTTTCATATCGGGTCGAGACCGGAAATGGTATACATGTTGGAAATTTGAATTGCTTATTACTTTGTTTAAAATGTCGTTGTATGTGAATCTCGTTATGGTTAATAATTTGGTTGTGTTAAGTCTCGGTCAAAGTGGTTTTGGTCGTCCGGTGGTGTTTAGAAGCCGATGTCGTAATTTCATTTGTTTCGGATAAAGTCTAACTCGGCTAGGATTTTCGGGTTAAAAACTGTTTTGAGTGGGGTGCTCATTAGTTTGGTTCTTCCTAGGGTAAAGTGACCTGAGAGGTGCACATTAGTTTGAGATTTCCTTCCTGCTTAGAGCACTGGGTACAGTGGTGCCAAAGTGTGGTGCCAAGCTCGTGCCAAACTGCCACGTCAGCAGTTTTTGAGTTTGGCACCAGAAACTGTTTGGCACCACATTTCTGGGTATCCGTTGGCACCGAATTTCTGTGCCAAACTCAATTTTATTTATTTTATTTTTTTATAAAATTTAAAAACAATATATCCTAAAATTACTTTATTCATAAAAAAAAAACATTACAAGAAATAAAAAAACAATAAACTTAAAAAAACATAACATAATTATTCTTGTGAATATTTTGCCCGGATCCGTGCTTGTTGGGCTCTCACGATTGACGCGTTCATCGGATCGAGCGTGCTTGTGTCCATAGATAGCACCCGCATCTCTTCGGCTATCCTTTGAGTTTCGATTAATCGACCCTCGCCGAGACTCCCGCTCAAGAACATCTTGCTTCATTTTCGCTCCCCACTCGTATTGTTTTTCCATCATTTGTGAAAACATTTCCGGTTTGAACCGAACTTGCGGTCGAGTTAGACGAACGTTGGCTCTTTGCGATCCGTACACCCCGTCCGCCTTGGCAATGCGTCGGGTCCAAAATGCTCGGATCCTCTTCCGTAACCCGAAGACGATTACGTCTTGCATTTGTTGAGTTCGGATTTTTCCACTTATGCTTGTCCTTAAAAAACTTCCAAGCCGACGAATGTTTAAAATCGCCATGATATCGTTTGTACAAAGTGTGGCAACGTTCCATGAAATCCATATCGTTCTCCCTACTCATAACAGCCGTTTCATTCACAATCGAATTAAACTTCCCGACACAACGATTCATCGGAGTCCACTTTCCGGTAAGCATGTTCTTGGTACGAGTTACAAACTTTTGTTTTTTTGCTTCCTTGTTGTAAGCTTCCAAAACTTTATACCAAAACGTTTCATTACCTTGATCCGCACCGACTTTTGGATCCTCGGATACTTCAATGTAAGTTTGCGCCAAAAGTAGTTCTTCTTGGTCGGTCCATGCGTTACGCGATCGTTGCTGGGTCTCGGCTTCCTCTTCGGTTGTTGGTTGCTTTTTTTTCGTTTTCTTTGCCTTCGCCGGTTCCTTCATTTTTGTTTTTTTGGACGTGGGGGTCGGGATGACCGCTTCCTCTTCGGATTCGGATTCGTCAACAAGGTGGAACGATTGGTGGGACGATCTTGGTTGTGATTCGTTTTGTTGTTGTTGTTGTTGCATTTTCCATTGAGAAAACAAAGCGTATTCGTCGGGATTGACGCATGAGTTTTGTTGAGAAAACGAAGGAAAGTATTGTTGTTGGGTGTTCGGATTCGGATTCGAAGACGAACCGATCATTTGGTTCGATGGATCGTTAAGCATTCGATTGATCCAAGGAGTGTTGTTGGGATTCATTTTCTTGAAAAAATATTGAAGTTGAGATGTATTTGAAGTGTGTGTGAAGTGGTATAAGTGATAAGGTTTATATAGGATTTGAAAGTGGGTAAAAGTGGTAAAAAAGAGGTCAAAAATCAAAAAAACCCAAAACTAGCCGTTTGCAACGGCTATATTTTTGAATGCAACGGCCACATTTTTTTAAAAAAAAGAAAAAAAAGAAAAAAAAAAACGTGGGCTGTTAGGTTTGGCGCAAGGCCTCTTGGCGCGAGCGTGGTAACGGTGCGCCAAACTTGGCGTCGCGCCAAACTCGTTGGCACCAAGTTTGGCACCACCGTACCTCCTGCTCTTAGTGTCAACTTTGAAACTGTTTGAACTTACTTTGTTTTGTTACTTATTGTACAAAGGGAAAGTAATGATTTATGATTATTCCAGTTTATAGAGTGCGTTTGTGTCAGTTGCGAATGGTGTGTTTGGTTTTAGTACAATTAAGAGATTAGTGGTGTTTAACTTGGCTTGTCTAATAATAATATCTTGCGGTTGTTAAAAAGGGTTAACTAATGTATGTTAACTAGTTGGATTGGTGGGAACATTGGTACATTTCGGTTAATTGGGATTGACGATTGATATTGGACTTATATGGATTATGATTTGGACTTCGGATCGTTATTGGATTTGCGATATTAGACATTGGACTTATTGGACACACTTAACGGTATAATATAATAGACTCTAATAGAATTTAATATATTAGACACGAAACACTCACAAACTATTCAATAAACTCAACGCTAATAATTACGTGAATGATAACGAAATAAAATTTATAAACATTGTAATTTCAAACTTGGGTTATTTAAAGTCACGATGACTTAAGAATGTTGTATAAATGGACGCGTTACGTCGAAATTTATAAAACATCCTAAACTTATACCTTTACTTCAAAAAGGGCTTTTATTATTATAACACCCAACGAGAATCAAACGTATGGTTTTACTTGATTTTAAAAGTCTATACTTAGACTTTAGTCCAAAAATGTCTTTGTTATAAAACATGTTTGTTGTATACAAACTACTTGGGATTAAGGGTAAATACCGAAACCACCAATTGACTTATTTATTGAAGTAATTATGTGTCTTTATTATCTTAGCATCTTACTGGTCATAATCTTCTCGACTTAAGTCTTGGTCAACTTTATTTTTCCTCATAATATATTGGGATGTATATTATGTCTTGGTATGAGTTATGTTTGGTGTGAGTTATAACCTTTGGTGTGAGTTACATTTTGGTATACTTTTGGCGTGAGTCGTATGTCGAGTCTTGATTTCTTACCACCACACGAAACGTTAAAACTAAACTTTTGAGATATTGATAATTGATTTTTGAAAATCTTTGATTCGAGTATTCCCCGAAAACTAAGACACGGGATATTATATTATTTTACTTTTTGAGACGTATTTTGAGATAATACTTAGGTCGTGACGATGTAGTACCTTTGTACTTGTAGTCTTTGGATATCGACGTGCCTTTCCTTCATGATTTGGTTGTGCTTACTCTTTTATGCCAGTCTTGTTAGTTGTGATTCTTGCGTTGCTTCGTATCAAGGTGAGTTCATGGCCCCTACTTTTGCTTGCTTTTAAACTGTTTTGGGGGAGAATACATGCTCATTTTTATTAAATGCAAATGCTTGATTTATTTGAATAAATTATTGTTACTTGGTTTGACGAAATTGCGTAAATTGGTTTGAATATGCTTTTACGTGGACACAAGTGCTTGAATTGTTTTGATTGGACCTGAAAATGTTTTTGTAAGCTATTACGTGCTAGGTTAAGGTTAGAAACCCAAGCGTTGTTATGAATTGTTACATCCTGGCTCAGGATGGTGCGAATGTTGTGAATAGATCTATTGGGAATGGCCACCCAGTCCGACCCGCATGGCTCATGTGGAGGACGTATAACATGTCGATTGTTTGTATGCTATCTAGCGTTGGTTTCATGATTTAGCCTGCGTAATAGTTAAGCTTGCGTGGCACTATATTTGTTGTATTGTATGATTTTGATATGGTCCAAGTGGTTGTTTATGAGCTATTTTTGCGGATAAATATTTTGATACTGCGAATTAGGCAGGGTATGCCTCGGTTAAATTTGACTTGTTTATGAGAATTGATTTGCACTTGAAAACCTTGTGGTCCACCTTTCAATTCTTTTGTTTAAAGGTAAACCTTGTTTTCGCGACATTGTGAGCACCACAATGATCGAAAGGATCTTTTGAACTCGCAACACTTTTATGAAAACCTATGAACTCACCAACCTCGTGTTGACACTTTTAGCATGTATTTTCAGGTATTGAGGCGATAGTTTACTTTTGGAGGCACTTGGGCAATGGCATGGCATGGTCATAGACAACTCTGATATTTGTATTTGGGAATCGCTTATTTATTATGGGCCTGTTTTCACATCAAATTTTATTGTAAACTTTGATTTGTTTTGAATAAATGAGTTTTCTTAATATAAACCCGTTATTCTATACTTGTGTTGTGATACCAATTAGTAGCACCCAAGACTTGTATGCTTCCGCTAAAACCCGATTTTCCGGGGTGTTACATCAGCTACTAGACAGCAACCATACAAAATTGAGTCATTTGCACCCTACACAGTGTTAAACATCAGAACCCAAAATATTGTAATGACATAGGAAAGAAGTCATAGTTGCAGTAGCTCTCAATAAAAGTGTGACATCCAAGACCAAAAAAACTATGACTACATAAGAGACAGAAAAGGATAGGGCCTGAAACTTCTAAGATATGCAAATGGTAAACAAAGTGGTAAATGAAAGGTCTGCTAGTTGTATATTGAGTTTACATAAATGATGTGTGACAACCCGTACTTTCAGGTCATTTCTCGAAACGATTTATGCTTCACTATTTCAACATTTATCGTAAACTTGGTTTACGTGTTCCAAATTCGCGTAACCTTTATGGTTTAGCGGCGAATTCATGATCATAACATCACGTACATTTCATATGGACTAAGTTTAGTCTACATTTCGTTCGCATCATTTGCATCACGATAGTTCATTCATAACATTTCATTTCACATTTATCGCGTAATTTTTATATTAAATAAACGTTATCGCGTGAGTTATTATTATGAGCATTTAATCCGTTACTTTCAAAAATGATCCCGACATATTTTTAAACTTACATTTAGTTTATAAAAACTATATTTTGAGTTTACCTAGTGTTTTAAATTTATTTTGTATATAAATCGTTAAGTTTATATTATTACGACGCTTTTCTTAAAAACTACACGAAAATTTTTATATCACTCAAATTTCACAAGGAATGTATTTTTACAATTTTTATGATCTCATTACATTCTACTTTGATCTATTAAAAATCTCTTTTTACCTAAAAGTTACCATTTACCTTACAAGTATTATTAACTACATACATTTACTTACATGTTTCTTACAAATTATACAAGTATCTATTCAATAATTATAAAAAAAAAAAAAAAAAAAAAAAATATATAATTGAGAAACAAGATCCATAAAAACCGGCCCTATGGGGTGATTTCATTTATTGATGGTAAAATTTTTCTACAAATATACTTCTACACTTCACCTCTTTTACTTCATCATTCACTTCAATAATTTTCATACACATTCAAGATATTTCTCTCCTTTTTCTTGCTCTCTAGAACCGGCCATAGTAGGAGCTCAAAGGGATTACAAAAACTTTTCAATCTCAAGTGTTAATAACAATCTAGATAACACTCTTGTTTAGGTTTTGAAATAAAAACCTAGGGTGTTTAGGTTTAATCCTTGTTACTTACACCTCATCATATCACTTGTAAGCATCTCATGTTTATTTTTCATCTTACATATTCATTTCATATTCATCTTTTCATTTTTGAAGCAAGTATGCATGATATGTGATTTATACCATTTTATTTCATGATTTTAGAGTTATCTATATACTATGGTCATCCTATAAATATTCCCTTGGTATTCTTTGGTCTTGATGGTGATTAGGAACCCATGACACCCTAAGAAGGTGTATGGTAGGATTAGGTTAGCTTTGGAGTTGATTTGAAAGGATTGGAATAGGTTTAGTACGAGAAAAACTATTTTCGATAAGTATATAAAAGTGTTCTGTCCTTGTTTTGTTTTTCTGGAAAATCCGACAGTAGGCACGAAATTTTGGCCTTGATATTTAGAAAATATACTTTAAAACGAATCCGTGGCCGCTTGAACGGATTAAAACGGAGTTATAACGAAGAAGTTATGAATTTTTCAAGTTTGACGACGATATATACATTTTCTGAAAATTTCAGCATACTATTTTTATTTTGTACGAGTCAAAAACGAGCCTTAAGCTTCATAAATTATTTCGACTTGTCAAAATATATTAGTATACTTTGATACGAAGCTAAGGACATATAATATGTAGAAAACGGATTTGAAACGACTAAGATATACACGTTTTCATAAACTTGCCGTAACTATTATTTTTAGAAAACTATATTATTTTTACGAGATAAGTGTTACGGTAACTAAAATCACCATATTTAACCTCTATTATCTTTATGTTCGAGACCTTTATGACGAAAACTCCTGAACTGAAACTTCTAGATATCGATACAAACTTTCCAAAACCGTCGAGTTCGTTCTCTAACGATCGACGTATACCATTTTACGACTAGTTTTCCAAAGCCATTTTTGTTAATTTCATAAAAATTCCGACAACATTGTTTTTGCGACGAAATGATAATTTCACCAAAAATCATTATAAAACCATTATAGGATGACATTTTGACGTAAATACTTGTAAAGTGATTTTTGATTGTTCAAGACGTCAAACGAGTATTGTTCGACGACAAGTATTATTTTCAAAAACTCGCAAATGGTATAAATAACATACGAAATGCATGCATAACATTCCATTGCAACTCATGACGTATCATATCATTCACAATAGGTCAAGGGTAAAGCATTACATTGTACCTCGGTGTACCCACTTTTGTCATCATAATCATTGCAACAGGTGAGTTTTCATAGCCCCTACTTTTACTTGTTTTCATAACTATTTTGGGGGAGATACATGCTCAAACTATTTTCATTTACTTTCATAGTTACTTTAAACATTCAAGGATTACCGTGAGTTTTCATAGCCCCACTTTTAATTGTTTTTATACTACTTTTGGGGGAGATACATGCTCAAACTGTTTTCATTTACTTTCACAAGTACTTTAACTTATATGAATTACCGTGAGTTTTCATAGCCCCTGCTTTTACTTGTTTTCATAACTGTTTTGGGGGAGATACATGCTACATTTTAAATTGAACACAAATGCTTTGAACTGTATGCTATATCCGATGTTTTATTGTCACTAAGTATTTGCCATGTTCGAAGTCCCTACATCATGAACCATTAGTCACTTGCGGGTGAGCGCGAGTATAGTGAATAGGCCTATTGGAATTAACACTCCCGCTCTTATTGACCCAGTTAGGGGAAATCGAGCGCACTATATTTGAATCATTAAGGTAAATTGGCAAATTACCTATTAGGGCGGCGATGAAACGATGATTACCAATTTCTATTGGTGCGATGTTTACGCTTTGGTGTCATGAACTTAGTGAAATAAATACGATGTTGTTTTAACGATGAGTGTGAAACCATTTAACTCACACTACGATTATTGTGAATTCATTTGTCGATGTGTACTTGAACATTAACTCTACATATTCTGGCAGTGGGTTGTGAACACACAGGTTGCAAGTTTTGTATGGGCGGACTTGGACTGAGTGGATTCACAATTCCTTTGCTGCATAAACGATTTCGATACATTGAGTCATGCACTATTTTGTGAATTCCTTTGACGATTTCTGCTTGAACATAAACTATGCATATTCTGGCAGTGGGTTGTGAACACACAGGTTGCAAGTTTTGTATGGCCGGGACTTGGAACTGAGTGGATTTACAATGCCTTTGCTACATAAACGATTTTGAAAGGCTTTACATTTCAACACAAACTCTATGAACTCACTCAACCTTTGTGTTGACACTTTTAGCATGTTTTATCTCAGGTATCTAAGGCATTCACTTCATGGCATGCATTTGGACACATCATGGAGTCGTGGTGACGACGCGTCTCACTTGGGTTTTACATACTTTAAAACATCGTTGAATTGTAACAAACTTATTTCCGCACAAGATGATTTTCATTTGGGACCTATCTTTGTACACTCTGATTATTTTATTAAATCAAACGATGTATTTTCCAAACGACACTTTAGGTCGTTCAATATAACTGTGATTGTGATGCTATGACAGTCAATCCCCAGGAATTCCATTCCGCTGCAAACAGTAATTGGGGGTGTCACAGATTGGCATCAGAGCTTCGGTTATAGAGAACTAGGTTGCATCATTGACCCTAGACTATAACTACATTATCATAGCATCTCATCATTTCATCATAAGTGCATGTTCACTCTACATGCGGTTTATACGTACATTTTTCGAGTTATTTACTTTCATTTCCTATCGACTGTCACATGGATGCCCTTAAATACCCATCCCATTATCCTTTCCTCATACTCTAATGTGGAGAATTCCTTGTTATTCCCTATCACAATCTTTACATCAATTGACTCATCACCGATAACGCCGAATGCCGAGATAAACCCTTAAGTAGGGCAAGGTCACTCTCACTCCTTTGTTTCATCACTAACATGTCGAGTTACACGTTACTAACACATTAAGTCACTAAACCATTATACACTTGAAGCACTTACGACACCTCATAACCCATCTTTTCGAAACCCGTCGATTATTTTGAAAATAACCTCAAACTTACCATTTCTTATCACATCTCTTTGGAGTGTTTATTATTAACATCGGATTTTTGCTACGTCTCACATTTCCTCTTGTTTTGAAGAAGATATGGCACCGAAGAAAGCTACAGTTGAAATGACCCAAGCAGCTATTCAAAAGTTAGTGAATGATAGCATAGCTGATGCTTTAAGAGTCGAAAGGGAAACAGTCTGCTGCTGCTCTGCTGAGGCCGCGCTGCTGCTGCCGCTAGGCTAGCTGCTGCTACTGGAAATGCCGGAGGATCCGGAGTTAAGAGATGTTCGTACAAGGATTTCAAAAGTGGTGAGCCCACGAAGTTTAGGGGGACTGAAGGAGCCACGGCCATGGTACGATGGTTTGAAAAGTTGGAATCCGTGTTTTTGCTTTGTAATTGCTCGGATGATAGTAAGGTCAAATTTGCTACAAGTACATTACTCGATGGAGCGTTGTCGTGGTGGAATTCATATGCTCAACCGATTGGAATGGAGAATGCTTTCAAGCTTACTTGGGAGCAATTTAAGGGTTTGGTGACTAAGAAGTTTTGTCCTCGTACGGAAGTGAAAAAGTTGGAGACGGAGTTCTACGAACTAGTAACGATTGGGTACGATATTGACACATACATTCGGAGATTTCAGGAATTGGCCGCGTTATGCCCGTCGATGGTACCGGATAACGAGAAGTTGCTAGAGGCTTTTATCGGGGGACTTCCCGAAGTTATTCAAGGAAATGTGACTTCGTTTGATCCACAAACAATCGAGGAAGCTATTAGGGTGACTCAAAAGCTCATGGCCCAGGTAGTGAAGAGAGGTAAGTACACCAACACCAACCAAAACAACAATAACCCCAACAACCGCACCAACTACAACAATAACCAAAACAACAACAACGACGATAACCAAATCAACAACAACAAAAGGAAATGGGAAACGACCAAGGAGATGATAACAACAACAACCAAACCGCAACACTAACCGTCATCAACAACAAAATAGAAGGCAAGAAGCGGGAATGGTTTATGTCGCTGCACCAATGAGAGGTAGAGGGTATGCTGGAACACACCCACTATGTAATCGATGTAATTTTCATCACTCGGGTCCTTGCCCTGCCAAGTGCCACAAATGCAAAACACCGGGACATCTAGCCAGGGATTGTAAAGGTAAAGCCGTAGTCACATGCTTCGGATGTGGGGAACAAGGACACTATCGGAATCAATGTCCTCAAAACCAAGGTCAACCAGTTGAAGGTGCTCATGGGAATGTATATATGTTGGAAGGAGGAGAAGGAGCTCGTCAAGGTATCAACGACGCGGAAGACTGAAGAAGTTCGGAAACTAACAGTCTTATTTCTCCTTATGTACTATGTCGTACTAAGTTTATGTTTTCCATCATATCCGAATCTTTATAACCTAAGATGTATTTCTGTTTGATAAACCACTTGTTGTAAAATATTCTCATCTATCGTACTTTATTTTCTTTCCGATTTGTTATCATTTACGAGGATTTGAATTCTTTTTACTTTAACTATCATTTTAACGACACTTCTCCATGTCTTCTCTCCTCGATGTTCATCACAATTTTAACATCAGTTGACTCAACACCAAACAACATATGAGTCGATTAGTCTAAGCATTGCATAGTTACTCCTAAATTATACATAGCCTGATCACCTATGTCTAATTCAGGAAGAATCATGCAATGAAGGGAGTAGTAGGCTTATATGTGTAAGCAATTCCGTAATCGAGCCAAATTTTCAAAAGATTTTCTTCAAACCACTTGTTTCCAGTTTGATCCGCGTGACAGTTCTTGTTTGATGAGTTGCAAAGATCGAGCTAGAGACAAGTTGTTACCTAAACCGATTTAGCCTAATCGTATGACAGTTCTTGTTTGATGAGTTGTGGGATTAAGTAAAAATCGGTTACCAAAAAGTCTTTGGAGGGTTTTGCTCGAGAATGGGAAGGCTTGCCTCATCAAACCCTAAACCCGTTAGACCTAACAACGATTGAATTCAGGGACTGAATTCCTTTTGGATGGGCGAATGTGACAACCCGTACTTTCAGGTCATTTCTCGAAACGATTTATGCTTCACTATTTCAACATTTATCGTAAACTTGGTTTACGTGTTCCAAATTCGCGTAACCTTTATGGTTTAGCGGCGAATTCATGATCATAACATCACGTACATTTCATATGGACTAAGTTTAGTCTACATTTCGTTCGCATCATTTGCATCACGATAGTTCATTCATAACATTTCATTTCACATTTATCGCGTAATTTTTATATTAAATAAACGTTATCGCGTGAGTTATTATTATGAGCATTTAATCCGTTACTTTCAAAAATGATCCCGACATATTTTTAAACTTACATTTAGTTTATAAAAACTATATTTTGAGTTTACCTAGTGTTTTAAATTTATTTTGTATATAAATCGTTAAGTTTATATTATTACGACGCTTTTCTTAAAAACTACACGAAAATTTTTATATCACTCAAATTTCACAAGGAATGTATTTTTACAATTTTTATGATCTCATTACATTCTACTTTGATCTATTAAAATCTCTTTTTACCTAAAAGTTACCATTTACCTTACAAGTATTATTAACTACATACATTTACTTACATTTTTCTTACAAATTATACAAGTATCTATACAATAATTAAAAAAAAAAAAAAAAAAAAAAATATATAATTGAGAACAAGATCCATAAAACGGCCCTATGGGGTGATTTCATTTATTGATGGTAAAATTTTTCTACAAATATACTTCTACACTTCACCTCTTTTACTTCATCATTCACTTCAATAATTTTCATACACATTCAAGATATTTCTCTCCTTTTTCTTGCTCTCTAGAACCGGCCATAGTAGGAGCTCAAAGGGATTACAAAACCTTTTCAATCTCAAGTGTTAATAACAATCTAGATAACACTCTTGTTTAGGTTTTGAAATAAAAACCTAGGGTGTTTAGGTTTAATCCTTGTTACTTACACCTCATCATATCACTTGTAAGCATCTCATGTTTATTTTTCATCTTACATATTCATTTCATATTCATCTTTTCATTTTTGGAGCAAGTATGCATGATATGTGATTTATACCATTTTATTTCATGATTTTAGAGTTATCTATATACTATGGTCATCCTATAAATATTCCCTTGGTATTCTTTGGTCTTGATGGTGATTAGGAACCCATGACACCCTAAGAAGGTGTATGGTAGGATTAGGTTAGCTTTGGAGTTGATTTGAAAGGATTGGAATAGGTTTAGTACGAGAAAAACTATTTTCGATAAGTATATAAAAGTGTTCTGTCCTTGTTTTGTTTTTCTGGAAAATCCGACAGTAGGCACGAAATTTTGGCCTTGATATTTAGAAAATATACTTTAAAACGAATCCGTGGCCGCTTGAACGGATTAAAACGGAGTTATACCGAAGAAGTTATGAATTTTTCAAGTTTGACGACGATATATACATTTTCTGAAAATTTCAGCATACTATTTTTATTTTGTACGAGTCAAAACGAGCCTTAAGCTTCATAAATTATTTCGACTTGTCAAAAATATATTAGTATACTTTGATACGAAGCTAAGGACATATAATATGTAGAAAACGGATTTGAAACGACTAAGATATACACGTTTTCATAAACTTCCGTAACTATTATTTTCTGAAAAACTATATTATTTTTACGAGATAAGTGTTACGGTAACTAAAATCACCATATTTAACCTCTATTATCTTTATGTTCGAGACCTTTATGACGAAAACTCCTGAACTGAAACTTCTAGATATCGATACAAACTTTCCAAAACCGTCGAGTTCGTTCTCTAACGATCGACGTACACCATTTTACAACTAGTTTTCCAAAGCCATTTTTGTTAATTTCATGAAAATTCCGACAACATTGTTTTGCGACGAAAAGTGATAATTTCACCAAAAATCATTATAAAACCATTATAGGATGACATTTTGACGTAAATACTTGTAAAGTGATTTTTGATTGTTCAAGACGTCAAACGAGTATTGTTCGACGACAAGTATTATTTTCAAAAACTCGCAAATGGTATAAATAACATACGAAATGCATGCATAACATTCCATTGCAACTCATGACGTATCATATCATTCACAATAGGTCAAGGGTAAAGCATTACATTGTACCTCGGTGTACCCACTTTTGTCATCATAATCATTGCAACAGGTGAGTTTTCATAGCCCCTACTTTTAATTGTTTTCATAACTATTTTGGGGGAGATACATGCTCAAACTATTTTCATTTACTTTCATAGTTACTTTAAACATTCAAGGATTACCGTGAGTTTTCATAGCCCCACTTTTAATTGTTTTTATACTACTTTTGGGGAAGATACATGCTCAAACTGTTTTCATTTACTTTCACAAGTACTTTAACTTATATGAATAACCGTGAGTTTTCATAGCCCCTGCTTTTACTTGTTTTCATAACTGTTTTGGGGGAGATACATGCTACATATTAAATTGAACACAAATGCTTTGAACTGTATGCTATATCCGATGTTTTATTGTCACTAAGTAGCACATGTTTTTACAAGTATTGCCCTACATCATGAACCATTAGTCACTTACGTTTGTGAGCGCGAGTATAGTGAATAGGCCTATTGGAATTAACACTCCCGCCTTATTGACCCATTGCCAGGGAAATCGAAGCGCACTATATTGAATCATTAAGGTAACTTGGCAAGTTTACCTATTAGGGCGGCGATGAAACGATGATTACCAATTTTATTGGTGCGATGTTTACGCTTTGGTGTCATGAACTTAGTGAAATAAATACGATGTTGTTTTTAACGATGAGTGTGAAACCATTTAACTCACACTACGATTATTGTGAATTCATTTGTCGATGTGTACTTGAACATTAACTCTACATATTCTGGCAGTGGGTTGTGAACACACTGGTTGCAAGTTTTGTATGGGCGGGACTTGGAACCGAGTGGATTCACAATGCCTTTGCTGCATAAACGATTTCGATACATTGAGTCATGCACTATTTTGTGAATTCCTTTGACGATTTCTGCTTGAACATAAACTATGCATATTCTGGCAATGGGTTGTGAACACACAAGTTTCAAGTTTTGTATGGGCGGGACTTGGAACTGAGTGGATTTACAATGCCTTTGCTACATAAACGATTTTGAAAGGCTTTACATTTCAACACAAACTCTATGAACTCACTCAACCTTTGTGTTGACACTTTTAGCATGTTTTATCTCAGGTATCTAAGGCATTCACTTCATGGCATGCATTTGGACACATCATGGAGTCGTGGTGACGACGCGTCTCACTTGGGTTTTACATACTTTAAAACATCGTTGAATTGTAACAAACTTATTTCCGCACAAGATGATTTTCATTTGGGACCTATCTTTGTACACTCTGATTATTTTATTAAATCAAACGATGTATTTTCCAAACGACACTTTAGGTCGTTCAATATAACTGTGATTGTGATGCTATGACAGTCAATCCCCAGGAATTCCATTCCGCTGCAAAACAGGTAAATTGGGGGTGTGACATGATGCTCCAGTAAACTTTCAAATAAGATTGAGTAGAAACTACCAAAAAACTAAGCTGTTTTGAAAAACAGTATCCAAAACTAACAAAAATATAACTGTAAGGAACTATGTGGATTACCTGTAACCTGAATATGAAGTACAAGTCACTTTGCTTAAGATGTTTCTGCAAAACTACCAGCATGTTAACAGACGACATTTGAAACAGAAAAAAAAAATTGCATAGCGTTAAGAAATTCATGAAGAGGAACAATCCATCCTAAAGGAAGCAACATCATTAGAAGGAGCACATGATAGACGAAAATCTGTTTGTTTGGTTGACATATCAGCCACCTTCCCACTGTTTGGTTTTAATTTTACAGTAGCAAGTGCTATTACGCTCTTCATATCATCCGAGACTATTCTCGACCCTTCACCTTGATTAGGTATATCAGCACTACCACCCAAATCGCTACTGAATGCAAGTCGATCTACTAAATATGTGTTACTCGTATCTTCATCCCCACTACCTTTCTTACTAGTTACTTGGTTCATCATGTTGTATTCTAATCCTAAAGGGATATGTGAGCGGTCATTATCCAGTGTAGCCTTACCTAGAGACGAACAATCCAATGCAGAGGAGGTAACATTTTCGGAATGAGATTTCAACGAACGTGGATCAGTTTCCTTAGCATACATATCAGGAAAACTCAAACTGTTTGGTTCTAGTTTGATAGTAGCAAGAACTTCACGACTCTTGGTATCATTACTACTTGCATGTCGATCTACTAATGGTCTCTTACTCGCATCCTCATCCTCACTAGCTTTCTCACATTCATTCACAACCTTATTTGAAGCCATCAACACGAATCGAGTTATAAAAAATTTCTTCACATGTGAATGTATTCGATACCTAATTTCTTCACATGTGAAGTTATTCGATATCTTATTTCTTCACATGTGAAGGTTTTCGATACCTTATTTAAAGCCTCTCAAATTTCAATATCTTATTTTAAGCCATCAACACAAATCGAGTTATAAGCAAATCTACTATTCTATTGAACTTTAGAAATTGTGTATATTATTTCATATTTGCTAAATCACATAACTAATGACCACTTTCATGTTAACACCATCTAGAAGTTAAGCAAAATAATTTAATAAAAAAGCCAGATCAGTTCCGACGACCACAAGTTTCTTTTATATGCAAGACCTTGGAACTCAGAGAAGGTTTTAGTACATGAACTTAGCTAATAATCAGTGCCGATTAAGAAACATCAACCTACATTCATATGTAAAACAACTAGCATTTCATCAAACATGTAGTGTACATTAACAAACCACCATGAACTTCGTCTTTCATTTTTTTCATCAAGTTTACATACTCATCTAAGTTATTCATGAACATAACTAATAACTAAAATCAAACACATAAAACACAAGAAAGAATTTATCGATAATCATTGAATTAAAGGAAATATATGAATCAAAAGCTTACTTCAGACTTACTCAGTACCTTGATAGTATTTAATATTTAATGATGATATCGTGACAACTGATAGGTAATGATGATGATTATCGGCGGTGGATGGTGGTGATCTGATCGGCGATGATTATGGCGCTGGGAGGTGGTTATCGGTGATGATAACGGTGGTGGATGGTGTCATCAGTGATGATTGAAGTAGACGGTGGTTAACGGAAATGATTACGGCGGTGGACTGCGGTGATCCGCGATGACTGTGGTGGAAGTTGGTGCTGATGAACGTTGAGAGCAGAGAGAATATATGTGTTTTCACATTTTTAAAAGTGTGATGTGTGTGTTTTAATCTTTTATACTAGCCATCAGATTTAGTGTAAAAGTTATGATAGATTCTTGCCATTAGATCTTAAGAAAAGGAAGGATTGAATGGATGGTTAGGATCACTTCTCGCGTTCTCACAAAAAAAGCCCTTCTCATTTGAACGCTTCACTATATTTTTATATATATATATATACACACACATTATATATGCTAGGAAATGCACATAAATGCCATACAAGATCCCATAATGCCACGTCATATTTCCATGTCATCGTTACTCCACCTAAGCAATCAAACCATGCCACCTATTTAAATTTCGGATTTATTTTTTTCAAAAAATTCAGGAAGCTAGATTCGAACATGGGTTGTAAATATGTTGGACATACATCTTTACCACTACACCAACACATCACTTAGTATTTATTCTAAAACTTATAATCTATAAAGATCTGCAAATTATTTTAATGAGATAAGAAGCTAAGTATGAAACAATTTAGGCGCCTCATTATTAGGAATGTTCGGATTAAAAAAAAAAAAAAAAAAAACTCACAACACATTATGTTCCACAAGTCGACTCTCTCTCTCTGTCTCTTTTTTTTACCTCAAAACCCTAATATGTGAAAGTTCACACAATTAACTAATAATGTTTTGTTTTTATGTTTATGCCTAATGTTTGTTCTTTGCATTTATTTATCTTGCTTTTTCATGCTTTAAATGAAGATTATGGGAAAAAAACGTATTATCCATGTTTTTTTGAAGGTTAATATATATCATTGTTTATGCATACTTAGAACTCGATCTTCCTTTCATTACATTATCAGTTTGATTATGTTTTCTATTTAAAAATATAAACTGTACAGAATTCATGTTGGTTTATGTTTTTTGATTAATGTACTTATGTATGTATTAATTAAACTACACTATGTGAATTTGTAATAATGTTTTTCTTATTAATTTAGGTGTTCAACCTTCTGGAACTACAAATGCTTGAAAAAAAGATGCAACATGACAGGGATTAGAGGCGGTTCTTGACAAGGCTGTGAAACTTGAAGATGATGGAAAGACTAGGTAAATATATAGGTCTACCTGAGAACTTCCATATAGTTCATTTGAAAATATACCTGAGGTATGCTCTTTTATACAAAACGAGTTTCAAATGTTGATACTTTAGATTGCTATCACAGCCCTTCGAGTGTTACATGTTTGCAAGCTAATTATTGTGTGGTTTACAATACTTTTCAGGCCGAATAGTCATTATATGATCGATAAATATGACATGGATGTTGACATCGACCACTGAAGCGGGTGAGACTTACCATTCATTAAATTGTAATTGTTCATCATATAACTTTTCACCATTATTTTTATACTTTGCCTTCATCGACTATATTTTGACATTTACTAAAATTCTGAAACCTTCACACCTGCATATTAGAACCTTTATACTTTACCTCAAAATAAGCATTTAACCCAAAGCTGTCTCGATGACACAAATAAAGATTTATGATCAGATTAAGACATGGATTAAGTCAACTGAAATCAGGAATAAAAAGGTTGGCCCATAATCGCTCCTTTTTTTGAGTATATGCAACTGGAGTTTATTTACAATTGCTTAATTTCAGAATAATTACTTGAGCTAATTATTAGGATTGTATTTGATTATTTATCCGGTTTATATGCTTATTTTGATATCGGAAAAATGATAAGCTCACTCTTAATTAGATATCGGTTGTGTTGTAGGAAAAGGATGAAAATATGGAAGGACAGTTGTTAACTATTAATTAGATAAAGACGGGAACTGTTGCTGATACAGAGGCTGCTACAGGTACTCTTCTATTCATGTGTATTGCCCATTATCACTCTTTAAAAAGCATCCCCTGCAATAAACTAAATTGGAGATATCTCTTTTTTGATATATAGGGTTACTTATTTTACGTAAAACTAATGAGAACGATGGGGTCAAATGTCTTACTCTCTGTTATCTGGAGTAATGTTTTCGGGTCTGTAATTACATTCAGTCTACAGAAAACCATTTATCCAAGTGTCTTTGTGCTTTGCGACCCTCTATTTGTAATAACAGTTAACGCATTTCTTTGTGTGCAATGTTTAGCTCATAGCTTATTGGTGAATGCAATTGAGCTCATTGAGTGTACTGGATTACAAGCTTGCATACTACCTAACATTACAATTGAAGTTCACAAATTTAAAGACTTGAAGGTCAGGCTAAAGATATTTCTACAATCCTTGTGGGAATGAAAATTGTTAATCAGGTTAGATTTTGCCTTGCTGGTTCTTTATTAAACTTTAAACCTAACCTGTGTTTCCAAATACTGCCACCTGATTTAGCTAAGCTTTTTTTTTTCTTTTGTAAATTGCTAAAAAGATTACTTGATGTCGCTTTAGCTATTACATACATATTGCATAGTATAGCTTCTTCTGTCTCCAAATATTGCATATTGATTTTTTTTATTGACTATCATGAGAAAAGATGAGGGGTCGTGTGGGGTTGCAGCTTAGATAAAAACGGATAAAACCGTTTTGACAATAAGTTATGTATTATGACAATAAGTGAACTAGATAGAGCATAATGAGTTTTTTTGTAAAGTACGTTATGAATTTATAGCTTTTTTCCTACTTTAAATGTTCATCAAATATGCAGTTTTATGCACTTTATGGGTTTTGTACACTAGGAGATTCTGTTATTTCTTATTATGGACTCACAATCCATTTATCTATGTTAAAGATGTGAAACGACATTTAAGAGAGTTGAAAGATGGTCAGTAAGTGAGTGTAGTAAGTGAGTGTGTGACTAAAGAATATGCAATTCATTCTGATTAAAAAACATGTTACCTAACAGTCTGTTCAAAATGTTTGGCTTCGCTATAATTCTGGTTTCAGAATTCTCTTATGGAATTATATTCGGTTTCAGGGTACAAAGACTTCTTTTGACTTGAGAATATCTTACAAGGACGAATAAAAGACAAGGATGATTCGTTGGGACATATCAATGGAAGAGATCCTGAAAGACCATCAATACAACCCGTTGATCACAGATGCAGGCCTATAGAAAAAAAAAGCTTAGGACAATGTTTGCTCGGTGCTCAAAGTTAGTGTTGTGCTAGGTTACAGGGCTCTTGAGTATATCACAACTGGCAAATTCATGGAAAAGAGTACGTATATGCTTTTGGAGTTGTGGTTCTGCAAATACTTTAAGGTAAAATTAATCTTTGCGGGTCAATGATTTATTCACATTTCGATGTGATAACAGGATTAGGGCCACATATATCTAAAGAGGGATCCTCATTCTATACTGAACACATAAACTAATTAAGAACTTAAAAATAAGTAGACTCAAAATCAGATTAGTTGACATGGTAGCAGCATAAATGCTTGCAAGATATCTTGAGGAGTGGGTTAGGTAATGGGTGATTCAAAAATGAATTTGGTCAAGACCCGATATGTTACATCATTTAATTTGATATGTTAATTGCGGTCGAACCCGATATGTTAAGAGTGCACAAATGTTAAAATATATTAAAATCTTATGCCTATATCGTACTCGAAAATCTCAAGGAACTTGTTCTATGCTCAATATATTTATTACTCAAGGTTTGTGAATCTTATGCTTTTTATCGTACTTGAACATCTCAAGGAACTTGGTCTATGCTCAATATATTTATTACTCAACGTGTGTATACCAAATGCCCTATCCCCAATTAAAGTAGTGTGTGTACCAAATGCCCTATCCCCATTTAAAGTCTCTGCAAAGTTACACATTGATACGATTCTTAAGTTTATTGAGTGATGATTATAAGAACCTAGAAGTAGTCCCAAGCACCCTCTACGGGGCTGTTTGAATCGGGGTTTTTGAAAATTGTCTGTTTATGAGACCAATATAGTTTCGCGACGACTTCTAAATAAACAACTTCTTTGTATAATGCATAAAGCTCATAAACTGACTAAAAAGTTCACCCAAGTCTTTATAACAACAATACATTAATATAATACCCTCTGCGCTTTTTGAGACAATTAATGATTTTCTTTTACAAGAATTATCGTTGTACAACCTGCTATCTTTAAACCAGCAGGAAATTCTATTTTGTGCATGTCATCTGCTGTTTGCATGCTTGCAGCGACAAGTTTGACAGCATGTTCTTCTTTGTGTAAGCATGTGATGCATGAACAACCTCATGTTATATGCACGTGTAAGTAACACGAGTATTAGTATTAGGAAAAATCTTTAGTGGCACAAGAAGTGACAGCTGTAATGCTTCACATTTCTTAGGTTGCTGCTGTTACAAGTCTAAATTTTCTTCACATTTTCACAGAGGGTGGTTTATCCCAAACACCCCCTAACGGTCCTTAAATATATTAGACTATTTGTGACTTAAATTGCTCATATATGTTTTATCATATGGTCGGCCTTTTTACATTTTCTTTATATGAACATATAGTTCTGATAGTGAAAAAACAAAAGGAAACGTGGCTCAATGTTTCTCCTTATGGTATATTTGAGCTTTCCATCCTTTTGACACCAACACCATCCTTTTGAGGGTTGTTTGGATGTGAAACCTGAGTGGAACAACATAGGAAGGAGAACTCAGTATTCATCCATGCCACTTTATATTTTTGTTGCATTTGTTTAGTTTTTTGAAACAGAGAGTGTGTTTGAATATGCTTTTTTTACTTATGAAGTTCACGTGGTGTGTGCTATTTTCAGGTGGATGTCTACTTCAAAGGTCCACTGATGCAGGGCAATACAAGCTTAGGTACGAATCACTGTTTCCAAGATTTTTAAGGTATATGGTTCGTTTAGTTACAAATGATAAAGCAACTTTAAGATTAAGAAAGAATTATAGTTTGAGGGACATTATAATATATTCATGAGCTATAACTGGAATAATTTTAGACAAGTGATTAACTTAATGTTGCTTTTTTTTTATGTATAGCATTACATATTGAACATGGGACAACACTCACACCCGAGCTCAGAGTCTGTCATATTGGCTAACTACAAGATGCTTGCATCAGTACTTGAAAGGCAAGCACATATAGTCCATTTCATTTGTTTCTTGTGTATCATTGTCTTTATATGTTTACGCAACCTGTGAGTTGAGATTAGCTTTAGAGGCTTTTCTGCCATGCTTCCACCCGATCAAGCAACACAACTTTCAGGTTGACTAGCTAGCATCTTGTGTCAATTTACAGAATTACAGGAGTGTGACAATTAAAAGACTAATTTTTGATAGTTTTGCACATAAATTCGAACATGCATTATTTTGTTAAGATATATCAGGCTTGATGGCAGTGCTAACTAGACGGCTGATCCCACACAGTCTGTTTTTATGTTTTATATTGTTAATTTCTTAAATTAGTGAATATATAGTTCTCGAGAAATTCCAATGACGAAACTAAATTCTTGAGTAATATCCTAGAGAACTGTGACATGTTTTGCTACACTATACACTAACATAATAGAACTGAAGGTGCTGTCACAGAAACATATATGACTAAAAAGTTTACAATTTGCATTGTCACAAAAATTGAATGTGTTGTTTCGGTCTTTGAGAGCAAGATGAACCGACTGCATACAACTAATTCATGGAGATTTCTTAGTAGTAGATTCTATACTGCAATACAACAAGCTTCATACCAATATAAAATAAGATGTTATTATTGATGTCATTGACACATGCAGTGCACTTTATTTTAGGTGTTTGGCCTGAGTCGGAAAGTTTTAATGACTATGGATTAGGGCCTATTCCAACAAAGTTCAAGGGAGAATGTGTAACGGGACAAAATTTCACACAATGCAACTGCAACAGGTCAGCAACATTTCACTTACATGGCGTTCGCAATTGAAGTCATTGTCAATGGTAATTTTCAAAATTAAGAGGAGCAAATGGTCAATGACAATGATGTCGTGGAAAAGTCAAAGTCAGAAGGGAGCTATAACAAACATGAATAGATCAACTTGCATGTCCTTGGTTTAGAACATGGAGGTGGTGGTCGATTTTCTAGAAGATGAGAAGTTGATAATAACAGAAGTTGGTTAGGAATTCAGAGGCAGTTACCACAATTGAAGAGACAACAGGCACATATCATGAACGTGTAACAGGTATGAAAATGGGCAGATTACATAATGGGTCATTTGTAGGCTAGGTCAAATTTGTGTTATTTCCATCTTGTGCAACCCGACCTGATCCGTTTCATCTGTCCTGAAAATGACATGTTTTAAGATAAATATTATGGGCTTAATGTGTGTTTTAATCCTTTTTTCAGGTACAATGACTTGAGGGCAAGGATATTTTCCAAGCATCCTAATCTGTTTCCTGAAGAGGTACCACCTTCTTTGCTGCTTAAAGGGGGTTCTACATAGAAGATCAGTGCACATTTTTATTTGTCCCATTTAGTCATTGTACTCAGTTTTTGGTACATTTTGAGTCATTAAAAGATGGTTTTCTTTCCTCTCTAGGTCATTGTGTAGCAAAAAAGCCCTTAACATTTGGATTTCTATGATAATTTTTCTCATTGAAATGTTAATTTATCTATAAGAATGTTGGATTTATATATAACATTCAATTTCATATAAAAATGATGGAACTATAGGATGACCCAAATGGCACATAAAAATATTTTAATGACTCAAATGTACCTAAAAAAGTAGTATGGCGACGAGACAAATGAAGGTATTGCAGGTATTCAATATGGAAAGTGGAAACCACCACATATTTTTAATTAAGCTAATTATAGTTCATATCTGCCAAGTATACTATATGAAGTCTAATGGTCAAACTAAATCAGTAAGTGAATGATCTTTTGCTTATGAGTTATGACTTTTCCAGGTTCGATTACCTTCGTTAGATGGAAGGGTTGCGTTCGTGCCATGGGCAGATATGTTAAATCATAGTTGTGATGTAAGTTCCTGGCCACTATTTTCTTTACTCGTGCAGGCATGAGGCATCATTTCTTTGTTCTATATTTATATCGATATAGACAATAATTGTACTTTATTTAGACAGGGTCATCAATTAATCCAGTTGTAAATTACACAACTTAACGAGCATACAAATCAAGATTTTCTTAGGACAAAAAAAAGGCTCAGATACCATATATAGAACCTTAAGATAAGAACAATTTACCTATAGATTGATATATATAGGCTTATGAGTTTAAATATAAAATGCTAGAAGCCCAAATAGCTAATCGAACTTAGATAATTTGTTGGTGTGTGAAATTAACTATAATGTTGTATTTCATATCTATAGGTGGAAACTTTTTTGGATTACGATAAATCAACAAAGGGAGTTGTATTCACAACAAATCGCCCATACCAGCCAGGTGAGCAGGTAATCATTTTCTACAGAGTATTTTATTTATTGTACTTCATACAAAAGAAAATTTCTTGGAAGGTAACTATGATAATATACTTGTGATTCGATAACTTCTTGTAGGTTTTCATTTCCTACGGAAGGAAATCTAATGGAGAACTACTCCTTTCTTACGGGTTTGTGTCAAGGCAAGGGACCAACCCACGTGACTCGGTTGGGTTGCCATTTTCACTCAAAAAATCAGATAAATGTTATGAACAAAAGGTGGAAGCTTTGAAGAAGCATGGATTGTCAGCGTGAGTATAAAAGAATTAAGTGATGATTCCGAAAAAGCAAAAAATCCCAAATTTGACAATGTGTGCGTATGCATCATTTTCACTCTCATCAAAAGGTGTGAAAGTTCAATTTCAAAAAATATAAGGAAGTTTTGACAAAATTGAACTATATTTGAATTCAAAATCCGTCAAATCTGAACTTCACTCGTATACTGTTCAAAATTTAACATTCACTCCTAAATTTGTCAAAAATTGAACTTCACACCTTTTAATTAGAGGAATTTACATTTGTGTAAATTTGGAATAGTTGGTTACCTTTCTTCAGAATTTCCCTGAGTGATTATGGTAGAATGGTCATCAAACTTAAGATATTTTCAATTAAGATCTGCTCATCCTGCCCAACTCGTTTTTACCCGTTTTAAATATTCCATCTTCACCAGTTACCCACCAGGTCGGACTCTCCCATTTGGCCACCACTAAAGATATTAATCATAGCGTAATGTTGGTTGCTGATATCATAATTTAAATATATAGCCAGTAGGAGGATTATAATGAAAGTATCTTCCTAACAAACCATGCAACAGGCAAGTGGGTCAATGGATTTGGATATAACATCTCCAAAGCAGCTCAACCGTAAAGTGTTCCTTAAACAGCTAGCAGTCGACTTGTGCAATAGTGAACAAATAATCCTTTTCGTACCCAATATGTAAGGACACATTTCACTCATTATGTTCCCTTCCTAAAGTCGATAACCTTAAGTTTGATTACATTTTTGACTTTGATAATTTTTGGGCATTTTCAGATACTGTGGAGGAAATTGAGGGATATGAGAAGAGGTGAACTGAAGGCGTTAAATTTTTTTGATAGTGTCTCAATGTTCTTTAAATGAGTTTGCAGTTTTGGGCACGCAACTACTTTATATATGGATACAAGTGAGCGATTCATCAGATCCTCAACATGTCTGAATGTGTATATTTACCATGTTCTGTAGTTCTGCTTCTTAAGGTCTTTATTGCAATGTGTAAACATAGTTCAACTTGACGGGTGGTGGTCACAGGGTAGCGACAATGCTGAAGTCTGTGATTAATAATGTTGAAGGGGAAGAAACGTTTTATTCTATGGTAAGGGTTGCATTCTTGCCATTGATTGCATGTGTAAATAAAGCATCAAGTGTTATATCATATAAAGTAGACACAAGATGCGTGTTTTCCTATTTGAACATGATATAGCGTACATATAATTTACATATCATACATAAGAATCCGTAATACATTCGTATGTTAGTAGTGACTATACTTGGCAACTAATTATATTGCTTAACCATACTTTGGGTAGCTACAAACTGATATCTTATGCCATGTTTTTTTGAAATAATTTCTAACCATTCATTAATAATTAATCAAAAAATATGGTAGAAATATGCTTCACTCCCCTGTGATATCAAGTAAAATGAATGCCAGAAACAATACCTTGGAAATTATTGGTTCCACCAATGTGTCATGTCTTTCAATCACTTCTAATATGTGGGTCTTATTTCCTGACAAAAAGAAAGTGTGAGACTCTAAATTGAATTTTATATTGGCAAAAAATATATAGTATGGATAGTTATTTCCCCTATAATATGTAAAACTCTAATAGTTATTTTTTCATTGCTCAATCATTATTAATTTGTGGATGCTCACAATAAGTTTAAAATATTTAAGGTGTATTGTAAAAATTCATGATTTGGTGTGTTTCTTCATGTGATATTTGGTGGCAAGAGATGGCAGTTACATGATGTCTCAAAGTGTAAAAGTGGGTAAGAATTATTATGTTAAAAAACTACATGTTTTTTTTGTGTGTTTCTTCATGTGACAGGTGCATTTTTTGCAAGTTGGGTTGTTTCTACAAAGGCCGGTATTCTCGCACGAACAAATTTATGTTAGTTGTTTCAAGAGTCAAGACGAAAAGAGCTTTGACGGTTGTTTGTTGTGACAAAGATGTCGAATGATGACCTTTTACCAAAAAAAAAAAACTAAAAGCCATTGATTTATTATTTTTTATACTAATTATTTGATGCTTGTGTCTATTTAATATCCTAACTTCATAAGCATACCCCTATGGCCCTATGTACGAGCTATGTTTATCAAACTCTTTAGATATAGGCAATTCAAATCAAATGTACCATAAAACCTTACTTGAGTGAATCCTTTTAGCCGTTTTATGGATTATAGTAACATCAATTATAGTTCTTACTTAGTTTAATTTAACTTTTAATAACTTTTTACTATATATTTGTTCAACTAAATCCTAAAAATAAAAACTACAAATCAAAGCACTTACACCTTTTGCTTACGTTTGTGGATTATGGTAACATCAATTATAGATCTTAATCGTTTCATTTAACTTTTAATTACTTTTTAGTATATATTTGTTCTACTAAATCCAAAATAAAAAACACAAGTAAATGCGTCTATCGGACGAGTTTTGCCACTAGTGTATATATATATATATATATATATATATATATATATATATATATATATATATATATATATATAGGGGATAACTTGTTCTAATTTTGTAGCCAATTTATTCCAATATTCATAAAAATACACTATACATTGATTCAGGGACCCACGAGAATAAAATCGGGACCCACAAAATAATCAGGGACCCATTTTTAAATAAAATTGTAGGTTGGCTGATTAATTATATAATATATTCCTATATATATATATATATATATATCATTTATAAGAAAATCACCATGTATATTTGATGTCACAAAAAACCAACCTGTACAAATATAAAAACCCTCCTCAAACAGCACGATTTTCCCGCTTCTCACGTACCCGAAGCTCAGTTTCTTTAACCATAATCTACAGCTCGCCTTCATTGTTTCACGATGGTGAATGCCACTAAAAATAACTACACTCTGCAAAGCAAGGGCCGAACCCTTCACCACTTCTAGCTCCTCAATAACACCTTCCCTCTTCTTAATGGCCTCGGTTAACTCCATGCAAACCTTTATAAGCTCCTTGGCGAGCTTCCTATGCTCCTATAAAAGTAGACAAACATTTGTTCCTTCATAGACGTGGACTTGGCGGCTACTGTGAGTTCGTCAAGACGTTCTAACCTAGCCATTGTTCAAAAGTATCTTGATTTTTTTTTTATTATTTTTTATTATTATTTTTTTTGGTCTTAAGAAAGTATAAATTGATGACATTGTGGCTCCTTTAAATAAACAAAAACCATTGTGGAAAGAACGGTTGGAAGGAAGATTAGCAGCTGAAAATCTCATGATGATACTTGGAAGACTAAAACGTCGGAGTATGTAGGTCTCGAGGATGCATGCAATCAGAAAATCATAATTAGCTAAATTCGTTAGGCTTTTTTTTTAGTTAAATCTTATAGGCTTAGTGGACTTAGGACATAAACTTATAACAGAACTATCTAAATAGTAACTACTATAAAAAAAATGCATCAGCAACAGGAATTGAAATAAATATTTGACGTTCGGGTCAATCTTGAAAATCAAGTTACTAAAACCCAAATGCCATAGACTTTGACGTATGAGCAGTTACTGCTACGTTAAAATTGCTTAAGAAAACCCAAAACTGCAATTCTTTCGTCATAAAAAACTGATATTTTCGGTGTGTGTGCAACAACATCGTATACTCACTCTCCATCGCAGCACGCGAGTTGAAATCATCGTTGTAAACAAATGTAAAACATTAATAAATGAAATAAATATAAAATGACATTAAAGTACATATATACTATATTATAAAGTATTTGAGACTTCCTATAAAAGGAAGTCTTAAATTTTAAGACAAAAAACATTACTTAAAAAAAATGGAAAATTAATGTAAACTTTGAATATTTAAGTCTTATTTAAATTATATAGTAACCCCCTCCAATAATGGTATATTTTAATAAATTTTCTCGATAAACTTATAACCACCAATTTAATCCTAAAAATTAAAAAATAAAAGTGTTAACTATTTACACTATTAATAATTTAGACGTTCTACTTTTAAAAAATATATATCTAACGCGTTATAAAGTATTTGGGACATGCTAGATAAAAAAGTTCTAAAATGAAAAAAATTTGCTCGTCACAAAAATAGTCATCGAGTATTAAGCGGGTACCCTTCTAGTATACGTAATTGTTAATTGTTATTATGTTTAAGAAGGTGGAATAGAAACGAATTAATAAGTCAAACGTTATACCACATGTTAGATAATATTATATTTGAAGCAATCAAGTATAAAATGGTAACCAGGGCATGGAGAATTTACAATTAGCAGACTCCAAATCAAAACTACGTATGACCATGGTAGCAACTGATGACTTAAAGCTTTTCAAACGTGTTCCGATCTTAAACCCTCCCTTCGGGTACAATGATCTTAAGAGAGCGATACCACCACACTGTTTTACAAAATCACTTAAATGCTCGTTATGTCTCTTATCTTATGAAATTCTCTTAATATGTATCCTTTACTACGTAGCATCAAACTACATTCATACTATCCCGAAAGTCATAGCATACATTGCATGGCCTTTCTATTGGATCTATCAAGGCGACAAGGTCTCGCGCTTGTTAGATTATGGTCCATAGGCCACGATTGCAGCCACCATAGTTTTTGTGGTTATGGTTGGTTAGACGATACTATTGGTTATTTGATCCATAGTTTCGCTCTCACCCCATACTTTTCATTCAAATTTAGTCACCATAACCGTCATGCTCACACCAATTCTTTGGAATATGATGAGAATCATATCCCTAACCGCAAGTCAGATCGCTTGTACTATGAAATTATTGACAACCCTATTGGCTTTGTGTTCATGATCTTGTTTAAGCTCATTTTAGGATTTCCTTTGTATTTAATCATCAACTACGGAGGTAGGAAGTATGAAGGGTTAGCAAGTCACTTCTACCCACAAAGCGTTCTCTTCAAAGATAGCCAACGCGCTAAAGTTTTTCTCTCAGATGTTGGGGTTTTAGTTTTCATCTACGCATATTACCGTATTATGATGACACAAGGCGCAATCTGGGTATTTAATTTGTATGGAGGTCCTTGGGTGTTTATGTGTGGTGTTCTTTTAGTATTGACGTATCTTCAACACACTCATCCTTCGATTCCTCACTATGATTCAACTGAGTGGAGTTGGATTAGAGGTGCACTTTCAACAGTCGATAGAGATGTAGGGTTCATGTTCGTCAGAAACAAAACGGATAATCATGTGGTGCACCATTTGTTTCCTGCCATTCCGAGTTACCATTCACATGAGGCCACGGAGGCTATCAAACCGATATTAGGTGACTATTACAAGTATGATGGTACTCCGATTCTAAAGGCATTTTGGAGAGAAATGAAGGGATGCGTATATGTCGAGTCCGATAATTATGACAATGATAAGAAGGGCAGTGGTGTTTATTGGTTCAGAAACTAAGACGTGAGTGAATTCATAATAAAAAATAAATTATATATATATACATGTTGTATTTCCTTAAGTTGTAAAATCTACGGACGAGTCTCACAAATAATCAAATGAATAAATATTAGCGTTCAATTACAAAGTGTCAAAAGCCACTCATCGTCTAACACAAACTAAAAGGGGCTGCTTTAATGAGATTTCACGATCAAGGTTGTGTTTTTTAACACCGCCGCAACAATCGATCATGATCATTATTCACATACATGAAGTTTATCAATCTTTTAAGCCTAAAAACAATATTCCAAAAATGCATATTTAAAGGCATAGTAAATAGATAATTAGCGCAATAATTAATTTAGCAGGAAACTGGAGAGGTCCATGTGAAAATATAAAAGGGATGATTTGGTATTGCGACACTCCTGGTACGATAAAACGATCAGCATTTCTATCCTTGCACAAAAGATCATTTATTCAGATAATGTACCCTAAGAATTTACACTCCTTGCAACATCTCTATGGTCTATACATTTTCACACCTTCAAAGGGTATGTTTCAACCAAACAAACAGAACCAGACGACCTCCAAGACTTTTTCGCCATAATCCTCTTCACAAGGAAGCTCGGGACGTCACTGAAGCCCGTGACATCAACTCGAGTCAAACGCGAACGAATCAATTTGCCAAGGAGTAGAAAGAATCCTTTTTGTATAATGGTGGTATCATAATGGCTTTAAGGGAATGGGAAAATTTGTATTTTATGCAGATTTTACAGTAGTCACTTGCCCGGTTGTTGTTTGCTCATACTCTGCACAAGCCTCGGGTGTGTCTTCCTCACTAGGTGGAACCAACTGCCAAAACATAGGCAAATACTTGTCCCACTCATTTAAGATAGCCGCACCTTTGGTACTCCCAGTTTTTTCCTACATGTGCGTTTAGAATCAAATAACAGTTGTGATACTAAATAATACGAATCAGATAATCCATGAAATTATATGGTCTCAAGACTTGTACTTACAACATGTTCTTCAATAAGGGTCTTTAGCTGCATCTGCCCCACGGGTGCAACCACTCTCTGGATCTTCACAATCTCTTTATTTATCTGTCATTATATCCAACAAATCATTTTGATGTATACAAAGTAAGACCAACGGAAAACGTTGAATTGGTAGTGCCAAAGTATTAGTGAGAGAACCACGAATCAGCATGTGTTTCACACAAACCTTGGGAATGAGAGAATCATCGTCATCCAGAATATATGCCAGACCCCCCGTCATACCAGCTGCCACATTTCGACCAACCCTAACAAAAGTAGATGTATACAATCAAAATCTACTTTTCCTCGACAATTATGGTTTAATCAGAATCTACCATAAATGAGAAAGTTGGCCAAAAAAATAAAAAACAAAAGAGCAGATGCACTACAAACATTTCTCTTCTATTTTCTTACACGAAAAACAGTACAATGTTTTTCCTGGGTTTGCACAAAGATTATGTCTGGTGCACAACGCTCCTTCTAGTTTGGAGTGTTTGGCTCAGGAGGGAAGCCGTTTTATGCATTGTTTCTTTAGAACGTTTTTAGGACTTTATTTATCTAACTTGAACATGAGCTTTAAGAAGATTAAAGGGGGTGTTTGGATGCACATTTTAAAAGTGATTACGTGATTTTCAATCATCAGAATTTGAAAAGCCAGTTGTATTACTAATAACGCCCACAGAGTAACCAAGTATAAATGCGTTTTTCAAAGAAGATGTGTTTGTTTAGTTGAGAACCAGGGATGCTTACTTTCCAAGAACAACAACACAACCTCCTGTCATGTACTCGCAACAATGATCACCAGTGCCTTCAACCACCGCCTGTGCAAGTGAATTTCTGACAGCAAAACGCTCCCCGGTTTTGCCTCTAACAAATAGTTGACCTCCGGTTGCTCCATATAAGCATGTGTTTCCTACAATTGCAGCTTCCTCGGGGATAAACCCGGTATTTTCAACAGGTTTTACAACCAATTCACCACCGGCCATACCCTGACATGAGAATTGACAACATGAGAATCTATTGATCATTCCAGAATACTAGAGGTGCCAAATATGAATTGATGACTTCGGAATTACTTTGACCTCTAATGGATCAAATGGGTGAATCAAAACAATATATATATAAAGCAGATATTTAGTTGGTATAGACCTTTCCAACATAGTCATTGGCTTCTCCTACTAATAGCACGTTCATTCCAGGTGTTAGGAAACAACCAAATGATTGTCCAGCACTCCCTTCAAATCTAAGAGAACGGAAAAATTAAATTTTTAGCGACAATAAATGAGTTGGAAAAGTAAAATTCTCAAATCACCGTTACTTAGATACTTCCTATTTAGATGCAGGTTCTTACGTTATGTTTAACTGCCCAGCAAAACCAGTATCTCCATACTTCTTTGCAACAGCACCTGCCACACGGCCACAAACCGCACGATCCACGTTATATATCTTGAAAGTCTTATTTACCACCTTTTCATTCTCAATCGCATCTGATATCTGCAAGCAAAAGGAAACATTTATAAAATGTTAGTATGTCTTAATAAAGGTTGACAATCGACAGGTCAGCTCAGGTTGACCCGAGGTCAAGACAACACATGTTCCACCACTTCTTAATTATCAATATAATTAGACTAGAAGAACCGATTACAAACTTTATCATTGAAAATTAGTTTTATTTTTTAAGATACTGATACGGAAGTTCTAAGCCTTTTGTCCTGTTAGAGATGAACATAGAGCCCAATTCGACCTTTTTTTAGTAAATCAGTCAAAATTGCCAGCCAAACTTAGAGCCCAATTCGACCTTTTTTTAGTAAATCAGTCAAAATTGCCAGCCAAACTTCTAAAATTTACCTCTGGGTCAGAAAGTATAATGTCGTCAAGAACAGGACCATTACTATGAGCCTCCTGCTTCCTGATAGTACTGCTGCTCCATTTTGCGAATCCAACATTCTGAAAACAAAAATGAAATATTAACATTTTTTGCAAGGACAAATAGGAAACTTTGAGAGCATGGAGAAACCACATGTTACATACAGAAAGAACATAGCCAAGATCAAGATGCTGAGTTTTCACTAATGAGATATCTCGAGGTCTTAATAACTCGGTGTGTCCAATAATATCATCAAGCTTTTCGTACCCCAATTGAGCCAATGTGCTTCTAACCTGTTACATATAAGAATACTCTTTGTAAGAAATCACACAATCAGAAAACACTTGGTACATTCTGACATAAGGGGTTAATTAAATATTGCAAGTTGAAGTCACAATAATTATTTTTTAACATTTGGATAAGCAGATTCTGCTTCTGATTATTAAATTGTTCAGGGTTTAAATAATTTGTTGTGTATAAACACCAAAGGGCCTTTGACCCAGCGGTGAGTCTCAGTTGAGACATGTGTAAGGTATTTAGGAGGTATAACTAGGGACGGAACAGAAAATATTATCAGTGGGATCATTATAATTTATGTTCAACATCGGGTTTATTTTCTGAGTGTGTCTGGCATTACCGATAAACTACCACAATGTGAAAAGACAATCTGATAAAAAAAAAAAAAAAAAAAATTAGACATCCGTCATCGATAGGCAATAAAATATCTGCATGATCTCTCACTAGGAACAAACATATCATATTCGTGATATAAATAGAACAACTATATAAACCAAATTACACCAAATGCAGGTTTGGTGGGTTTTTATTTTATTTTGCGCTATAAGTTTAATGTTTAAAATAAGGAATTTAACATTAATAAAGATCCATAACAATATTTTCTCAATTTCGGAAAAACTAATATAATTATGAGTATAGTATTCATGTATTGTGTTAGACACTTAGACTGGCGGTAGAAACTAGAAAGATGGCTAACAAAATAGAAAAGTTCTCTTTGTGAGGATATTTAGTGGGGTCTGCGAAAAAAATAAGCGGGGTCATTTCAATACTCGAGGGATATATCACAGAGTTCTACTTAGTAATTCTAGCATAACCTAAGTTTGACTGTGGTCAACTGATCCCTATAGGCTTAACATACCTCCATCCTTGGATATAACAAGTTCGTGAATATTACCTTTCAAAATAAAAGGTAAGCAGATTAACATATTTACCCCTTATAAGATAATCTCAGAGTTACTCGAATATTCCAAGACGTCTCTTTCTTCACGATAATTATGTCATTTGTAGTTAAATTATCTACCAACTCCATAATAGTCAGATTATGTCAAATATCAAACATCAGATAATCTAATTATTAGCCTTCAAACAGTCACGCGTCGACTATACTTAAAAAAGTTTAGTCGAACTGATTATCTAATTACGTTATTTAGTATCAATATGATCACTTTCAAAACACATGTCCAATATTCCCATGAAAGAAAGAAAGAAGTTACCTCCTCAGCAACATACAAAAAGTAGTTCACAAGATCACCGGGGACACCAGGAAAACGAGCTCGTAGTTCTTCTCGCTGAGCAGTCAAATTAAATAGAGTATATCAAACATCGGATTATAAAAGCAGTTTGAAACATTGACAAAATGTAGTCATTACCTGACTGGCAACACCAACTGGGCAGTTATTTGTGTGGCAAATACGGGCCATGACACATCCGGTAGCAATCATTGCAACTGAACCGAATCCGTACTCATCAGCACCCATAGCAGCAGCCATAAGAACATCAACTCCACTCTTGAAGCCACCATCAACTCTAAGAATCACCCTTTCCCTAAGACCATTTGTAATTAGAGTCTGCAAAAAGTGATTCAAGTAACTTAAAGTTAATTAATGTGACATGTATGTATGTATGTGTGTGTATATATATATATATATATATATATATATATATATATATATATATATATATATATATGGATAAAGATCAAATAAAAAGACAAATATTCGTAAAAAGATAAAAAGATTTTTTTTTCAAAAAAAGTTCTCGAAAAATTCTCAAAAAATTCCACAAGATCGGGTATGATGGTGCATGAAAAAGTTGTGAAAAACTTTTCTCTAAAAGTGGATATTTTTTCCGAAAAAAATTATGAAAAAATACGTTTGCGCATTAAATCGTTCTTTTGTGCATCAAAAATTGGTTTTTGCACCCAACTTTTTTTGACTTTTTTCATCAAAATAACATTGCGCATCTAACTAAAACAAGTTGAAAATTTTGTGCATCAAAATTTTTTTGCGCATCAAAATTCGTTTTTTGTGCATTAAAAAAAACCTATCAAAACTCAAAATTATAAAAAAAGTTTTCACAAAAGTTTTATGCACTAACATACCCGATCTTGTGGAATTTTTTTGGAATTTTTGGAGAATTTAAAAAAAAAAATAATCTTTTTATTCTTTTTAAGGATATTTGTCTTTTTATTTTAACTTTACCCTATATATATATATATATATATTGAATGGTCAAATTATGAAAATAAAACAAAATATACCTGGTGCGTTTCGGTGAGTCCAAGTTCCCAAGGACCACCAGCATGCTTAATTGAGCTTATAGGACTGGCTCCAGTTCCACCATCATGCCCTGATATCTGTAAAGCAGTGTATGATTGTGATTGTATGAATTTAATAAATTTGCATCGACATATCTTAGCTTCTGAAATTCCATATACTTTTAACTCCAACTGTAATAAAATTGAGTACCTGTATGATGTCAGCATTACCCTTTGCAACTCCAGAAGCCACAGTGCCAATTCCAGCTTCGGCCACCAGCTTGACAGAAACCTTAGCCTTAGGATTGATCTGTTCATCACATAAAATTTCAGAATGAAATATTATCATCTCTTCTAGATTTACCAAATTATTCTAAAAATGAAATTCTGCAATGTTCCACATATCCACCTGATGAAGATCGAAAATTAATTGAGCGAGATCTTCAATAGAGTAAATATCATGATGTGGAGGCGGAGAAATAAGAGGGACACCAGGTTTTGAATTTCTCAGTCTTGCAATGTATGCACTGACTTTCTTCCCTGGCAATTGACCACCTTCACCTGGTTTTGCACCTTGAGCAATTTTGATTTCTATCTGATCGGCATTCACTAAAAATGTTGGAGTCACACCAAAACGCCCTGAAGCAACCTGAAAGATACAGATATCAACTATTTCGTCGTGTAATGATTTAAGAGAAAAAAGATATGGCTTTTGCATTGGATGTCAATGATACCATGATGACATTAACATCACAAAAAGGACGTACTGGAACATAATGTGTAAACTAGTAAATTTTACGCAATGGGGTGTTTGGATGTTCGTTTTGAAGGTTATTATGTAATGTTAAAGAATCAGAATAGGGTAACTAGCTGTTATAAAAGGTGAAGCAAAAGAGAGTGTTTGGATATGCTTTTGCTGTTCCTTCTTATAAGTGTCGAAATTTTGGCAAATTTTAATTATTTAGGGTTGTGTTACATAAAGTAACAAAAATGACCTTTATTTTTACTGCTAGACCCATATTGTATTACCATAAAGAAGACATCACAGAGTTCGAAGAACTATGACGACAAGAGATGACAACGAGGAGGGTAGATAAGTAATTTCACTGGTCTCTTAGATAATCATATTTCTTGCAGCTTATGAAACTGATTACTTTAACCCCTGATTAATCCGAGAACTATTAACAAAGACGTTCACTCAAACACTAGAAACTGATTATTGCAACTTACAGTCGCAATTATGACACTTTCAAAACGCACATCTAAAACAGTGATTAGTCATGCCCAAAGGAAAACCAAATGAGAGCCAATTAATTTTTTACCTGCTTGATGGCACTTGTGGCAATGTCTCCATTTTGAAGACCTTTAAGATGTGGCAGTGTGGGAGAGTATCCATCAACAACATCTGAAAGTGGGGTCCAACGAATAGGGTCCTGCATTAAGTTACCAAATTTATCATAACTTTAAAAAAATTAGAAAAAGGTTCATTAGAAAAGGTAAAATTGGCTTTATAAATCAAAAACATTCATGTATGTACCTCACCACCTTCTCCGGAGTTAGATTTCCCACCTATCCTATTCATTGCAATGGCGATTGCTTCATGGGTTTCCCTGGAAATAGCCCCTAGTGACATACCACCAGTACAAAAACGCTCAACAATAGATGCAGCGGATTCTACCTTTCCCACTGGAATTGGCGAACGATCACTCTTAAATTCAAAAAGATCCCGAAGAACCTGTAGTAAAAAAATTGACATAACAGCTGAGATCAGTTTGGTTAAAAGGGTAATCTTCTGTTATTCAGAGTTTCAGACTATCCATTCAGCACAGAAAACAAACAGCAATTGTTCATTCACCAGATACTCCAAATAGCACTTAATGTAGAAAAGCAGCGCCCCAAATTAAAAACTTAGACTAAGATAAATATATCAACTTGTACCAACTATTTCTTACAAAGTTAAATAAATCTTGAAACATTATGCGAACGAGACTAATAAGACGAATAGGAAACACAAGGAAAAAGAAACATCTATCCAATTCAGATAGATAATGTTGTCGTCCATACTTACATTGACGGGTCTGTTAGCCAAATGCTGCTGGTAAATTGAATATGCACTCTCACGCTTCTCACGTACAGCCTTGTGAAGCAGTTTTGACATCTCAGGGTTGTTCCCATGATATTCCCCTTCAATTACACACAAATAAACATGTTATATTCCGTACGCACTAATCAATATATGCAATATGAGTTATCAGCCTTTGTAAATACCTCCTGGTCTCATTTGTATAAATCCGAAATTTTCAAGTCTTTTAGCTGTATCTTCTGAAAAGGCCTTAACCCAAAATGACAAACTCTCTCTTGCAAGCTTCGAAAATGGGGTCAAACTTCAGTATCATAAACCTCGGATAACTTATAAATATAAACATGAAATATGAATAGCTGATTAGATAACACGTGGTAATATAAGGAATGGAATTGGTATCTCACACACGTCCCTATGATTAACACCATCCATCGAAAGTTGTATGAAATTTCTTTGGGTATAGGAATTGGTCAGTTTAAAGAATTCCATAATTTATCGGTTTACTGAAACCCACCACCTTAAACAAACACCATCTCTCGCTCTCATTCCTAAACCCTTTAAACCAAACATGCCCTTATACCAACTTTTCAAATAATAAAAGTGCCAATTTTGACCCATTTATCGATGAATGAGTCAGTTCCTGTAGTGTTTCATCTCAAACGTGTCAAAATAAAAAATATGCTAGAAGGGGAATAGGCCAACACATCAAAAGTTGCCAAAAAATCTTCTTTTAAAATGCATAGAACCTTCTAGTTCAGAGATTAAGAATTATTGTTTTTGTAATCAAAAGTAAAGACAAACTATCTATAACTTCCAACAAATAAACAAAAAAGTGTTTGCAGGTAAACCCAACCAGGGCAGACTTTTTCGACCCTCGCACACACACACACCCCCCAACCTGTTGTCTTTTAAGCTTTAAGGAAAATATGTCCACACAAATTATGTTGGGCATAAATTTGCTTTTTGGCATTACATACCTCATCCAAGGTCAATCCACCAATATTCGAGACACTCCCAGTAAATGCAAAATCGACCACCTCTTTCCCTAAGCCATAAATCTCAAATATCTGTGCACCACAATAACTATATCCAACGACGAGTCAGAATGCAAGTTTACTTGTGATAAGAAATAGATGGTATAACAAGTAAATAGCAAGCCAGTGAGCAAAATACCTTGACAGCAATGATATCCCCATTTTGGATAAGATTTTCATTAGACCAGCATTAACAGCCTGAATATCAGATATTATACGTTAGATTACCAATTGGCATAGTCAGATCGACCATAATTTGCCATGGCAAGTTAAAGACTTAAGTATATCATGAAAGCAACATTCCCATTTTCTGTGGGTAATGTACTATATGTTAATGAGCTTATGACTGATTAGGTTACATATCATGCACTGCAAACCTTGCGGAAGTTGTTTTGCGCCTTTTCGATTGTAACCATCTGCATTTTTCCGTTTCGCATAAGGTTTACAGTTTTCTTGCTCAAACGCCATTGTCGACATGTCTCCAATGCCAAGAAAGGGCATACAGCACTACAAAAGAAGTAATCAATGGTACACGAATAATTTAAATTTGTACCCAATAAAGAAAGAAAACAGAACAGCGCCTTCAGAAGGTGTTATCAGAAGATCTAAACTAAATAACACCCAGAGAAAATTCGCCTAAAAACATTCTACTTACTAACTTTGCACATCCATATCAATTAACAAAATAACTCACAGATGGAAGTACATATCAGAAGCACATGGCAGGAAGGAACCTAGGATAAGAACAAAACTGCAACACAAAAATAATGTGGGAAAATGGGCAGGTTGGGACTTCTTTTTGGGTAACCATGGTTTCCGATCTTTTGGCCGACTAACCCACGGGGTTTGAACCCACCGCCACATAGACTCAAACCAGGTAAAGCCCTCCCTTGGCAGGAGGTTAGTGTGGCCACTTCAGGGTTGTTCAGACCTAGCAGTAGTTGAACTTGAGACCTCACACATTTTAGTGTGATAGCCACAAGCCCTTTTACCATTAGGTCACATCTGAATGGTTTGCAGCCTTGCAGGTTGGGACTTTGGGTGACAGGTCAAAATGGAATATGAACATGGGTCACTTGGGTGGCTGTCAATTTGTTCGACCTACTTGAGCTGTTTCCATTCTAGCTAATTTTACTCTTTTGACTTGTTATCAATGCACTATAACCCATATTGACCAATTTTCACATAAATGAATGCAACTGACCCTAAGTATGTGGTCCAGCCAAATCTTATAGAGATTAAGAAAGAACAAAAAACAGTTGGATTGTTCCCCAATAGTGAAAGACAATGGAAAATACCTTGCACCATATCCGATCAAACAAGCGAAGTGATGCGTACTGAAGCATTGAGCAGTGTCAGCAACAATAGAGGCAGACATCCTGAGTCCATTTTGTATTAAATGCTGATGGACGGCACCAACGGCAAGAAGTATCGGAACAGCAGGACGAGTGGCTTCCTGACAATCACAGACACACACACACACACACATAAAGACATGATAATATTTTGATCACATAAAAAAAGATAAATACACAAACACTAGAGGTGGCACCTCGGTTGTGCTGATACTCCCAACACTTTTTATCCCACTATTTAATTGTTTTCATTAACAACAATATTACTAAAGTAATCATTATGCAAATAAAGACAATACCATTAGAATAATAATCTATAACTTTGAATAAAATAGTTTAGGAGGTTGGATTCATCATATAGACTTTCAACGAATTACAAACCTATTGACAGATATATATGAAATTCTCCCATTACATTAAAAGTTCAGTAATGAGTAATGACATATATGTAACTATATTATTGGGTTGGACCTATATGTAATTTCAATGTTCTAAGAAAGATATTTATGTAGTTATAAAAGCAATTTGGATATATGTGTAAATTTGAAGTTTAGTAGGGATATATATGAAATACTCCCTAATTAGGAAAAATTATTTGACTCATTTAAGAAACACAGCCCAAATTCCTCCCTTAAATAGCAAGTGGGTCTAAATTTCCACCTCTAGAACATGTACACACACAGTACTTACTAGTTCATCAGTTCTGTCAGAGAGAACAAGTAGCTGGCAACCATTTCTAACGGCTTCATCAGCCACTTCACAGATCTTATTCAGTGTCTTCTTCAAGGAACCATCAAGCCCTTTCCGTATGTCAAAAAATGTTGGTATGGTTTGCGCTTTTAAATACGGATCCTTGAATAACGATTCGAGCTCGCTTTCATTAAGTACGGGGCTGGGCAAAGTCACCTGAACAAATATGTGAACATATGCATAGTTTAAGGAAACGAACAATAAAGTAAATAGCATTGCGAAAAGAATATTAAACAAAAAACTCTCAAGCATAAACTATTCAATGCAATGAGACATCAGCTATGTTCTGAATGGACATCTTACCTGAGAGGCATTCTCGGGTCCAACTTCTAATATATTCCCACGCTTACCAAGATTCACTTCAAGGGACATCACTAACCCTTCTCGAAGGGGATCGATTGCAGGATTTGTGACCTGGAAACAATTCATAATGAAACCAAATACATTTAAATTACTAGAATCGTATACTAAAAACATGCATGATAAATAATATCAACTGATTCTACTTAAAGATTAACGCAGTGAATAGTAGCACTAAAGAATTACAAATCTGACCATGATTATTATTTCAAAATTCAAACCTAAAATATTCGCTTAGCAAGTCTAGTGTAAGATATTACTTACCTTAATGAGTTAATTATCAAACTTAAGTTGTGAAACATTATAACAAATGAAGTTTTCCTTGTTCAGGTTACCCACGGAGGGCGAGTCGTTGAATCAAATATCTAACCGGGGTATTCCCGAGACCGTTTATGAACCCTTTCCCTAGCCACCCCCAAGATGTTTACCTAGTGAGGCTTGAACCTGAGACTTTCGTGAGGACATCTGGATGTCTTACCACTAGGCCACATTGGTGGTGGTTCAAAGTGTCCTAATTATGTGATTTAAAAAGGTAATTTTCCCAATTCTAATCGTATATATCCTCATGCGACTAGATTCAACATCTTTGAGAAAAACATGGTGAAAGGTAACCCCTTCGACCCACAATAAGTGTCATCCTTTCCATTACAAATGTCCACTTCCAAAATTATTAAATAAGTTCCCCAATCTACCCTTAATCGCACCCTATTGGAATATTCCAATGAGTTCACTTTTAATAACTGCACATTCATAAACTTTGTGCCCTTTGTCTAGTGAACACTTATTTCGGGACGGGGAAGTATCAAACAAAAAAGAGAAGTGTTAGAAACCTGAGCAAATCGCTGCTTAAAATAGTCATAGAGCATATGTGATCGCTGAGACAATACAGCCAAAGGAATATCATCTCCCATGCAAAAAGTAGGCTCCTTCCCTTCTGAAGCCATGGTCTCAATAACCATTTGGACATCCTCACTGGAGTAACCATAGGCCCTATTCATGTGAAAATCAATCATTAACCGTCCAAATGCCACAATACAGCATAGCCTATTTTAGGCTTTAATTACAACAATTATGTAAGAAGGGTTTATTATAATGCTAAAAGTAGCTACTTTCATGATGACTTATAATCAGTTTTTTTAACGGTCAGTACCCACACGAATTTAGTGGAAGTCAGAGCCAATATGACTTTCCACTTGCTATGTTTATAATTATAAACAGTCCATAATTGATACCTTACTCCAGAAAAACATGTGGAGTATTAAGGTGAACAGTTGCATAACACAAATAGAAGCCAAGTAAGAACCACATTGATTGAAAAAGTCAAGTTAAAATCCACATAGGTCAGTATAGAAGCTAAAAGTGCGAAGCTGCCATTGAACATTCTAACCTTAGCGTATGAGGAGTCTACTGCCTTTTGGTCACTTAACTATCAAGTACAATTGTGTTGTCTAAGATATACTAGAGTGCAATTATTAATATGCATCTTTGTGCAGACGGAAGCATTTTGGTTGTATAGGGTAGCTTCACAATATGAAGCAGATGTGTACATCAGTCAGCAGGCAAGTTGAGTTTGGATCAAACTGTGTAGTTGGTGGGGATGGGCTGACCCGCAACCACTAAATGTCTTTCCTACTCTAAAGTTCAATAAACGATTAATGTTGAAAATATGACAGAAACCTACATTATTACAATGACAATCTAAATCTAAATTATCAATAAACCAATGTAAACTTTTACCTATCTTAAATACATATTGGGTGACTTTTAAGCTGTTTGACCTGCTAGACTCGTTTCCACTTTTAAGTAAGTTTTGGAACTTCCCAATTTCACCCTCTAGGCAAAGTGTAACCAAATCAAACCGTTTACCCATAAATGGATCAAAATGCCCACTTTTTGTAAATGTCTACGGAAGTATGTATTTCAATCAAATATGATAAACCAATAGTAGGAATTTTATTTCCTTCCTTTCTTAAATAACAAAAAATCACACAAGAACAAAAAGTAATAAAGCTGGCATTAGAAAAAGGAAAGAAATCTTACTGTTGGTGGCGTAATATTGTTTCATTCTCCATAGTTGGGGCAGAGAGGTAGTTCGCAGACTCCAATTTCCGCATGTTCTCAGCCAGCCACTTCCCGTAAGGACTCGACAAGGCAACTCTTTTCTTGACCTCGGTATTTTCATAAACCTGTTGCAATATTAATATATATTCACTTAACATATTGTTTCAGTAGTTATATGTTTCCATTAACGAACACAATTCACACAGAAAAGAATGTACATTGCCATTAAAATTAGACATGATTAGTATAACACCTACAGCAGTCCAAACTGAGACGCAAGTTAGAGGGACAATCATTGTACAAACCTGGCCAGCGATTAGATCAACAGTTATCATCATCCCAGGACCTAAACGGCCTTTCATTGTAACTTTTGAATCGTCAATTGGTAGAACTCCGACCTACATTGAGAAACCAAGCTCTGATAAATGTCAAAGAAACACAGTGAACAAGAAGCTAAGTAGAAAAGAACAATATGAAGAATAACACAGACGTTTATATTGCCTTTCAAAAAAAAAACACAGAGACATTTATAATTTATTTAAAAATAACAAAAGATAACGCGATGAGGACTGTTATGATGCAAATCTTGAAATGATAGTAGAACAAATATATTGCATCTAGAGGTGGCAAGATGACTTGATCAGGTTGGTGGCGTAATGGGCCAAAATAGGTTCGGGCTGAAACAGGGTTCTCTACTACGGGTCAAGACGGACAGGGTCAAGTTGGGTTGGTTTGCAAATACTTTTTCTCCATTTTTTAAAATTTTTATATATATTTAATGCATTAGTTATGATTTTAAAACAATATAATTACAATAATAATCTAAGGGTGTGTTTGTTTTTAAAAAAAAAGTCTTACTAGCCCTCTTACTCTTACCAGTAAGAGGTGGGCAGACGTTTTGCTTGTTTGTTTTTTTCTTTTGAGTAAGACCCATTTAGACATATAACATCTTACTCAGTAAGAGGTGGAAGACTTGTCTTACTGCCTCTTACTCGTTTTGTAAACTTTATATAATATATTTGATTGTTTGTTAACTATGTTATATTTATAATAAAAAGTTTTGTTTCATATTTACATAAGTTACTTATTATCGCATTGCGTTGGTTTAATAAACAAATTGCAAAAACGAGCACTTAGAATCATTCGGACACTTATACAAAAACAAACAACATTATTTCGTTCAGATTTAGACTTTCTAGCCACCTCTTACTAGTAAGATGTGGTAGTCAGACTCAGACCCAAAACATCTTAATGAAACAAACACACCCTAAATCTAAACATGTGAATAAACCGAATTAGAAGATTGTACGAGGCGTATGAACTAAAAATAGAATTTGGATGACTGTCGAGCCGTTTGACCCATTGTCCCATTTGACCCATTCCCCTTCTAGCTAGTTTTTTTTATTTGGCCCATTTTAAATAAAGCATAACCCAACTTGACCCATTCGTTAGTAAAACGATTTTCTTTCCAAAGAATAATGTAAACGGATCAAACTGGCCACCTCTAACTCCAACCTTCACCCAAGCAGTATGTTAGATCTTGTCTATCCATAAAGTAAAAAAGATATATTTGGGTTTGCATTCAAATAGCTTTAATGTCCAAAACTCATAAATAGTATGCAAGTGTGTGCATACGCACTGAGATCAGGTTGTGGTCAATCCAACTCAATTCTTATAGTATCTCATAATCCAATCTTCAGTATTAGCTGCATGGATTGTGTCACTTTATGTCTAAACTGCGTGTATATATTAAAGCACAAATATAAGATAAATATGCACCTCAGATGCAACATAGACAACATTGTCAGCAGTCTTCCAATATCTGGCAGGACGCAGTCCATTGCGATCAAGACATGCTCCGACTGTCTTCCCATCACTATATTCCAAGAAAAGTTTGTGTTCGTGTTATATAGATATCAGCATTATATGTAATAGCAACAAAATGTGCATCTAAATATGTAGATAGCCAAAAATAATAGTTAAGCAAGCTATTAGATATCCTGAAAGCTCTCATGCAATTAGTTACCTAGAATCCTAAATATTACAGGAAAACTTTATTGCTTAGGATACACAAACTTTGTAACAATAATTATGAAACCAGGCTTATCATGAAAAGTGGACCAAAATCATATTTTTAAACTCAAAGTCATCTGTCGTGGTGCACTAAATGGGGCGTGAAGCTTTAAACTAGTCATATGATTAAATAAAGGAGCTAGTACCTAAAGAGGAGTAACGCAGGTCCATCCCAAGCCTCCATTTGACCCTTGTAATAGTTATAGAAATCAACAACCTAAAAAGAGAAAGATTAGTACCATCACCAGGGAATAGTGAACAAAGTGGCTGGACAAGCTCGAACTCGTAACAGTCCTAAAGACATCATAGGTATTATGGCATCTTTGTCCAGAATATAAATTCTTAAAGGTGAGAGATATCAGCTATACAATGCTTAATGTTCACAACATAAACACTCCTACGCCTATTAGACAAAATTTCATAGGAGCAGCTCCAATTATAGTAAGTATGAAATGTCCTTTCATTTTCAATGTAAATCGCGTAAAATGAAGGATTTCTGACAACCTAGTGCTATTTTAGGAAAACAATATTGAGCATTTCGGGCATATTTTTGAATTTTTTACGGATACCGTGCTTCCTACATTAAACTCCTTTGTAAGTGAAGAAACTACTTAAAATATAGTTTGTTTCTTTGAATGTGGGTATCAATTTACATACGTCCATTTTGTGTCATTGATTACTTCTCTTGTTATCTATTCACATTACATGTTTTACATACATACCTCAGGATATTTGATTGACAGTGTTGGATGATTCTTGTATGCCTCGGGGACAAGAATCATCATCGCTTCCTCAGGAGTACGGCCACTCCGTATAAATAACTAACAATAACAGCAGAAAGTCTTATTGGTTAACTCTGATAGTAATATTACAAAATATATAAGGAAGAAAAACAATCATAAACAGAAAGCAAGGTATGCCTTACTTCTGCTGCACTATCAAGATTTGCAGAGTCAGAGCCCCTGGGATTTCCAAAAGGCCGAATTTCATTTTCGCGACCACGCCAAACTGGTGACTTAATTGAGTTCTCTCGAGATTGCATCCAGTTTAAGTTTCCCTGCATCAAGTTTTAAGATCCATGAAGAGACTGCAGACCAATTTTCATATCACAATAAGTTAAATTCTTAGAGGTGGCAGTTATCACCCATTTACTTATATATAAAAGGGGTTGACTTGCATCTACTGGGTCAAGTGTAAAATTTCACCCATATTTTTTTTAGTTCCTTAGATTTATTCAAATACGTTAGATTACTATTATACTCAAATTTGGCAAACGAAGTGCTCTTACAAAAATATAGAATATTCTGATAAAAAGTACTTCAGTGCCCAACCTGGCACATACCATACAAACTACGTGTTTTGAACCATTACCCAAACCACCCAACATGCCCATTTTGATAAAAAGTACTTCAGTGCCCAACCTGGCGGCCAACCTGGCGGCGCCATGGCGGATATCTGATAAAAAGTACTTCAGTGCCCAACCTGGCGGCGCCATGGCGGATATCGGCGGTCCACCGCCACGATATTTCCCAAATCGGTCTAACATGGCGTTTTGGTCAAAATCAGTCAAAATCGGTCAGAAATCGGTCAAAATCGGAGCTTGGCGGCGGTTTGGTCAACGCCGGTCAATGACGGTCAACGGCGGTCAACGCCGGTCAACTTCAGATCTAGGGTTTTTTTTTCAGATTCACGGCAATTAACTTCGATTTTATTGATTTTGTTCTAATTTAAGCTAGTTTTTATAATTAATCTTGCTAATATTTATTTCTTTAATAAATTCCTTTATAATTTAGGGTCACCGCCATGGCGCCGCTATGGCGCCGCCATGGCGGCTATGGCGCTTGGCGGGGGTCAACCGCCACGGTACCGCCGAGCGATTTTTACAACCTTGCCATTTTACCACCTTTAATGTCAACGCGTAGTAAATTAGTAACCTGTATGGTATTAATCTCTCCATTGTGACCCAAAAGCCTCATTGGTTGAGCAAGTGGCCACCTAGGACTTGTATTTGTGCTGTACCTCCGGTGGTAAATGGCAAAAGGGGATTTATATACATCATTTTGGAGGTCAAAGTAAAATTTGCCAAGAACCTCTGACCGAAGCATTCCTTTATAGACAATGGTCCGATTTGACAATGAACAGAAGTAAAGTTCATTTCCCCATGCTTCTGAGATAGCTGCTTTTTCAATCAGTTTCCGACATATATATAACTCCCTTTCAATATCATCAACGTCGTCTTCCTTAACGATCTTGACAAAAACTTGTTGTATGTTGGGCATTGTTTCTTTTGCATAGAAACCAACTATAGGTGCATTTACAGGAACAGACCTCCAAGCAAGCACCTCAAGACCCTCTTGATTGAAGATATTAACAATAGCTACAGAATTACCATAATAGAAACCCTCAGTTGCATGTTGTGAATAACAAACCACATAACAACTTACAGCATGAAGTCACAGAAATCATAATAAATATATGAAAAAGGGGTTAGGGGGTGTTTGGATCAGCGTTTTCAAAGTGATAACGTGATATTGAATTCTTAAAACCAGAGAATCAGCTCTAACAACAAGTATTGTATAAGATAGTGTTAGGATGTGAAATTTGAATAGAAGTTCCAAATAAGTTTAAGAAGCGTTGTAATCTTAGATCATCAGTTTATTCAAAACTGTTTATTTGACCTCCTACCCTCATTAAGTACTCAAAAAATCAGAAGCGGTTCATGTTATACAAATATAAAAGTTGATAAATGCAGAAAAGGTAATCAGTTCCAAAACGCACATCCAGACATTTTCCAATTAACTAGTGATAACAATCGTGGAGTTAGGATAGTAAATCTTATATTTCCTTTATTTCCTTATACTTTCTTTTTTTACCTATATGTTATCATCGATAACGGCTAATTGGATTATCTATCTTACTTATCAGACAAAATTATAATCACTGGATAAGTAATGATTGCATGAAGACTACAACTAACCAGATTTTGCTTGTTCCATAAGGGCTTCATCCTGTGGAAGGAAAACCATTCCGACCCCTGTATGCAACTGATCAAAGGCAGCAAGCCCTTGTGTACCAGCCCAATCATTAAAAAGATCCCATGGAATCGCAGTCATCACCCCGGAACCATCTCCAGAATCGTTATCGGCCCCACATCCACCCCGATGTTCCATGCAACCAAGCGCGGTAAGTGCATCCTGAACTATCTGATGAGACCCCTTGTTGTCCAAATTAGCAATAAACCCGACTCCACATGACCCTCTTTGTGCTAATATATCTTCCAAATTTGCAACCTATAAAAAATGTAATCATATCAACACGTCGGTCAAATATGCGAAGGGTTTAAATTGCACAAGTCTAGTTCATAAACACTATAGAGCCGTAGCTGTCAAACAAACTGATATACTGATATTTATTACCACACAAGACAAGTTCACATTATCGAATCACAAAGTTAAAAGTTGATAATGACACATCAAATATCAACTCATAAGAGTAATTCAACACAATAAACCGTTATTTTAGTAATCTAACATCATATCATAACGCGGTTTACCATATCCAATAAAGATCATATACTAAATACCACCAATGACAAAATAATTGCCAATTCTATGCTAACAGTCACAGTACAGATTTTCACTACCAATAAACCACGCATAATCTTAATATTAACCCTTAGGGCCGTAAACAAACTGAGCTGTCAACCATTTGTTTATCTACAATAAGTTTAGCACTTTTCCTTAATCCCTCAAAAGTGAGAAAAGTTTGGCGGTTTACTTATCTGTACTAATATATGGAGTAACATTTATCCAATCAATACTTTCCAAGATTTTACAATATCATCTACCACTAAAAATATCTCCGAATCCAACATATTTCTAAACCATCCACCATTTACGTGCTAATTCTATCAATGATGAGTTGATTTAACGTTATACTACAAATTATGGTGATAAAAGATAGTGGTTTGAATTGGACTCATGTATGTGGAGATGGGCTTTTAACTGTTAATTAAGGAGTTAAAATACGTCACATGAAACTCTTCATATCCATAAATTTATAGTCAAAAAGAGAATAATAAACTAAAATACATGATTTACAGAAATTTTGTATTTCAGAGTACCCGCTGCCGCAACGAGCGGGTACCGTGCTAGTATTATTAAAAAGAGAAAATGAATAGTTTATGTTGGTTCGTTCAACAACCTCATTCATGTAAGCCCTAAAAAACACTATTTTCATATGCTTAATTTAGTCAACTCTCAATAATGAAGAAAATTATTAAAAAATATTATATATATAAAGATAACAAACACACACCTGTAATTTGGAATCATTAGATTGTTTTTGAGCAACTTGATGATCGAATTCGAGAACAGATTTAATCGAAACTGACCAATTCTTTCTCTTAACAAGACTTCTATGATTACTAACACTTCTTTTGGGCCCTAAACTGGCGAAATTAACAAACAAACGATTCGAAAAAACGGACGTAGGCTTTAAATAGTAACCGCCACCACCTATAACACAAGACGACTGAATACAAGAAGACATGCTATCTACACATACAACTACAACAACACGTTCAACTGACTAGTGTGTGTGTGTGGAAATAAGTGAGTGAATGAGAGTGAAAAAAAGGATCGTGTGGAGAATGAAAGGATGTGGAGATAAAATGAAAATGGAAGGGAAATTGGGAGCCACTCGAACCTCTATCTCCACTTTTTTTGCTAAATATATGGTGGAAGAGATTTATAGTATTTCTTCTTGGAGTTACATGAATGTGTGTTGATAGTTGAGTTTCTGAGTGGACATGTGTAACATGACTATATCTTTACACCAAAAGACACATTATTTAACTTTTTTTTTCTTTTTTTTAAGACGCTATTTTGAAAATTAAGGATCATCATACAAATTTATTTGCACACTTCCGTGTTTTGACATTTATACTTTTAATTTTTATTTTTGTAAAAGTATTTTCAAAATACTATAAATTAAAATGTGTAAATAAATTTATAAAGTGTGTAAATCATAACTCATTTTAAAAATTAGGGGTTGGGAAATATGTGGAATCGTATAACCAAGAATCGAGAATTTGGTTGATTTATTTGGTTTGGTTTTTGTTACGGATGTTGATCATTTATTTGGTTTGGTTCTGTTGGAGCTGAAGTCGTAGGACCTTTACCATCAGGATTAGTATTGGAATTGCATAACTGTTATTATGCTACAAGACTAATTAAAAATGTAATGTCGTACGACCTGTTGAGTGACAGCGAATTTGATTTTAAATAAAGTTCAAAAACTCTTCCTACTTTCAAAAATAATCTATTTTATCTTAAATTTGTCTCTTACCAAGGTCAAAGTTTGTACATGTTGGACGTACAATCTCCTGGTAGTGCAATCTTTCTTGTGAGCGCCAATCAACCACGTTACGGGTTGAACATATTTTGTCTCACGTATATACCTTTTAAAATTAATATTCATAAACAAATACCAAGCCGCACATTTGGCATTGTCGATTGGGACATATCAACGAGAAACGCATACAAAAGCTTCAAAAGGAAGGAATTATGGAATCATTAGACAATGAGTCATATGATACATGAATCTTGCTTCTTAGGAAAAATGACTAAAGCACATTTCAAGAGTCTCTATGAAAAGGTGAAGGACCCGCTATAAATAGTACATACTAATGTGTGTGGTCCGTTTAGAAATAATCTTTTTCTTAAAGCACCAACAATACATAACGTTTTACATTTATGGACGGATGGTGCATTTTTCGGTCAAAGGACGAAACTCGTCAGTCAACGCAAACCACAAGGACGAATGGTGTAGTTTACTCTAAATTTAAAAATGTTATTATTGTAAAAATGAAAATTAAATAAAGAGTAAAATACATCGTTCGTCCTTAAACTTTACCCAAATTACACGTTTCGTCCCAATTTCAAAATAAGTCTGCCATTCCTCCCCAACGTCTCCATTTCGCATCACCAATAGTCCCTTTCGCCATCCATCCCCAGTTAAACCCCTCACGTGCCTTTCAGTGAGGGCAAAATAGTCATTTCGTGACTGGTCACACCTTGCTCACGAACTCCTTGACCTAATATCAGACACCACATGTTGCTTTTATCTCTCCAAAATGATCAACCATGTTAGTTAAGAAAAAAAAAACAAAATGTAATTACCTAAGTGGCCTAATAACATAGTACTTATATCAAAATGAACCAATTTTCATTGATTTACGAAAGTGAACCAAACGCACTTTATATACAAGCGCACTTTTTATTTTCCAATGCGCCCATGCCAGTGAAAAGTGTATTTTTTTTTTGTTTCATTCCAATCATATGTGTGTGTGTGTGTATATATATATATATATATATATATATATATAAGGTAGTGTATCAGGTCGTGCTTCTTACATTTGATGTTTTCGGGATTGCCTATGTGTTAGACAGGGTGTAGTGGCAATCAATGTTATCATCGATAACTCAACGCTACACCACATTCTCACTCCACCACTAACATCATAACCAACAAGGTCTAATAAGATGATCAACTTTACTACCCAAACATACATCACTTAAACATAAATGTACCCTACAAAAATCAACATCACGCACCCAACTAACACCACAAACATGTCGATCAAACAACTAAATTGTGCTCAAAATTGATGCTCGATGCAATTGTGAGTGGGAAGTGTTTACAATGCGTGATTTGTGAGCGGGGAGTTGTTATTTTGTTGCCATGTTACACATAGTCTTTGGCTTTTAAAACCTTCAAGCTAGTTGATTTATATAAAGGGATGTGATATAGATACCCTCCATATGTTGTCACATTATAGAGTTTTGGTCAAACCGTATAACCAGCGATGCACACCGTACAAGTCCGCGATGCACCCAATCATTGGATACCCTCTATATGGGAGGGTGTGGATAACTTGTCCCTTATATAAAATATTCAGGACATTTCTTCTTTATCTGTTCTAAAAAGGATTAGTAGTACGAAAAGTGTATCGCCATTCCCTTTATACGACAAACTTAAGACAAACTGGCACACTTACTGAGTTGTATACAGTCTTACAGAATCATAACAATTTCCCTTTATATTTTCTACAAACTTGAATCTGCGTACTTCAGGTTTGATACATAAAAATGTTATAGATATCATTGTACCCTAGAGCCATTGGTTAAGAACTCTTATTCAAACAAAAACTATTACAAATATAGAAAGTTAAAATGAAAATCAACTTGACAAAACATAATCATGTAGTGTTGGACTATTGGCGTGTTGCACGTTGTTTAGTGAACACCATGCTTTTTTGACCATATTCTTCACTTATAATTTGTACTTATCATGCTTCCTTGACATTTTTTCCTTGTTAAAAAAAAATCATATTCCCCGATGCATAAAATAAGTTTACAACCTTTTTTTTCAATCAGAAAATCATAACGTTTCCAATCCTTTTATCTAAAAGTTGAGGTTACACTGTTTTCCTAGTATTTGGATAGTTAACAAGACTTGTATAAAATATTTTTCACTCAATTGATGTAATACTTTATTATCTTTCACTTAACCTGTTACATTATTTTCTTTTTCATTTGCTCAGTTTGCTTGTAACATATTTTATACTTTACAAGCATATATAAAGTGTTTTCTTAAAGTTGGCATGTACATTATTTCTACAAAAGTAGGATTTCGCAATGAATTTAACGTTGGAAGCCAGTGATAAATCATCACTTGAAATATACTAATAGCTAGTGAGTATGACATTAATATATTGTACAAAGTACATATGAACCAACTTAAACAAAAAAAATGGCCACTTCTATGCAAGAGTAGACACTTCAACAATTGATGTTCGCTTAAATACAACCCAAGAATAATATTCTTTTAAGCTACTACAAGTTTATAGTAATGTTTAAACTCTTAGAGTAGCATAGACATTTGTACATATTATTGTTTCAAAAAAATACAACTAATTTCACTCAACACTCCTCGCCATCCTTTAGACCTTCTCTAAAGGGACATGTAGTTGTGGTCCCATACTCCCACTGTCTCACATGACAAATCTCTTTGGTTTAGTAGAAAAAAGATTTTGAGCTGTAGATGACAGTACTCATTCTTTGTCCTACAGTACTCAATCTTTTTATTTCACATATCTCGTTACTTCTTATGATCAACAATAGATCTAATGAAAATGCACTTTTCTTTAGTTGGTAAATGTCCAACTATTTGTTTCTGAAACTACTATAATTTATTATTTATATAAATTTATAGATTTAAGAATATGTGTAAATTTTAGCTTCTTCAAAAGTCTATATCGGTTAGCTTACATTAAAATAGCATAAATTACGTTTATATTGAATATTTATTAAAATAATATGAAAACCGAATAGCTGAAGTTCTAAAGAATATATGTTAAGAAAAGGTACAAATTACGGTGTATATTATTTTTCTAAAGTTAAGATATCAATAAATATAAAGTGTCTTACAAAATATTTCTATACAATGTTGAGAACAAAGAAAATAAATTGTAAAAATAAAATTAAATGAAAAGAAAATATAACTCTAAAACTCTACATTATCATGTTCAATTTTTTTTTGCTTCAGTGTCTTTCCTAATTCAGTCGCTACCATTCCCAACCTGTACCGATCATCATCAAAATCTCCAAATATCATATCAAAAAACAAAAACAATTGGGAAAGTAAAACCCACCAATATAACAATAGAAGAATGATGAATATAACCTTTAATTTCCTGCTTATATCACCACCACATCGTCATCTTTATTTCGAGACTGACAACGTCTACTTACTTTTGAATCTGAGAAAAAATATATACTGCACATGAAGGAAAAAAAAAGGAAAAAAAATGAAAAAAAAGAGAGAGAAGTAAAAAGAAACCAGCCTTTGAAGTAACATCCTCATCTTCATATATCACTGTAAGTATAACAAAATAAAATACCAAACATTCGATAGCTTTGATATTCAACAAAAAATGTGAGGGAAGTTCAAGAATAAATAGATAGAAATCAAAAACCAAATATTGAAAAATCATAAGAAAGATAGATACAGCGATTTACCATAGGATTGAGAGAAAATGAAGTTTAAAGCAAAATAGTTGTGGAGATGGTGGCAGTTAAATCAAGGAGGAAGAGTATTATAGGCTCCAAATTTTCAATACAGTGTCCACGTGGCATTTTTAGAAAGCGCAACTTGATCCACATGGCATTTTTAGAAGGCCTCATATATATGTATATATATAATTTTTTTAATTTAATTTGTTATTTTGTAAATTTCGGATTCGAAATTTTTTTATAAAAAATGAGTCTTGCAAGGATTGAACCTTGGTTGGTTGGTAGAATAACATGTGTGTTTACCACTAAGGCAACACAACTTTTTGGAATATATGTTGCAAGTCCAAAATTATAAATCTATGCAACCAATTATGTAGGAGAATCCCTACAACTTAGGTAACCCTAAACAAAACATATACATAAAAACTTATATACATTCATAATAACGTAATACACATTCATCCCTCTTCATTCATAACTAAATCACTCCTGAAAAATACCGGTCCCTATTCGATCTAAACATGATCAGTCGTATCAACAACTTGCTTTTCATGAATTAGAAGGTATGTTCATAAACAATATTCAGTAATAATATATCAATTCTAATCATGTTTGATACATTGATTTTATGTGATTCTAGAGGTTTTTTTTGTTTTGTTTCTTATTTTGATATATTTTTTTAATTTGTTTGCTGCAATTTCATGTATAATGATAGTGTTTTTACTTTTGTTAATATCATTATTATAGCATAATTATCACAAACCGAATGAACTAAAAACAAATTGTCGTCAAGCTACATCTAGCATAATTTATAGTTTTGGTATATGTTGTAGGGGCTGTTTTACTTTGTCAATATAATCTCTCAAACTTTTAAGTGCGACTTCTCAACTAATTCATGGAACTGGAAAAACACTATTGGATAAATTGATATAAGCTCTTTTAACTGTATTCAAACAGTATGTCCATTGGACACTTGGTCGTTATTGTCCATAATTTGGTAATGGAAGATTGAGAAACAACGAATGTCTCTACCTTCAATCAATATTCATAGTAAAAACAAGCTAAATATTACAGCTAAAGTGTAACAAACAACATATTTGTTTATTTTGATATTATATAAAAGATTTTTAGCTCTTATATTAACATAATTTTCTTTGTTCTCTTTTATAATTAGGTGAAGCCGTGGAGTTCCAGGCATTGGTTAACATAACTCGGGTATACGTTTGCATTTGCTTTTTTTTCCTACCACATTTTTTGTCTGCGTTATCATACTGGTACCATAAGTATAATTTAGCATTTGTCTTTGTCTTCCTTATCATACTACTAACACAAGTATAAGTTAGCAGTTGTCTTTTTCTTTTTGCTCCAGGTATTTTTAATTATTACATTTTGTGTCTTTTGATGTTAGACACTGAGATCAGCTTCATGGTTAAGCTAGGATGTATTGGACCAGTCTCCATTGCTAAAACCTTTTTTTAGGAATTTTACAGGTATCCAAGTGCTTTACGATGGATTAGAGCTTTTATAAGATACATATATATCGATTATTTCAACGTTGGATTAGATTTTTTAGTCATTCTTTTACTGATTCAATTCCATCTAGGCTAAAACAGGAGGTATAATACAGGTCGAGCAGGAGTGATACAACGGCAGAAGTGATAGTTGCTCTATGTGAGTTTCTATATATGAACAGTCTCTAGCTGTTGGATGTTTCTTTGAATTGCTTGACTGTGATTAAACATTTATAACTTTCAACAAACTTGAAATATTAGAACAAATCAAAGGCGTTGATCTGATGATGTTAATGGAGGGAAATTTGAGTTAGAACATGATTTGTTATGATTATGAAAAGTGGGATACTAAGGATTTGGAACTGAGTAGTTATGAATTAGTCAAGATGCAACATAGACATACCACAAAAGTTATTGAGATCGAAGTAGATGTCAATAAGGATGAAACTGATGATTATCATGTTGACGTTATGTATAATAACAAACCTGATCTTTTTTGTTTTTGTTTTTTGTTTAATATATACAGAGTATAAAATCCTTCCGATTCACATGGCGGTATGTTAAACCTGTAATTACTTTTTATTTTTTTGCCCTTCCTTAACTTGATGGTTGGCTGGCTGGTGTGTCTAGGTTGAAAGAATTTTTAAAGATGAAGCTACTGAAGAGAAGGGTGAACGGGCAAGAATGGTGAGTAGTGTTCTTACCCTTCCCTAATTTCAAAATTTTATAATGAGTTAGTTTTTTACATTATCATTTCGATTCAGCCATCCTTTCTTTGGAGGGATGGCGGTACAAGACTTGGTGAAGACGACATTAGGGCCTAAGGGAATGGTTTGTATTTCTACCTTATTGCATGTAATCTATTTATTTATACATACATGCATACATACTTAGTTATTGATACTTTGCAGGATAAAATATTACAATCAACAGGTAGAGGCCACAGTGTTACAGTCACGAATGATGGTGCTACGATCTTAAAGTCCCTTCATATTGACAACCCTGCTGCTAAAGTTCTTATTGGTACGCGTTCCTTTATCTTTTTCCCAGTGCTACTCGCATTTGAATCGTTGAGGCTAAGGGAAGTGCCGGATGACGTGTACAAAAGTTTGGATGCGGTTGGTGAAGGTGAAAACTGGTGGGAGGTATTCGTTAACATACAAAACAAAACTCATTGATATTTGTAACACGAGGTTTGTTCCTGACTTATTTTAGTGTTTATTCAACTGTTGTAGGGAGTGGAGTTACAGAAGCTCATATTGGCTCATAACGAGATTCAATCACTAAAGGAAGACATAAGAAACTTACCTTTGTTGGCCGTGCTGAATATTAGCCACAATAAGCTTTCTTACCTTCCAGCCGCTATAGGAGAGTAAGACATGCTAAAGCCTATTGATTTGAACTATTTTTTCATTTTCTGAGTTGTAATTTATCTTTTTATATAATCGTTTACAGGCTTAAATCACTTAAGGCATTAGATGTGTCCAACAATTTGCTACATGAGATACCTGAAGACGTTGGATCAGCAACTTCTTTGATCAAGTAGGTCTCATTGAGGTGGGTGACGAGACTACCTCTGTGGTAGTTTTTGCTGGGGAACTTTTAAGGGAGGCCGAAAAGTTGTTTGCCATGAAAATTCATCCAATGACCATCATTGAAGGTCTATTTTGATGTATGCCATCAGTTCTCACGTTTATGTATGTCATTCTTATATTTAATCTTCAGGTTATCGCATGGCTGCTGCCTGTGCAAAAATTGCATTGTTGGGAAGGGTCAAGGATAACAAGGAAGATGCAGGTTCGTATTGTATACATCAATTATACTGTTGTAAAGTTCTTTTTGGTGCAGCTTTTCAGTTGTACTTTGTTACAAATCACGTCACTTGATGTTCATTAATTTTATGTTACTTACAAAACTTATTCCATAACAACTCAGCTTAGCGTGTCATCTGAGGCACCTAAGAAATTGGATTTAGTTAGTTTATTATCCAATGGAAGTGTACTCTGCAAATTAATGAAGCATTAACGAATATTAAGAAATTGGATTTTGTTGTTTATGTTAGTTTATTATATTGGTTTTTGGTAAGTTATTCTATTAAAATTGAACGAATATTAAGCAATCACATATGTGCATGCTTGGCCATGTGGCCTGTACGCATTGAACGAATATTAAAATTGAAGTCTGGTACATGTTCAAATCAAAAAAGAGAATAACAAAGATTTAAGAGGGTACAAAAAGGTACCTGATGGAATGAATAGATTGTACAACATGGAAATGGAAGCATCAGAAATGATAATCATGAAGCTATAATAAGATATAATATATCAAGACTAAAAGTACGAAATTCAAAGCTACATTATTTACCTGGTCAAGTCGTTATCTCACGAATTCCTACCAGGTATATATTTGCTTAAGGCGGCCTTGTAATGGAATTTACGTATGGCAACCGAAAAGTAATACAGCTCCTACGTTGATTTTTAAAGCTATCTTTAGACTTGATATAATAGACCAATATCACTATTAGCATCAAACAAAACAAAGTACTGAAGGCTAGAGAATTGAATTAACTGACCTATGGAATAAAACGAAGTTTGAAAAATAATTGAGGCTCAAGAATTATAGGTTGGTACAGTAGAAGCAACTTTTAAAAAATAAGATACAGAGGTGATCCTCTTTAATCATCCATAATCGTTACATCATGGTAAGCTTCTTGACACACTGATGAAAGACTTTGTACGCCATATTTCGAAAGGTACAATCTCTAAGCAAATTAGCATTATTTAAAGACATGAACGCTCTAACTGTTCTTTTAAAAATTTGTGCAGTTTATTTCACTGATGTTGGAGGATTTGATCTTGATTCCCATCATGGATTTGTGGTCGAGTATGGAGTGGATAGAGATGTTGATCTAGGTTTCCATACGGATGACTCAAAAGTAACCTTAAATGTATGCTTAGGCAAGCAGTTTACTTGCGGGGACTTGTTTTTTAGAGGTATGCGATGTGAGGATCATGTGAATGGTCAAATATATCCTGAGGTATGTTGATATCTTTTTATCGTACTATGTTCTCAATCATCGATTAACCAGCTTTATCCTTGATTTGTTTTTAAGTTTGTAATATAAATGGAGATATAACTGAAAAATGGTAAAAAGAAATTTTTATATACATTCACAGGAAGTTTTTGATTTTTCTCATACCGTTGGACATGAAATCGTTCATCGTGGTCGTCATCGACATGGTGCTTCACTACCATTCGGACAATGTAATTAACTTAATTCTCGTGGTGTAGAAGGTATGTGATTCTTCATTTTCTTAGCTTTTTTTTTATCGAGTAACAAACGAAGTCAATTAAATGCTTACAACATGTGGTTTCTTTGACTATCATAGTCTTCGATTATTAGATTGCGCAAGTGATCATCTACCATGTTTCAAGACCTTTTGTTTAAACCAAAGTATTTGGTTTTTAGTAGATTCTCCATTTCAGTTATTGTAAAACTAGCAGAGAAAAGATGGACAAAGTTAAGAGAAGTGACTGCGAAAGTTCTTCAAAGGATTTTATACAGTGAAAGCTTGCATTTTAAGATGGCTTCGTTCACAAGGCGTGACTGTTGGGATTGTTAGCAATGCAGAGTATAGATATTAGGATGTAATTCTTCCCGCCCTTGACTTAAATGAGGTTAGCTAATTCAACTCGCCCATTTATGACCTCTAATAAAACATCAACAAACTAAAAAAATAGTAGTCCGTTACTTGACATTTTACCATCTCCAGTAAACGTCAAGTAAGTGACTAATAGTCCATTTCTTACATTTTGGAAATTAGGGATCCGAAGATAATGCCTTAAAAGCTTTTACTTTTGTGTATCAGGGTGTTTGGATGTGCGTTTAAGTTACATGAGGTTGTAACATCAGTTGCTAATAACGTTGGTTGTTTGTCCCCATTGTTGTTCAAAATCCAGATGACGTTGATGTGAAAGCAATTACACATACTACACCAGGGCTCAATGGTGGCAGTATGTTTCTACACTTTAAGAGATTGACTCTCGATTACCAGTTGATTAGAATTTTGACAATATTTGAATCTTTAAGTAAGCCATAATAGATATATACTGACTAAAGGGACATCTTTATAGGTTGTTGAGCAATTTAAGCTTAAATCGTATCTTTTATATCAATTTCTTCTAAATAATTTTTTTTAAAGTAAAGTAAAGAATTAGGACTAAATAATCATTGTTTTACAACTGTTACGGAATTGATTATCCAGAACTTATGTTTGACCGACAAAACTTGCAAATATGCAGGAACCTGTGGTTGCTTGGATGTTAAAGTAATTTTGATGTATTGCTTCATTTCTACAGGCGTCATTATCTACAGTGCCCACAAGGGTTATTAGGCAAGCACTTTGAGAAACTGATCCAGTGTGACCCTCGTCTTAATTTCCCCGAGTCAGCAAGCGAGGTAGAATTGGAGTCTCCATACTTCAACCCGGGACATCGTGTTTGATGAGTCAAATGAGACCAATGAATATGAGTTAGCAGGAAGCACGGCCTGGCATATTTGATTTACACAGAACAGCTTCACCATCCTCTCCATCTAGGAGTGAGTTGCATGATCCTACTGGTCAACCGGCTGAGTTCTCTCGTGAAGCACCTTCACCCAGCTCAGGTAACCTTCCACCTAGATATGGAAAAATGGGTGGGACATCTTTTAGCCAGTGGTATGTGTTAGCTGCACGCTGTCAGGTTGGGTAACGGGTCAAAGTGGGTAATTTTTAATGGGTCGGGTTGAGTTGTTTAACCTAACCACTTTTTCTCGAATATTATTAATTGCTTTAAAAAGGGTAGATTGCACAAGAAATAACAACTTTGGGCTGATTTCTGATTTGAGTAACCATGACAGGTATCGCCATTGTCCTGCAGTTTATGTTTAATAGTTAAAAAGAATGATGAACCTTTGTTTATAAATAACCTAATATTTATAACGCTCTGGTAGTTAAGGGCCAAGATATCGATGGTAAACCAATTAATGTGACTTGTGAGGTACAACAATTATTAGGAAACAATCGAGTTAGGGCCGTAGCTATGAGTGCTACAGAAGGTACCTACTCTGAAGTTAAAATTCACATGGGATAGCTCTAATGACGATAAAAGAGTTGTATAAACATCAGAAGATGACTTGATGCGGATACTGTTGGCGTTTGAATTTCTCAGATCAAGGAAGTTGAAAACCAAAACTTACTTTAGATGTTGTTTCTTATATGAAACGAATGAACGTTAGGGTTTCAGATTGTATCTTTTGTGCTATCGTGAACGCATTCTCTAGGAAAAGAGGGCCAACTTCAGCATCCAAAGTTTATGAAGATTTAGTCTTGGATGGAAGCGTGCTAGGATAAGTGACATTCGCTTCGGTCCTTAATGTATATTGTAGAATTGGGCTCTATGAAAAAGCTGAAGGGGATTTTTTGGAAATGGAAAATAAGGGGTACGACAAATGTGTGGTGGCGTACTCTAGCATGATCGCAATGTATGGGAAAACTAATAGGATTAGAGACGCAATGAGACTCATTTCTAAAATGAAAGAAAAAGGGGTTGAACCTAACGTGTGGATTTACAATTTTCTACTCGATATGCATGGGAAAGTCTTGAATTTAAGGCAAGTCGAGTAGATATGGAAAGAGATGAAAAGAAGTAAAGTCGTGCCCGATAAAGTGAGTTACACAAGTGTTATAAGTGCATATAGTAAGGCGCGGGAGTTTGAAACATGTGTAAAGTACTATAACGAGTGTAGACTCAATGGTGGTGGGATTGATAGGGTGCTGGGTGGGATCATGGTGGGCGTGTACTCAAAAATGAGTAGAGTTGATGAATTGGTGAAGCTTTTTCAAGATATGAAAGCCGAAGGTACACGTTTAGATGCAAGGCTTTATCGATTATCGCTGCATGCTTTAAGGGATACTGGTGTACAGATTCAGCCTAAATGGTTGGAAGAAAGCTTAGATTAGTTTTGAATAGTGTACAATTGTAGACTATTAGTAACTGCATCTTATATTATTTTAAATTGTTTCAAAGGTTGTTAATACTGTGACAAAATGCCAATCCTTCTGGCTAAGTTTCAATATACCAAAGAGAATATCCTCCCCTGCCTATCCAACCACTCACATTTTGTTACATAATTTTGGTACTACATAGAATTTCTTTTGTTATTACTTTTAGGTGTATTAACTGCATCTGGATCATGTGTTAGTAACAAGTTAATATGTAATTTCTTAAAGCTATAGGCCTTTGGAATTTTAATTAATTATGTTCCCATTTAAACAAGTGTTATTCAAATGAAGGCATCTATGCTTCAGTTTCAAAAAAATTCAAGCAACTTAAGAAAAAGAAGTTGGTAAATGTTCTACATGAAGCCATCATTCGAAGTACATGGTTTGGGTCTTTGGGATTGTTACATACTTACATTAATACATAGAATTAGCTGTTATGAACGAGTTCTTTTATTTTTTTATTTTTTTTCTAGAATTACGCAGGGTTTGTAATAGAAAACTGAGGAAGCAATAGAAACATTCAATTTCCATGATAATTAGAGGGATAGAGAGGAGCTTCGTAAAAAAATTCAAAGCTGAGAACTTAATGGTGATCTTTTTCACGGTTGACGATGAAGACCGAGTAGATCTGTTTGATGACACCATTTAACAAGCTATGATGATTTGGTCTTTTTGCTTAAGTACTCCAGTAAAGCTTTATATTGATAATTATTATTTTGTTTAGTTTTTTTAGGCAATGAGACACTCTTTGATAACTTATATCATTTGATGACAAATTATATCCACGTCAAAAACGGTCTAAAGAGCGGTCTAAGAGATTCAGACAATATGTCACGAATCTTCTTGCCTCTCAAGACCCACACATCAAGGTCGAAAAGTTCCACCTTAGTTGCACTCCTTCTTTACGATTACCCTCCTTCTTTCGCTATAGCAAATTATGTCAACGATAATTATAAGACATGCCCGCCCATTGGGTGGGCTTCGACCACTAGTGTGTGTGTGTATATATATATATATATATATATATATATATATATATATATATATATATATATATATATATATATATTGTTAGGATTTATTAAATCCAGTCATTAAAGAGTCGGTCACCTCAAGTATATGTAATCGTTAGAAAGCTCGTAGTCGTAGATTATTTAATGTTAAGTAGTATTTAGTTAAGTATCACCGTGGAGGACGGACGGGTCTTTACCCACTGTATGCTTGATCCACAGCCCGTAGGTGGCGATTTATGTAAGAACTATAAATACTCTCTACCTCCCAAGGTAGAGAGTTGTAGCTCATAATAATACTTTCATTTTCTCTCACTAAGTTACCAAAACCTCTAACTTTTTCTCTCTCCAAAACCATAGTATACGCCTCTTTGATCTTTGGTTTAGTGTGTTTATGAAATCCAATATCTAACAATTGGTATCAAGAGCCATGGTTTGATCATCTCTCTTACATATTCTTGGATTTCTAGTGATTTTAGATGGTTTTTGAGTTTGAAAAAGTTTAGTGGTTTTTGCATCATTTGGATTATTTCTAGTGTTAAAGTTTGAATTTTGGGTGTACTTTTGTGTTTAGAATCATTGTAAGTGCTTGGGTTTTGATTTGGTAAGCTTGAATCACTGTGGTTGAGCTTGTTTTGGATTGAAAAGTGTGTTTTTGAAGTTTTTCTTGCTAGCGACTTGGTTCTCGTTGTGTTTCATCGTAGCGACTTGCTTCAGTAAAAGTTAGCGAGTTACAGTGTTAGTTGTTAGCGACTTGAGCCTAGCGACTTGTCTATTGAGACAAGCCGACAAATAGTACAAGTTAGTGGATTCTCCACTACGGCTAGCGACTTGCTTCTGAAATTGTTAGCGAGTTGTAGTGTAAATTGTTAGCGACTTGATACTAGCGACTTGGATCTTAGCGAGTTGTTCTTTAGCAACTTAACTGTGTCTAGCGACTTGGTGCTTAGCGATTTGTTGTCATAAATCTTAGCGACTTGGTGTTTGCGACTTGGACCTTAGTGAGTTGCTCTTTAGCGACTTGACTGTGTAGCGACTTGATGCTTTAGCGACTTGTGTCCAGCGACTTGGGTCTTAGCGACTTGGGCTTAGCGACTTGGTTCAATAACTCTTAGCGACTTGGTTGATTTGCTTTAATACGGTTTTCCCTTGATTTAGTAAAATCCCGTGAAAGAATCTATTTCCCGGTTTAATCATAGAGTTATAAAATCCCGTGTAATCTGTTAACATGTCTACCAACGTACCTACAATCATCTCCACTGTTGTTTAGGATGTTCAAGCAGCTAGTTCAGATACTCGTCCACCCATGCTTGACAGAACTAACTACGACTCTTGGGCTCAACGAATCAGATTGTACTGTCTTGGAAAGGAAAATTGGGTCAACATTCTCAAATCTATTGATGAAGGACTATATCAGATTGAGACTACAAGAGACATAATTGACACTGCAGCGGATGGAACAATGATCTTTGGAATGGACAGACCAAAGATGTATGATGAGCTCAGTGATAAGGAGAAAAAGAGATTCGATGCTGATATCTGGGCTTCAAACATCATACTTCAGGGTCTTCCAAAAGACATCTACAAGCTGATCAATCACAACACTAAAGCCAAGGCAGTTTGGGATAATGTCAAGATGCTTCTCTCGGGTTCCGAATTAACCAAGGAAGACAGAGAATCACAACTGTATGATGAATTTGAGCACTTCAAGATGAAACCGGATGAGAGTGTCTATGAGTACTACGTGAGATTCCATAAGCTTGTGAATGACATGAGGAACATCAAAATGACCATGCCAAACATTCAACGGAACTCAAAGTTTGTGAACAACATGAATCCCGAATGGCACAAGTTTGTCACCTCTGTGAAGCTAACCAAAGGATTGAAGAACACCAGCTATGAGCAATCAGATGCCTTCCTTCTCCATAATGAGAGACATGCTATGTTTGAGAAAAGGATTCTAGAACAGTTCAAAACCAACCAGGGATAAACAAGTTCCTCAAATGACTCAACAACCTTTTACACAAATGTTGGTATTACTACCAAAGCTTCTCAAGTCATTCTCATGGGTGATGGTAATTACAAACTCATCCCTGATCCAGCATATAAGCCTCCAGACCCAAACACATTCATGGAAAACTTCATTAATCAACATCTCTCTCATGGTCAGTCAAAACATGAACTCTCTTCCACACACCAACAATAACCTCAGAGCAGCATCCAATCCACACAATCAAGCAAATCGAGATGGGAAGGTTGTGGTGCAACCAGTTCAAGAAAGGCAGTATGAACAGGGAAGAGGAGGAGTTGGTAGAGGATATGTGGTAAATCAGAACAGGGGAAGGAATGGGAATCAAGGTCAAGCAAAGCCAATTAAGTGCTACAACTGTGGTGGTGAGGGACATATTGCTAGAAACTGCACATCTCCAAAACGTCCGCAGAATGCAGAATACTTCAGAGACAAGATGTCGCTTGTGCAAGCTCGGATAATGGAGCACTTTGGATGAAGAGGAGTTGTTGTTCCTTGCCGAGGAAATGCCCGAACCTATGATGCCGATGTTGATGAACAGCCAATTCAGGAGATAGGTCATAATCATCAAAATGCATTTCAAGTAGCTGACTGTGATGCATTTGACTCTGATGTCGATGATGAACCTACTGCCCAAACAATCTTCATGGCTAGAATTTCTCCAATGGTCTCTCCAAAGGTCCCCTCACCACAGCAAGTTGGTCCATCCAAAGACAAAATCATCTCAGAGGTATTAAAACTATATGATGATGTTGATCAGCAAAAGATACATGATAAGGTTCAATTGCAGGAAACCAGTGACTTAGATATTGCTAATATGGGCAATGATAATGTTGTCCCATATGATTAATATGTGACCCAATGTGAAAGTGCGATTGAACCAAGTGATGTATCTAATGCAGTCAATGATAACTATATCTTTGATGAATACACTGCATGTGCCCCTGATGATTCTGTTACCTCTGAACTGAATGCCTATAAAGAACAAGTTGCTATTTATGAACAACGTGCTAAGTTTGAGTTAACCACCCGTGAGCAGGAAATGGATGACCAAATGCGTACAGTTATTAGAAAAGGTAATTTTAGAGAAGAAGTATTAAAACAAGAGTTAAACTCCTTACAAGAAAAGCTTTCTAAAACTGCTAAGCAAAAACAAGAACTTCAAGAAAATGTTAAAATGCTTAAGCAAGAATTCAATGCTAAGGAATCAAAACTTTTGAATGATTTTTCCAATCTAAAAACTTTGAAAAACAAGCTTGAAAATAAGTCCAGAGGTCATTAAAAAGGCTAGAGCTGCTCATAAGGTACTTTATGATGGTAATGAAATCCTTAAGCCTAGACAGAAACCTAGTTGCGCTGAGTGCACTGAGGAAGATAAGAAATCAGATGAAGTCACTAGGGAAAAAATGAATAAGAAGCTAGAAGATCCTGAGTGTAAAATGAATAAAATAACAATAACACCTCATGATTATGCTAAGGAAAATTGGATATCCTTAAACAAGTTTAGACCTCAAACACAGCTGACCCTGAACAAGTGTTTTGGAAAAAGGATATGGACATGAAAAAAGCTGATGAGTTTGTTGAAAAGAATCCCCATGTAGGAGAATGCTTCCTGCACATGCTTATCCCCCAATACCCTAATGCATTTAGTTCCTAGATCAATTCCCACTAAGAGCAAGACCTTAATCAGTCAATATGTAATTTTTCAATTATTTGTTGATTTTGAGAAAACTTGTAAGAAAAGGATCACACCCATTGGGATAACTGAAGGGGAAAGGGGTTTTAAGCAAACTAAAGAATGCTATTTAACTGAGGTCATACCTTTCTTTAAACAATTAAAAGGTAAATTTGAGAGTCTTCAAAAAGGGATAAATTCAGATATTAAAGAAATGGAAAAGGAATTTGATGCAATGATAGTTGAGGTCAATGATTATGAACAGGAACTCAAATATAATGAAGTTGAAAGGAAGAACTTGCACATCTTAAATGAGAATTTGATTTCAAGTTGTGTTGCTCAAGATGTGTTTTATACTGTTACTAAGCACTCTATTACTGCTTCTCGATTTCATGAATTATCTATTGCATTGAAAGTTTTCCATGATCGTGTCATTGAGCTTGAAAACAAAAACTCAGAACTAAATGAGAAAATTGATCGGGATGATCACGATAATTTGGTAAAAAATCTTTCTAAACTAGAAGTTGAACATTTTAATTTACAACTAAAATATCAACATCTTAAAGAAAATGTCAAAACCTCAAATATCAAGACATCCTCGATGTTCCGAGTTTGATGCAGCTTTTTCGGATAAACAAACGTGACAGACAGATTCAAGCTCATTGTAACACGATCAGAAAGTTGAAAGCCCAAATCTCTCAATTAAAGGGTGAAAAGAACAATGTGACTGGATCCCAAATGCCTCCTCCTTTAGATTCTCAGTATTCTCAAACTTATCATCTTCAAAACTTAGTTAATGCTTTACAAAAGGAAAACGAGAGTTTTTGTGACAACTAGCACTTTTCCAGATATTCGTTTTCGAGAAAATTCGTCTGTTTTTCATTTACGAACTTTCCTGAGCTTATTTGACGTGAAAACAAGAAAGCTATCTCGCGAAACGTGAAAAATTAGACCCTACGCGTACCGGCAAAATTGTAACCTCGTTAAAACATTCTAATTTGATCATTATTTCTATTTTCGAGAAATTAGTCGTATAAACACTTGTTTTTATTGGAAAATTTATTCGGAACGCAATGGCGCAACTTTCGTGAGTTGAATCGATCTTTTACAAATCTAAATGTGTCCCGAACCTCGATTTGTGAAAGATAACAAAAATTACATTTTTGGTCCCTGGATTTGAGATCTGTCCACCCCCCCCCCATGAATTCAGTAATTACAAGATTGGTCCCTGGTTCACTATAAAAAGAATGTGATAACTCATTTTAGGGTTTCATCATCTCAGCCTCTCCCATCTCTTTCCGGCGCGGTCACCGGCCAAGTTCCGGTCGCCGCCACACCTTCACCCCGTCACCTCCTTCACCATCTCAGCCACCGTCGCCACTGCTACATACCACCACCATCATCACCACTTCAAACGGCCGAGCAAGATGAGACCAAGGTTGCTATGTTTGCTGCGGTTTGGTGCCAAAAGTCGCGAATAGGATTTGGTTTCGTCTTGTGTTTGTGATACCGCCACCACCACCATCTTTGTCCTACTTCTTCGTCTCGTGTTCTTGGTATGTCAACACCATCCATTGGTGATTTTTTTTTATTATTTTAAAAGCCACTATTAAAACCGATCATAAATACATTTTGTTATCTTTTTCGTGGATGACTTGGATTAAAAACGTATTTGAGTTAATTTTTCGTGTGGTTTAAATTGTTAAAAACATTTCCATTGTTTCGTGTGGTTAGAATCATAGATGGTGTTTGTATTCCTGTTATGTTACGGGTCGGCGTTTTTACCCGAGAGGGTTGCGGGTTGATGTCCTGATGTGGTCACAGTTTGGTATTGAACCTGTTTAAGGTTTCAGGTTAAACCCTTTTTGGACTTGGGTTGGTGATGAATTTGTTGAGATAATATGGTTAGTTAACGTGAATGGTTAATCTCGTTCTATGTCCAATCTTAAAATCAGTTTCGTATGGTTGTGCTTATTAATCCTGTAGATCAGGTAGTGTCGTGTGGGTCTTAGGCGCAATCTGGAATCGCTTATTCCTTTTAGTTCCTTGTTTTGGTCGCGGTAATGTAAAACTGCTAAGGGTGCGTTTGTTTCTAGTTAATTAGGGCCTGTTTGTTTCGCTTTGAGTTGTGCTTGGAGTTGTTTTGAGTTCGGGTCAAAATGGTAAAACCACCCGTGAGGGTGTTTAGTTGTTTTAAATGGGTCAACACAGGAAAACAACCCGTTAGGGTGTTGTTTGGTTTCGATAAGGTTAAGAATTAAAAGGTTGTGTTTGGTCGTTAAATGTTAAAGTTGTGTTGATTATTTCGACTAAAATAATTAACTTGAATATGGTGCTCTCGGTTAATGAAAATGGTGATTAACTCTTTTACTTGGTGATCATTCGGTAAGTTTCGGATAAACATTTGAGACTTGGTACTCAAGTATCGGGCTTTGACTTAGATTTTGATAATTTCGGATACTAATGGGAAAAACGGTAACAATAATTAAAAAGATAACAATAGTTAAGGGATATATTGCAACACATGAGGCATTGATTTCTTAGACATTTACGAGCATTGTGACGTTATATATATTGTTGGACAAGGATTGGACGTATTGGATTTACGGTATTGGTAATTTGGACATTATGGACCCTTTGGTACACGCGACGGAAAGCTATGTTAGACTCATAAGAGTTTAACATATCTGGACCCGAACTTTACAAAATGGTCGATAAATCTAAACAACTAATATATACGCGAATAATATGTTCAATTGTATATTTTAAATTGTAGTATTTGACGAATTGGTAAACTTAACGATAAATTTTATATTATTCAAGAGTCATTATGACTTGGAAATGTCTTATAAATGGGCATTTCATGCCAAAATTTCGCAAAATCTTTTATAAACTTAAATCATTTATGATTTCTTTAACACCCTGAAAACTTTTCAAAACTTATACGTTTTGACGGTATAACAACTATTTGGGATTATGGGTACACACCGAAACTTACCAATCAACTTACTTGCTTGTCATAGTTATGAGTCGTTATTTTCCTCAACGTCTTTCTTATCGCTTTCTACTCGAGTTGAGTCTTGGTCAATATTACTTGACTATTCCTTATAATGTATTGGGATATACATTATGCTTTAGCGTGAGTTATACCTTTGGTGTGAGTTAAATTTTAGTATACTCTTGGCGTGAGTTGTATGTCGAGTCATGATTCCTTACCACCACACGAAATGTTAAAAACTAAACTTTTTGAGATATTGATTATGGACTTTTGAAATTAATGATTCGAGTATTCCACGAAAACTAAGACACGTTGTATTTCGGATATTATATTATTTTACGCTTTGAGACGTATTTTGAGATAATACGTATACTATTAGGTCGTGACGATGTAGTACCGATGTACTTGTACTCTTTGGATATCGACGTGCCTTCCTTCATGATTTGGTTGTGCTGCCAATCTTGTTAGTTGTGATTCTTGTGTTGCTTTGTATCGAGGTGAGTTCATGGCCCCTACTTTTACTTGCTTTTAAACTGTTTTGTGGGAGAATACATGCTCGTTTTTATTAAATGCAAATGCTCAATTTATTTGAATAAATGATTGTAACTTGGTTTGATGAAATGCGTGATTTGGTTTAAATATGTTTTATGTGGACACAAGTAGGGTTGGATCAGTTGGAAAACCCCTTGCCTCTCAACCGAGAGGTCAGGGGTTCGATCCTCACTCCCTACAAAAGGCCGGAGGTCCTTTCTACCTTTGGTAGAACCGGAAGCGCCTCTACCTTAGGTAGAGGTAAGGCTGTCTACATCTTAACCTCCCCCATACACCGGAAACGGTATTGGGTACCCATAACCCGTGGAAGACGGCATTGGGCGTTACTTTACTTTTTTTTTTATGTTTTATGTGGACACAAGTGCTTGAAAACGGTTTTGATTGGACCTGGAAATGTTTTGTAAACTATTACGTGCTAGGATAAGGTTAGAAACCCAAGCGTTGTTATGAATTGTTACATCCTGGCTCAGAATGGTGCGAATGTTATGGATAGATCTATTGGGAATGGCCACCCCGTCCGACCAACATGGCTCATGTGGGGGACGTATAACATGTCGATTGTTAGTGTGTTTAGAGATAGTCACGGCTCGTGCTATCTAGTGATGATTTCATGACTTAGCCTGCGTAATAGTTAAGCTTGCGTGACACTATATTCATTGTAGTGTTTGGTTTTGATATGGTCCAATTGGTTGTTTATGAACTATTTTTGCGGATAAATATTTTGATACTGTGAATTAGGCAAGATATGCCTCGAATAAATTTGATTTGTTTATGAGAATTGATTTGCACTTGAAAACCTTGTGGTCCACCTTTCTATTCTTTTGCTTTAAGGTAAACCTTGTTTTCGCGACATTGTGAGCGCCACAATGATCGAAAGGATCTTTTGAACTCGCAATACTTTTATGAAAACCTATGAACTCACCAACCTCGTGTTGACACTTTTAGCGGGTATTCTCAGGTATTGAGGCAATTGCTTACTTTTGGAGGCGCTTGGGTAATGGCATGGCATGGTCATAGACGACTCTGACATTTGTATTTGGGGACCGCTTATTTATTATGGGCCTATTTCCGTATAAAATTTTATTGTAAACATTGATTTTATTAAATAAATGAGTTTTCTTAAGAAAAACCTTTTATTCTATGCTTGTGTTGTGATACCGATTAGTAGCACCCAAAACTTGTATGCTTCCGCTAAAACCCAATTTTTGAGGGTGTTACAGTTTTCTAGAAGAAAATGAAAAAGTTAAATAACACTTTAAAGAGTTATATGATTCAATGAAAGTCACTCGTGACAAAAACAACGAAAAAATAACATTTTTACAAAAAGAAATTGAGAATCTGAGGAGTCAGAAAAAAGGGAAACTGCCACTTGTTTTTAATGAGAATGTTGCATCAAAGTCATCCTCAGACTACAAATATACTGTGACTGTTAAATACATTCCTCCTCATCTTAGGAATAATGAAATTGTGTTTCATAACTATTGTGCTCACCTTAAGGATAGTCTAGAATGTCTCCGTGAGATTGTGGAAGAGGATTTCATTAATAAACCTCTTAATAGAGAAATTAGGTTTGCTTGCATTCATGCCAAACGATCTCAAGAGCTGCTAGAATGTTTAATTGCAACATGTCCTAAATCCTTAGGTGCGAAAGGTAAAGCTGTGATGCCTTGTTCTATGCCTAGTGCCGAGCATACAAACCATTCTATGCCCAGTTTTAAGAAAGTGAAGACTAATGTGCCTTCAAGTAGTTCAGATCCCTGCGACGCCTAGTTCAGAATGCAAAAAGTAGATCAACCAACTAATGTTCCCATAATTCCCTCTACAGGAGTAATCAGTGACTTAAAAGCAAGCGGGTCAAAGCCTCCAGGCAATACCAAGCAAGATAGGACCTCGCAAGCTAAGAATGTGCATTGGAAGAGAGTAGAAGATCACCCTAGGAATATTAAGTTTGTGTTGAATAAAACGAATCGTGTTGATTATAGTATTAGCTATAAGCGTACTGTAATTAATTCGAATTCTGCTACTATTCGCAAACCATGTAATGATGACTGCTTAATTTCTGTTACTAATCATGAATGTGCTGTGAATATTTTGTCTAATGCTGTCAAATGCCCTGATAAAACTGCTAATGTTAAAATTCAAGCTAAGAAGGCTAAAAGGCAAAGGCGAAAGAAAGTTAGAAAACAGTGGAAACCCACAAGAAGGAAATTTGGTAATATAGGTTATCAATGGATACCTACTGGCCGTAAGATTAATGAGCTTTGCCCTAAAGTTGCTAAATCAATGCCCACTAGAAAATGGATGCCTACTGGTAGAACTATTCCCTTAAGAAGTGAACATACTTTGAATAGATCAAATACGGATACTAGCACTGCATCTATTTCTAATGAGACCATTGTTTCTACCTCTGATGTGGGTGTTCCAATTACTGTTACTAACCAAGTGGAACCCATTATTGCATGAGGTTCCCAATTATCCATTTATTCATTCTTGTCTGTGTTCAACTGCAGATCGTTCAAATCGTTCTGTGGTACCTGGACTCAGGCTGTTCCAAGCATATGACTGGAGACCGGTCGCGGCTCATGAACTTCGTGAGTAAATTCGTCAGGACTGTTAGATTCGGGAACGATCTTTTCGGTGCAATTATGGGTTATGGAGATTATGTTGTCGGTGATAGTGTTATCTCCAGGGTATATTACGTAGAAGGTCTTGGTCATAACTTATTCTCTGTCGGTCAATTCTGTGATTCTGATCTAGAAGTGGCCTTCAGAAAACATACTTGTTTCGTTAGAGAACTTGATGGTAAAGACCTTTTAAGAGGAACACGTGGTTCAAATCTATACACCATCTCTATCAAAGATATGATGAAGTCTTCTCCAATTTGCTTGTTGTCTAAGGCTTCGAAAACAAAGTCATGGTTATGGCATCGTCGTCTCAATCACTTGAACTTCGGCACCATTAATGATCTCTCCAGAAAGGACTTAGTTGTAGGTTTACCTAGACTAAAGTATGAAAAGGATCATCTTTGTTCAGCATGCCAATTGGGAAAAAGCAAGAAGTATGCCCACAAACCCAAACCTACAAACTCAGTTACAGAAGTTCTTCATACAATTAACATGGATTTATGTGGACCCATGAGAGTGCAGAATATCTTTGGGAAGAAATATGTGTTAGTTGTCGTTGATGATTACTCTCGATTCACGTGTGTTAAGTTCTTAAGAACAAAGGATGAAACTCCAGGTGTCATCATCAAACTTATCAAACAGCTACAGGTTCGACTTAACAAAACTGTCAGAATCATCCGAGCAGACAATGGAACTGAGTTTGTTAATAAACAACTTAGTGAGTTTTATGAAAGTGTTGGAATCAGTCATCAAAGAAGTGTTCCACGAACTCCTCAACAGAACGGTGTAGTTGAAAGATGAAATCGAACTCTTGTGGAAGCCGCAAGAACAATGCTGATTTACTCAAAGGTTCCAATGTTTCTCTGGGCTGAAGCCATTGCCACTGCATGCTACACTCAAAATCGATCCCTAATTCACACTTGCTCAGGGAAAAACTCCATATGAACTTGTCCACAATAGAAAACCTAATCTCTCATTCCTTCAGTATGTTTGGTGCATTATGTTATCCAACTAATGAGGGCCAAGATTTAGGCAAACTTAAAGCTAAAGCGGACATTGGAGTTTTTGTAGGATATGCACCAAACAGAAAAGGATACCGAATCTACAACAAAAGAACCCGAAATATAATGGAAACAATTCACGTTACGTTTGATGAGCTGACCGGTCCAATGGCTCAAGGACAAACTAGTTCTGGACCCGCATCTCAACTTTCATCAAGTAGTCCTATCGTTCTACTCGCTTCAAATCCTCACCAGCAACTCCATATGTACCTCCATCTGAAGATGATTTAAAGAAATTGTTTGATCCAATGTTTGATGAACACTATGAGCCAAATGCTAATGAAATGTCAATTCCATCATCGAGGTGCTCCTATCCCTGTTAATGAAGTCAACCCTTCTGTTTCAATATCATTAAGCCAAGAAGCGCCTGCTGCTGATCACTCTGTCTCATCAACAAATCATCAATCATCGAATGTACATCATGGACTTGTTTCTGGCACCCAATATGAAGTTAATCCCTTTGATACTCCCGAAGATGCTCAATTTGAAAACATATTTGCTCCTGAATCATCATCAGAACCATCTTCATCAGGAGACATCGACTCTGCTACGTCAGTTCCTCAACAACAACCACATGAACACATTAGAAAGCGGACACATGATTATTCATTGGACAACATCATTGGAAACCCTTCTCATCCAGTATCTACACGGAAACAACTTGCAACCGATGCCTTATGGTGCTTCTTCAACTCCGTACTCTCTAAGGTCGAACCAAAAGATGTTAAAACTGCCATGAATGAAAACAGCTGGTTCAATGCCATGCAAGAAGAAATTCATGAGGTTGATCGACTAGATGTATGGGAATTAGTACCGCCCAGATTGTGTTATGATCACTACTCTAAAGTGGATCTTCAAAGAGAAATTTGATGAGCATGGTGATGTTTTAAAGAATAAGGCTCGATTAGTTGCAAAAGGATACCGTCAAGAAGAGGGTATTGACTTTGAAGAATCATTTGCTCCTGTTGCTCGTATCGAGGCAATCAGAATCTTTTTGGCTAATTCTGCAAGTAAGAACATGGTAGTCTATCAGATGGATGTAAAGACGGCTTTTCTTAACGGAGATCTGAAAGAAGGCGTATACGTCAGCCAACCTGAAGGCTTTGTGAATCCAGAGCATCCTACTCATGTCTATCTATTGGATCGATGTACTCTAACCAAACTAACTTAAATAGCTTGTTAAGGGTTTAATAACCTCGGATAAATCCTAAGTTGTTAACAATGAAACACTGAGTAATCTTTATTAAGTGTGCGGAATTTACTTAACAAAGCTAAGAAGAATATAACTTTATTAATAACTCTAAAACACTAAATATCGAACTCTTTAAAACTCTAATATTGATCGTACTTTTGGATTCTAAAAACACATACATCTAATATCAATCTAGGGGTCCTTTTATAGGCTCAAGGATAACCCTAATCGATTTACAATTCTTATCCTTGTACGTCAAGTAAACAATACTTAGAAAGTTCTAAATAAACATTACTTTCTATCTTTAATCAATTACAACCGACTTTAACTTTACAGTACTTTGATGAATAAGCAGTTCTTTGACTTTTACATAGCAGTACTTTGACTTCTTGCAGTACTTTGTCTTTCTGTAGTACTTTGACTTCTTCAGTACTTTAACCTTCTGTATCCCAACAATCCTCCCCTAACTTGAATTCTACTTGTTTGATTTCAAGTTTCTTTGTAGATTTATCGTTAGCATCTTTGTCTTCAAAGAGGAATTGTGACTTTATCTTCAAATTTTATCTTTGTAGATTCTCTGCTTATATCATCATCAAAGTAGTCTTTATTTTTATAATTCTTTTCAGCATCAATCAACAATCTTATTTCTTTTCAGCAACATTCAGCAAACTCCATCTTTTCAGCAACATAAGACAATTTGTACATTTAATTCAGCTTAAGTTTCAGCTATTCTCATCACTTCCGTGTGTGTAAACTCCTCGTGAGAGGTGAATCATTAAAAATTTAATGGATTTGATGTCTCTTTACCAAAGCCATTAACTCTGGAGTAGCCAAATGTTTTGATGTGTAAGATCTGGTACGTTGATAACCATATGATTTTTAGCAAATCATCACTATCAACGATTTGATTTGTCTTTTCCAAAAGCTGTACCCTTTTGGACTAGTTAGTTCTTTCATCATGGTGAACTAATTACCATATAATGGTTTGTCCACAGCCTTTACCACAAGCCAATTTCTTGTAGGCTAGCCAACTCTTCACATTACTGATATGGTGAGTTGATTACCATACAACTTATTAGCAAGTTGTCAACTAAAAACGGATTTGAAATATCTTTACCAGAGCTTTTTGCTCATGGATTAGCCAATCCTTTTGTAACCATTGTGGATTGATAACCTATTGGTGTTACCATCTCAAAAACCATTTATTTCATTCAACCTTTGTTTCAAAATATTTATCACTTAAAAGGTTTCTTTCAAAAATCATATAACTGGTTTAAAGCTGCAAGCAGTACTTTGATTAAAGTACTGTTGATAAGTACTTTTGAATAAAGTACTTATATCAAAATTTTTAATCAATTAAGATTCATACCAGTTATTCATCATCATCAGCAATTGTAGTCCATCTGATAAACAGTTTGATGACCGGACGTGCTATTTCATTATCTTCTTCTACTTCCATTCCATGCTCCAGCATCCTCCTCATAAGATCCGTGTAAGAGGATATCTTTTATCAGCTAACATGTGAATCATCGTCCCATCTTCTAGCTCTAGAACATGTACTCCAAATTCTTCAAAGAATCTCCAGCAAGTAATCTCCCAATCTTCTTGGTTTTTCCAGATCTCAAAGATTACTTGTTTCTTCAGTTTCCCAAACAGTTATGAGATCTCCAAGCAAGACTAAACCATATCCTTCTTATGGATTGTGTTCATAATATTCTTTTACCACATGATATAAATGGAGTAAATCCACTCTATCAATTATATGCAATAAATCCCATAGCATATTGAACACCTTGAAACTTTCATCTTCTTTGTGAAACATCAGATAATTCCCATCTTTTGACTCAACAACTTCAAAAGTAGTTATTGGATACTTGTTCATCTTAAATTCAGCATCATCTTTAGAATATTCAAAATCTATTACTCTTAAGTAATTCCTTAGCTCATCATTAGTATCAGACCTTAACTCAACTTTCTTTGATGACTGTTGATCTTTAACTCCAGTTTTTCTTTTCTTTTAAGCTTCCTTTTCTTTCTTCTTTGTAAGCATCATCATCTTTATAATCTTTGATACTATCAACTTGTCTCTTATATTCTTCTCTGACAGCATCATATACTCTTTCATATTAACATAATTCAGCTTGTTCAATCCAACATATCCTTTCTTCTTTAGATATACCATCATTGCATTCCTTTCCTTAGAAAGATTTGGTCTTCTTGGTAGAGAAGAAATAGGAAGTGGTGATGGTATAGCAGCTTCATCATTCAATTCTTCTTGTAATTTCCTAGCTGCTTCTTCATTCATAGCTTCTTCTTCATTAGCAACCTCAGCATTCAGTTCAGCTTGTACTTTTCTAGTCGCTTCCTCATTCATAGCAATTTGAGCGTTCCCTTATCTGTGCTAAAGTTGGTTTTCTTTTCTTCTTTGTTTCTACCAATATACCTTTTCCTTTATCCTTTGGATCAATAACAGGTTGAGAAGCTCTTTGTTGTTCCTCTGCAACTTCTTGAATACTAACACCCCTTGGTCTTGATAAATCATGCAAAATCTCAGCAATGGTTTCATCATCACTTGCAGGATGTATAGGTTTGGGTGTATCAGCTTCCTTTTCTGGTATGACAGTTGAAGGACCAGCTTCCTCTTCTTTAAAATAGTTGAAGGACCAGCTTCCTCTTCAAAATCTATCATCCTTGGAGAAATTAACCCTTCTCTCAGAAGTTCCAAGAAAAGCAGACTTTGATCAGATTACCTTGATCATCAGACTTTGAACTTGAACATCAATAACTTGCTCCTCAAGACTTTGAACTTTGATTGCTTCCTCAGTACTTTCAATAACCTGTTCTTCAATATCTTGTGTCTGAATATTTGTACCTTGAGGTTCAGCTTCAGATTCTTCATTCAAATTCTGATCATCTAAATTCCTCCCCAATTGGAATGAAGATTGCTTTTGAACCTTTTGGCGTTTGGTCTTTAAACCTCCGTTGCTCCTTCTTTTTAGATTTGACCCATAGACGATGATGTTGAACCAAAGGCCAGACAAAATTCTTGAGTCTTCTAAACTTGAGCTTTAACTTCTTAATTTGTTTAGCTTGAGCCTCAGTTGTTTTCTTCAATTTGACTAACTCCCTTGTCAGAACATAATTATCCAATGTCAAACTGCCGGGATATAGTAGGTGGATCATCTCCTCGAATTGGTGAATGTTTCTTTGGTTGAGAATCGAAACATGACATTGGTGGAGATGGTGAAGGTGAAACTGCAACATCTTCTTGAACTTCAAGATTCTTTGCGGCAAGCACCTTGTGATGCAAGACCTTCTTGAGATGCAAAGACTATGAGAAGCGACTTTGAGTATCAAGTATCTTCGAAGCGATACCTTCTATCTTCATCCTCTGCAAAGATCAACTCACAACTTGAACAACTTCCATCATAGAAGTAGTCAATGGAGTGTCCCTTCCAGTGAATAAATCACTCTTCCTAGCCATGAAAGTGAAAATCTTGGCTTGTTGTACCACAATAGGTAAAAGACTTGTAGGCTTTGGTACATCTGAAAGTTGTTTATTTAGGAACACTTGAATAAACCTTGGATACATCAACCATTTTGAACCATGAGTGATGTGTGAAAGCATACCATCTAGAATTAGCCTTAAAAAGTTGAAAATACGATCAGTAGCCAATCCCACTATAGCAGATGCTATGTTAGACCCAAATTGCTCCCATGATGTACTTTTAGCACTAATACAATGAAGCAAGACATGTACTAAAAACTTCCAGTGAGGACAAAATAAGGGTTTCCTGAATGTTTGTTTAGTTAAAGAACCTTCATAACCATTGTCCCTAAAAGAATCCCAAATCAGTTGTTTATCAAAACGAACAACCCCATCTTCATCATTAAACAATAAGTCTTCACGAATAGAGGCTTCAAGAACTTTCACAGCTTCTTCCAAAGAACGTAGCTTGAATATATTCTTCATCATTCTCCATATGAACCCTAGCAGTTTCCCAAAATTGTTAAATCCAGGGCTCAATGATATCTGGTTCTACTAAAAGCGCATAACTAATTGGCGACCCAGTAAGAAAATCGATGATATCATGAAAGATTACATTTGCTTCAGTCTTGTCTAAATTCGCCACCATGTTGTGTTTGGAAACGGTATTATGATTCGCCATTGATGATTATATGATCACAGTAAGAGATAGAACAAATAATATAGGTGAAAGTGAGAGAAATATGGAAAACATTATGAGAGGGAAATTCGGAGAGTAGTTATTTATAGGTGAGATTTAAAAAAATCACAGCCATTAATAACAAAGTTACCATTGGTAGTAGTTACCCCTCAATATTACCGTTGGAACAAGATTTTAATAAGACAAACATCACTTTCCACGCAGTGCGACTTTCCAAGCAATACTTTCATAAAATCAAAAAGCAAGCTTTTCCATTCTCTTCCTTACAATAGCATATACAAAGAAATAAACATGAATATCCTCCCCTCAAGCAATGCATAGGAATATACTTACACTAAATAGTCCTCCCTCAAATGTAGCTCAAGAATTAATCATGCCAATGCTTACCACCAAGTGATTGAATCTTGAAACATCAAATCCTTTGGTGAGTAAATCACTACATTATCATCTCAGTATGCACCTTGACAACATTGATGAGTCTATGCTCATAACAATCTCTGATGAAGTGGTGCCTAATCTGAATATGATTGGTCTTGGAATGATAAACTGGATTCTTCACAATACAAATGGTACTCTCATTATCAATATTGATAGGAGTATTCTTGAAATTGAACCCATAGTCCAAGAGTTGATTCTCGTGATCCACAACACTGCCCACAACAACTTGCGCAGCTACATACACCGCTTCGCTTGATGATGTTGCCGCAATTGTTTGCTTCTTACACCGCCATGAAACTAATCTTCTTCCAAGATATTGGCATCCACCGTGGTTGATCTTCTCATCATAGTTGTCACCGCATAATCACTATCCAAAAAGCTTCCAAGTGAAAAGGTCTTTGGATACCACAACCCCAACTTAGGTTGTTGTTTCAAATAACTAAAAATTCTCTTCACGTGATTCATGTGAGAGACCATGGGTGAGACTTGATATCTTGCACATAAGCAAACAAAGCAAACATGATATCGCCTTGATGCAAGAAGATACATAAGACAACCAATCATGGATCAGATAACTTAACTTCAATCGTTGTCCATCTTCATCATTGCCCAATGATTTGATAGATTTAATAGGTGTAGTAATAGGCTTCATTTCATCAAAATTGAACTTAAGTATGTCACTACATACTTGTCTTGACTTATGAAAATTCCTTCCTTTGACCGCTTAACTTGAAGTCCCAAAAGAAAGTTAACTCATCCATTAAACTCATTTGAAATTCATTCTCATCACCGGTCAAACTCCTTGACCATAGATTGTTTGGTAGCTCCAACTATGATATCATCTAAATACACTTGAACTAGCAGGATATCCTTCTTATCTCTCTTGATAAACAAGGTCTTATCTATAGCTCCTCTCCTATAACCATGTTGCAATAAAAGGTAGAGAGCCTTTCATACCAAGCTCTAGGTGCTTGATGTAAACCATACAGAGCTTTGACAACTTTGTAGACTTTGTTTGGATGTTTAGGATCTTCAAAACCAGGAGGTTGTTTGACATATACTTCCTCTGTAATCTTGCCATATAAAAAGGCACTCTTAACATCCATTTGATAAACCTGAAATCCCATATATGATGCAAAAGCAAGGAAAATCCGAATTGCTTCAATCCTTGCTACAGGAGCAAACACTTCATCATAATCAACTCCTTCTTCTTGTCTCGTAGCCTTGGGCAACTAACCTTGCTTTGTTTTTGATAACATTCCCTCTTTCATCTCTCTTGACTCTGAACACCCATCTTGTACCAATGACCTTCTTACCATCAGGAAGATCACATAATACCCAAACTTCTTGAAGTCTGAATTGTAGCAGTTCTTCTTGCATAGCTTTAACCCAACTTTCATTAGTCAATGCTTGAGCAATATTCTTGGGTTCCTCTTGAGAGATAAAGCAAGTAAACGTACATGTTTGATGGTCCTTATGATTAAGTCTCTTTTGTTTATAGACAAAGCTAAGTAAAGCATTATGAGGTTTAGTAAAACTCTTAGCTCTGTTCTAGTCATCACTCCGTAGAAGGACCAATGATTTGATCAAGAGGATGATTCTTATGAATTCTTAAGTTTGGAGACCGTGGAACTCCATAAGTATCATCCAAATTAGTGAAATCAGCATCTTCATTGGAATCTGAGAAAATACCTTCATCTTCAAACTCATCATCGATCTTCTAATCCGTGCATGGTAGGATCATCCAAATCATCCAAAGTGCCGGTAATCGGTGCAAGATCTTTGATGAAAAGTACCGCCCAAAGTATTGTAAGAGTACTCTGCAGTTTTGTTTTATTTCTTTGCTTCGTCATAAGCTTTTCTTTGTTCATCAATATAAGAATGTGCTAAAACATCTTGAAGAAGCATCTGATTAAGTTCATCTTGAATAGATTGATCCTCAAAAGTCAATGAGGATTTTGGCTCATCAGTATTTCTCTCTATCTCAGCAGGTTTTGGTTCTTCATCATGAACAAAGATCTGTCTAATATGGATTCCATGAACAACATATTGTACCTCTTCGCATTGTGTACAATGATTCTCTTCACTAACAGGAACATAATTCATTGAAGGAGTCAAAACTTCAAGATCAAACATCCAATCAGACCTTTACCCTTCTCATTTACTTGATCTTCTAAAAACTCAACATGAAGACAATCTTGAACCTTCTTAGTAACTCGTTGTACACTCTAAATCCCTTTGCCGTTGGTGCAAGAGCCCAATAAATAACCTTCTTCTGACTTGCCATCAAATTTACCCAGATTATCAATTGTATTTAGAATAGTGAGAGGGCATCCAAAAGGCTTCATAAATCAAATGTTGGGTTTGTTTCCCATCGAAACTCATAAGGTGTCTTCATCTGTGGTTTGGTGATCGATACTCTGTTATACATAGCAAGCAAGTACTACAAACTTCAAAATTGAATTGAATAGGTAAGTGTGAGTCTGCAAGCATTGTTCTGGCCGCTTCTATCAAAGTCCTATTCTTTCTCTCTGCAACACCATTCTGCTGTGGTGTTCTCGCAATATCAACTCCCTCTTGATTCCTTTCTTAGCACAAAATTCATCCATAAGCTTGTTCTTGAATTCAGTCCCATTGTCACATCTAATACCTCTAACTTTCAGTCTTAGTTGGTTTTCAAGTGCTATAATAAGATCATGAATAGCATCAAAAGTATCATCCTTAAATCCTAAGAAAAATACCCAACTAAATCTACTGCAATCATCTGTCACTACTAAGCAAGACTTCTTCTTGTTCAAACTTGTAATGTATACAGGACCAAATAGATCCATATGTAACAGCTACAATGGTTCTCTAACAGTCCTTTCCTCAAGCTTCTTGCAAGAAGCTTTGTGTTGTTTACCCTTCTTACATGCCAAATAGGAGTGATCATTCTTGTAAGTCTTTGAAGGTAAACCTCTAACTAAATTTCCTTTGACCAATTTGTTGATATTCTTGTAATTCACATGGCCCAATCTTCTATGCCACTGATGTGCTTCTTAAAGTGATGCCTTTGCTACTAAACATGTAGCTCTTTCTGAAGAGTGAAGACTCTTCATATCCAAACTGTACACATCATTGGTTCTTGGTACTTTGAGTATCACCAAATTATCATCATCAAGTTTGAAATCAGGTGAAAGTATGAGACTTTCTCAGTGTCATGAACAACACAGATGCTTTTTGTCACAGATTTGAGAGACCGACAAAAGGTTGAACTTGAGCTCCTTCACATATCTAACATTCTCAAAATCTATGCTTCCTGCCTTGATGGTTCCTTTTCCAGTAATTCTTCCTCCACTAGCATCATTCCCAAATGCAACTTTTCCTCCACAATATGGCCTAAAATCCCATGTAATCTCCTTGTCTCATATCATGCTTCCAGAGCAACCACTATCCACAATAAGATGATCTTTAAGCTCCTCTTCCGGGTTGCCCTGCACAAAGATAAAATAGTTAGTGTTTTAGGAACCCAAGCCACACGACTTGTGTTCCCTTAGGAGTAACATACTCAAATTCCTTGAGTATGTAATCTTCACAGCTTTTGTAGACGTAATCAAGCATTATCTTTTGTTTCAAAACTTGTGGTGGATTTTCAAAGAAATGTTTCTTTTCAACAAAGACCTCCTTTTACTTTCAACAAAATCATCTTTATCAAAAATATCAAGTTTCAAGAAGACTTGTTGAAAGTAATGCTTGTTCATCATCATTACTTTCTTTCTTAACCCATTGAGTTTTAACTTTCGGTGAAGAGTCTCTAGATCTAAACACTCTATTGGAGTTGTAACGCTTTCTAGATTGATAGTAATTAGGGCTCCTAGGGTTCCTATTCCAAGAGGTGGTTGGTGAAATCGAGCAAAGACTTGAGAAAGTACTGGTCTTGGCTTAGCAGCACTTTGGAAAGTATTTGAAGGTACTGGAGGTTTTGAAAAGGGTCTTCTCTGGTGAGGGTACCTATAGTTTGGTGAGAAGTTTCTATGGTTAACCCTATGTGAATGATTCCAAGCTGGTCTAGTCTCCCTTGGTTTTTGGTTGGCAGCTCTGTTCTTTGGGAACTTACTTAAGTACTCTGAATGCAAGTTACAGTCCTTGATCAAATGAGTAGGACTAAAACAAACAAAACAAAGTTTTTGATATGTAATTCCAAAGTTTCTTCTTCTATGTGTATGACTAAACCTATCCTGTCTTCTAGATGAATGATGAAAACTGTTTTGACCAAAATTATCCCAAAAAGGTTTAGCAGTTGTTGAAAAGGTTTTCTTAAAGGTACCGCCGAAGGTGTAGCAAGATTTTGAGGTGTAGCAGACTTTGGGGTGAAAGTACCGCTTGGCTTTGAACATCATCTACCTTAGGTGTTTCAACAGTTCTTTTGAGATTTCGCACCTAGATTGACCTTTAAATTTCTTCCTAAACTCTAAGCTATCTACTCCAAAACGAGAAACATCAGCCTAAGAGGTTGATGACTACCAGTGGGATGAGGGACTGCATGATAGGCATTATCTTTCTTAAACTCAGAAGGTGGTTCACTAACTGATTCCTCATTACTAGATGTGTCTACATAATTAATGAGTTCATCATTACTAGTGGTTATATTCTCAAAGTCACATTCATCCTGATCACTAGGTGGGTTTTCTATGTTATTAAAATCCATTCCAAAACCTAGGCCAGTTTTAACGTAAGCTCTTCTCTGTTTTTCAACATAAGTGACATGAGAAAGACCTGATTGTCCCCAAGCATTAAACTTTTCTAGTAATTCATCTCTCTCCTTAGTTAATTTCTCAATTTCAGAGATCTTATAGTTTAACTTCAATTCACTTAATTTCAACTGATAGTCCTGTTGTTCATACTTTTCTGCTCAAGCCATTTCATTATTTTCATGTGTTATAATTTTGGCTTCCATTGACTCTCGATAACCTCAAGCTACCTGCATCTAGCCTTTATACAGCTTATATCTTTCACCACATAACTATTCAAGACTTTTGATAAAAGTCATGAAAATTTGAACATACCTCAGAGATAGGGGTGAACTTGGTGAAGTAGCCATCATAGCAAGTAGAACATGATCATCTTCACTCTCCATGCTCCAATCAAAGCTTCCTAGACCATCTCTCGATTCCAAAGCAAAGATGTTCAGTTCCTCATCAAAGACTGTGCTCCAAGCAAACTCTTCCACTGAATCCTCCACAGCCTACCATACAAGAGGTTACTAGTTCATCATCAAACTCAAGACTCCAGTCAACCTCTGATAAACTCTCTTGAGCAACCAAAGCTTTTGTTTATGTAATAGGGATTTCTTTCAACTCTAGCTTTGGTTTCTCAGCTATCCTGTTTGCTTGATACTTAGCAAACCTGCATTCCCTTTCAAAATGCCCAGTCTTTTGACAATTGAAGCATTCAATTTTGGATTTGTCAAAAGTAATACCCTGTTTTGGTTTGAAGTCAATGCTTTTTCCTGCTTTCTTCATATACTTCTTGATCCTTGCAAAGAATCATAGCAACTTGCCACCAGATATCAATTTCTTCAAGAGCATCCTCTTCAATCTGTGAGAGATCTTCTTCATAGGTAACAAGAAAAGTAGCTTGTGCTGTGTAAAGAAAGAGCACACAACTTCATCTGAGTGGAGAGTATGTGTTGGTGTGGGTTGCTGAGCAAAAGTAGAGGTAGTGTAGACAGCAGATTTTGAGCAACAAGATTGAGGGGAGAAGCAGTACTTTTAGTAGAAGTACTGCCCCTCTTTTCAGATGACACAAAAGCAATACTATGCGACTTTGAGCTTGTTTGGCCATTCATCTCATGCTCATACACCTTCAGATGATTGTAGAGATCATCAAAGTCCATAACATCCAATCCAGGTTGTCCTCTGATCATTGTAGCTATTACATGCCATGTCGATGGCAAACTCCTTAAGAACTTAAGATTAACATCTTCAACTGAGACCTCTACTTTGTATAGCTCCAACATGCCGAGAAGATTTTGAATCTGCCATAGCAACATCAAGGCTTTCTTTCTCCAACAAAGAAGGTTTCAAACCGCTTCAACAGATTTCAGTGCATCTTTTGGAAGCATCATTACTTCCAAATCTAGTTTTGAGAGCAGCCCAGAGTTGCTTGGCATCTTTAGCATCATGAAATTTGAGTAGGTGTCCATTTGGAATAGCAAAGTGACAAAATGCGATGTTGAGAGCCTTCTATTGATTCCTTAGTGTTGCTGCTGGTAAGACTGGTTTGGGTGGTTTAGGTTGTCCAGGAACCTCTATAGGGTCTAGAACTACTTCATTGCCATTAACAATCACATTCCATAATGCATGGTCCGTGATTGCAATATATTGCCTCATCTTCATGCTCCATAGATCGTATTCGCCCTTCTTAATGATTGGAATCCTTAGTGAGGTGATGGAGGGGGGGGGGGTGGAACAGCTTCAATTGGCATCTTTAGGGTTTTGTTGTTTAACTAGGTTTTAAACTGTTTCTTCTTAGTCAGAGTTTCCACACAAGCTCTGATACCACTTGTTGGATCGATGTACTCTAACCAAACTAACTTAAATAGCTTGTTAAGGGTTTAATAATCTCGGATAAATCCTAAGTTATTAACAATGAAACACCGAGTAATCTTTATTAAGTATGCGGAATTTACTTAACAAAGCTAAGAAGAATATAACTTTATTAATAACTCTAAAACACTAAATATCGAACTCTAAAACTCTAATATTGATCGTACTTTGGATTCTAAAACACATATATCTAATATCAATCTAGGGGTCCTTTTATAGGCTCAAGGATAACCCTAATCGATTTACAATTCTTATCCTTGTACGTCAAGTAAACAATACTTAGAAAGTTCTAAATAAACATTACTTTCTATCTTTAATCAATTACAACCGATTTTAACTTTACAAGTACTTTGATGAATAAGCGCTTCTGACTTTACATAGCAAGACTTTGACTTTTGCAGATTTCTTTGTCTTTCTGCAGTACTTTGACTTCTTCAAGTACTTTAACCTTCAGATCCCAACACTATCGCTTGAAGAAGGCTTTTTACGGTTTGAAGCAAGCTCCAAGGGCATGGTATGATACGCTATCAAAGTTTCTTCTATCTACCGGATTCACCAAAGGAGCAAATTTGATCCGACATTGTTCACCAGAAAGTCATGCAAACATTTAATTCACGTTCAAATATATGTTGATGATATTATTTTTGCCTCGACCGACCCCAATGAATGTGATCGCTTTTCAAATGAAATGGGTTCCAAATTTCAAATGTCAATGATGGGACAAATGTCATTTTTCTTGGGATTACAAATTTCACAAAGTCCCGGAGGCATTTTTATAAATCAATCTAAATATGCAAATGAGATTTTAAAGAAATTTGGATTTGATTCTAGTGACCCTGTCGACACTCCCATGGTGAAACAGTTTTCTAAATTGGAAGTTGAACATATTGCTTTGCAATTAAAATATCAACATCTGAAAGAAAATGTTAAAACCTCAAATATCAAGACATCCTTGGATGCTCTCAATTTGATTCAGTTTTTGAAATTAGCAAACGTGATGAACAGATTCGAGCTCATTGTAACATGATCATAAAGTTGAAAGCCCAAATCTCTCAATTAAAGGGTGAAAAGAACAATGTGACCGGCTCCCAAATGCCTCCTCCTTTAGATTCTCTCAAGATTCTCAAACTTTTCATCTTCAAAACTTGGTTAATGCTTTACAAAAGGAAAACCAGAGTTTTCTAGAAGAAAATGAAAAGGTTAAACGACACTTTAAAGAGTTATATGATTCAATGAAAGTCACTCGTGACAAAAACAACGAAAAAAATAACGACTTTACAAAAAGAAATTGAGAATCCGAGGAGTCGTGAAAAAGGAAACCGCCACTTGTTTTATGAGAATGTTGCATCAAAGTCATCCTCGCATCAAGAAATATATCATGGATCGTTAAATACATTCCCCATCATCTTAGGAATAATGAACTTGTGTTTCATAACTATTGTGCTCACCTTAAGGATAGTCTATAATGTCTCCGTGAGATTGTGGAAGAGGATTTCATAAATAAGCCTCTTGATAGAGAAATTAGGTTTGCTTGCATTCAGGCCAAACGATCTCGTGAGTCGCTAGAATGTTTAATTACAACATGTCCTAAATCCTTAGGTGCGAAAGGAAAAGCTGTGATGCCTTGTTCTATGCCTAGTGCCAAGCATTCAAATCATTCTATGCCCGCTTAAGAAAGTGAACACTAATGTGCCTTCAAGTATTTCTGATCCCCGCACATCTAGTTCAGGAATGCAAAAAGTAGATCAACCATCTAATGTTCCCATAATTCCTCTACAGAGTAATCAGTGACATTAAAGCAAGCGGTCAAAGCCTCCAAGCAATACCAAGCAAGATAGGACCTCGCAAGCTAAGAATGTGCATTGGAATAAAGTAGAAGATCACCCTAGGAATATTAAGTTTGAGTTGAATAAAACTAATCGTGTTGATTCTAGTATTAGCTATAAGCTGCATCGTAATTAATTCACTCGCTACTATTCGCAAAACCATGTAAGGATGACTCGCTGATTTCTACTAATCATGAATGTGGTGAGAATGTTTTGTCTAATACCGCCAAATGCCATGATAAACTGTTAATGTTAAAATTCAAGCTAAGAAGGCTAAAAGGCAAAGGCGAAAGAAAGTTAGAAAACAAAGTGGAAACCCACAAGAAGGAAATTTAGTAATATAGGTTATCAATGGATACCTATTGGCCGTAAGATTAATGAGCTTTTCCCTAAAGTTGCTAAATCAATGCCCACTAGAAAATGGATGCCCACCGGTAGAACTATTCCCTTAAGAAGTGAACATACTTTGAATAGGTCAAATACCGGACACTAGCATCGCATCTATTTCTAATGAGTCCATTGTTTCTACCTCTCATGGTGGGTGTTCCAATCACCGCATTACTAACCAAGTGGAACCTATTCTTGCATGGGGATCCCATTATCCAATTATCCATTCTTGTTCTGTGTTCAACCGCAGACGCTCAAATCGTTCGCGGGTACTTGGACTCAGTCGCTCCAAGCATATGACCGAGACCGTCATGCTCATGAACTTCGTGAGTAAATTCATCGGATCGTTAGATTCGGGAACGACAATTTTGGAGCAATTATGGGTTATGGTGATTATGTAGTTGGCAAAAGTGTAATCTCTAGGGTATATTATGTTGAAGGTCTTGGTCATAACTTGTTTTCTGCTGGTCAATTTGCGGATTCTAATCTAGAAGTGGCATTTAGAATACATACTTGTTTCGTTAGAGAACTTGACGGTGTGGAACTATTAAGAGGAACTCGTGGTTCAAACCTATACACCATCTCTATCGAAGATATGATGAAATCTTCACCCATCTCGCTTGCATCAAAGGCTTCCAAAACTAAGTCATGGCTATGGCATCGCCGCTCAATCACTTGAACTTTGGTACCATAAACTATCTTTCTAGAAAGGACTTAGTAAGAGGATTACCCGCATTAAAGTATAAAAGATCATCTTTGTTCAAGATGCCAATTGGGAAAAAGCATGAAATATGCCCATAAACCAAAACCTACAAACTCAGAATGGAAGTCCTTCATACCCTTCATTTTGGATTTGTGCGACCAATGAGAGTACAAAAAATAAATGGGAAGAAATACATTTTAGTCGTTGTTGATGACTACTCTCGATTTACTTGGGTAATGTTCTTGAGGACAAAGGATGAAACTACGATGTCATCATCAAACTTATCAAACAAACTACAAGTTCGACTCAACAATACCTCCGTAGAATAGTTCGAATGCACAATGGCACGTAGTTTGTTAACAAAGACTTAATTCAGCTTTTATGAAAGTGTTGAAATCAGCCATCAAAGAAGTGTTCCACCTAACTCCTCAACGTAATCGGTGTAGTTGAAAGACGTAATCGAACTCTTGTGGAAGCCGCAAGAACAATGCTAATTTATTCAAAGGTTCCAATGTTTCTATGGGTGAAGCCATTGCCATCGCCATATAACCGAAAATCGGTCCCTTATTCCTACCTCTCATGGAAAAACTCCATATGAACTTGTTCATAAACGAAAACCCGATCTCTCCTACCTTCGTGTGTTTGGTGCTTTGTGCTATCCAACGAATGGCGGTCAAGATTTAGGTAAATTAAGAGCAAAGGTAGATATTGGAGTTTTTGTTGGTTATGCACCAAACAAGAAGGGTTACCGAATCTACAACAAGAGAACCCCAAATATCATGGAAATAATTCACGCTACGCTCGATGAGTCGACCGTCAAATGGCTCCGTGACAAACCAGAGATCGACCCGATATCAACTTTCATCAAGTAGTCCTATCAGCTTCTACTGCTCTCAATTCCTCACCAAGAATTCATTATGTACCTCCTTCACAAGATGATTTAAAGAAATTATTTGATCCTATGTTTGATGAACACTATGAGCCAAGGGCTAATGATCTCTCAATTCCATCAACAGAGGCGCTCCTATCTCTGCCAATGAAGTTAACCCTTCAGCCATGTCACTAAGTCAAGAAGCCTTCACCGATCACTTTATCATCATCAATGCCTCAATCATCAAGTGTACACATGGATATGTTGCTACGTATGATGATGAAAATCCTTTGCTACTCCGTAAGATGAACCTTTTGAAAACATATTTGCTCTCAATCATCATCGTAACCATCTTCATCAGAGAAATCGACTCGCTACTTCGCCTCAACAACAACCATACGAACACCTTAGAAAATGGACACATGATCACCCATTGGACAACATCATTGGAAACCCTCTCGCTCAAGATCCACCGTCGAAACAACTTGCAACCGATGCCTTGTGGTGCTTCTTCAACTCCGTACTCTCTAAGATCGAACCAAAAGACGTCAAAACCGCTATGAATGAAGATTACCGGTTCAATGCCATGCAAGATGAGATTCATGAGTTTGATCGACTTGATGTATGGGAATTAGTACCGCCCCGATGTGTGCTATGATCATTGCTCTAAAGTGGATCTTCAAAGTAAAACTTGATGAGCCTGGTGATGTTTTAAAGAACAAGGCTCGATTGGTTGCAAAAGGATACCATCAAGAAGAGGGTATTGACTTTGAAGAATCATTTGCTCCAATTGCTCGCGACGAGGCAATCGTAATCTTGGCTAATGCCGCAAGTAAGAACATGGTAGTCTATCGATGGATGTAAATACAGCTTTTCTTAAAGGAGATCCAAAGAAGTCGTGATACATCACCAACCCGGCTTTGTGAATCCGAGCATCCTACTCATGTATATCGCTTGAAGAAGGCTCTTTACGGTTTGAAGCAAGCTCTAAGGGCATGGTATGATACGCTATCAAAGTTTCTTCTATCTACCGGATTCAAGAAAGGAGCAGTTGATCCCACATTGTTCACCGTAAAGTCGTGCAAACATTTAATTCTCGTTCAAATATATGTTGATGATATTATTTTTGCCTCGACCGACCCCAATGAATGTGATCGCTTTTCAAATGAAATGGGTTCTAAATTTCAAATGTCAATGATGGGACAAATGTCATTTTTCTTGGGATTACAAATTTCACAAAGTCCCTGAGGCATTTTTATAAATCAATCTAAATATGCAAATAAGATTTTAAAGAAATTTGGATTTGATTCTAGTGACCTCTTGACACTCCCATGATAGAACGCACTAAACGGATGAGGACCACTGAGGATCATGGTAGACCAAACGAAATATCGTAGTATGATCGATCCCGATGTACCTCACGTACCAAGAGACCGCATTTTGTTCGCCGTTTGGTGCATGTGTGCTAGATATCGTGCCAAGCCTACCAAAAAGCACCTTGAAGGGGTTAAACGGGTCTTTCGGTATCTCCAAGGAACCATCAATATGGGACTTTGGTACCGGCGACACCGCAGATGTCACTAACATCCTATGCATGCCGATCATGCAGATGTCAAGATACACGCCGGCACGCCCGAGGTGCTCAGCTTTTGGGTGATAAGCTTGTGAGTCGGGTCTTCAAAGAAGCAAATGAGTACTTCTATTTCTACGAGGTTGAATACATATCCATGTCATCTTGTTGTGCTCAAATCCTATGGATGAGATCCCAATTATCGAACTATGGCTTTGAATTCAACAAAATCCCTATGTATCCGTGATAATAAAGTGCTATTGCTCTCTCATGTAACAACGCATAAACACTCAAGAGCAAAGCACATCGACATTCGACATCATTTCATCGTGGAGCAAGTAGAAAACGTGTGGTGGAACTATATTTTGTGGACTCAATACCGCTAGCGTACATCTTCACCAAAGCTCTTCCTAGAGAACGCTTTGAGTTTATCCATCCACCACTTGGCCTTAAGAGCCTACAACCGAAACACTCAAACGCCTTCAAGAGGAAGAAGAGGAGTAAAAGGTCTTTCTTCATCCATATCTTGTAAATATCTATTCAAAAAGCAAAATACAAAATTTCAAAACCTTCAAAAAGCAAATAGAAAAATATAAAACTTTCAAAAAATCCATAAAAATCTAAAACAAATCTTGAAAATTTTCAACAAATATTGTCATTTTGTCATGTTTTTCTCAATTCAAAAATATCTACGGTCTTTGTGTTGTCATTCAAAGAATGACACGGGACTTTAGATATTGTTCGAATATTCTTATTAAAAAAAAAATCAAAAAATATTTTTGGGAGAAAGTGAAACAATGGTTTATTGTCATTTCAAGCAGTAACCCGCTCTTCAATGAAAGAACAGAGCCATGCTTTATCTTGGTTTTCAAATCTCATGCTCTGATTCTTTAAAACAATTACTTACCATCTAATGAAAACTAATTGCTTTGTTAAATAACTCAAACTCTATTTTTGAAAATCATCTGGACTTAACGTTTGTCAAAATATCTATCTCCCAATCAACAACTTATGTCATTGATTGAGGGGGAGAATGATTTCAATTAAATCAAAAGGTTATTTGTCATACAATTGTTTTCAAAAGATAATCATGCATGTTTAATCAATGGAGTTTAAAGTCTCAAAATCCGATCCTTATCAGTTAAAACGTTTTCATAATCAAGTCACAATTAATTCTCCTTAAAAGCTTTCAAAATCAATTTAAATCCACAGAGATCACAAATCTCAAATGATTTGATAATTGTGATCGGGGAGAATTTGTGATTTAAATTGGATTTAAACTGATAATTCGGTAAATGGTTTTATAAGGATGTACAAGCTCTCCTTCCCACATGTGCCAAACGATTTCAAATTTTCCATGCACATGTTGAGGGGGAGCATCTATCTTAAACCACAAAGATTTGAAACATGATCAATTTATTTCAATGTGCAGTTTTTTCCTAATATGTGCAAAACATTTTCAAATATCTATGCACATATTGAGGGGAGCAACTATTTTGAAAACCACATTCTTTATATAACTACTCTTAGATGCAAGCCAACCCCTCAAAGATGAAAATTTTCACTATTACAAAATGATGCTTGATGCACATGTTGAGGGGGAGCTCTTGTTCTAAAAATATCAAAACAATTCAGGTACAAAATGCTTTGATAATATATCACAAGTATCTAGATTGATTTTCAAATGGTTTTCAATTGGTTCCAATGGCATATGAACAATACCAAATAGACCAACCAAATTTACTTTATGTATGGTGATATAAGGATGATAAGGTTAGGTATTTGTTCCCATGATCCGCCAGAACCGGAGGGATCTACCCAGGGACAATCCACTAGATAGTGTAGAAGTCCTTAGGGGAGCTTTGCAAGTTTACGGGGAGCTTTGCAAAGCCAAAGAGTAGGGTAAAAACCTCTAGTTAAAATTTTTTGTGAGAGTCTACCACCCTTCCACCAATATAGGCCAAGACCAGTAATTGCATTTTTAAGAGAATGTGGCTCAAAATCCATATTAGATATTTGATTTCCAATCGAATTTCTTGATTTGACACGAATTTTGGTTTATATTGGAAATCAACTGCTTATGAGAATTATCACAACGACGCACTATTTTCCTTAAAAATCCCTTGAGCATTTACGGCCGCTAGCCTCAGAACACGGGTAGAAGTTTGATAGACTTTACTCTCTAAAACGCATATCCAAATACCGGTTGAAATAAGTAGGCTTACGAATTTTCTTGAATCTGCATTCTGATTCCAACATGACTCGACAGTCCCGGTTTGACCAAGTAACCACAACAACATTGACATTCTTTATCCCCTTCTTTTCGAGCCGTTTGTCATGCCAAAGGAGAGCTTCACTAAGAGTAACTCCTCTGTCCACCTACAACGCAAAAATAAACATAGATCTCTCAAATTAACCTCCCTAATGGTTTGCACATAATACATAATAGATTATAAAGTAAGCAAGACCTCGCGGCTTGCTTCCTAATTTGGGAGCCGCACCATACCCCTCTAATCGATTCAAATTTAAGCCAACCACAAACAAAAGTGACATTCTTATCCCCTTTTTCGCCGCTTGTCACCGGGAGAGCTTCACCTAAGAGTAACTCTTCTCATTCCACCTACAATACACAAATAATCATACATCTCAAATTAACCTCCTCATGGACTCCAGACATAATACATACAGATGTAAGTGTAGACCTCGCTTCCTAATTTGGAGCCGAAATTACCCCAAATCAATTCAAATGTAAGCATATTGATCTTTAGCTGTGTTTCATGTGGTACTGTTAAGTTGCTAATCGGCCTTGGTTGATCCAATCAGAACCCATATTGTTAATACAAATAAGCCGTAGAAAACGCTATTTATATTTTACGATCCTCTAACGTTTTGTCGATAACAAACGTAAAATCATTTTAACGAAACAAATAAAATACGTAAATAGCTTGAGCCAATAGTTTTCTAACACACTTACATTTTCACATAAAACACTAAAACAAGTAAAAGTGATCTTATGATTTAGTAATAGATATGTACAACAACTAGTGTTTACATATTGGGCAAATATATACATAACTAGCATGTATTATAAATGAGTAAAAACTATAACCCATGGAGCATATCCATAACCCATGGTATTGACCCATACCCATTTGACTAGATGCATTGCATCTATTAGATACATTGTATCTAATAAAAGACCCATGGATCAACCCATAACCCATGACCCATAACCAAAATACCCATGGGCAAATAGGAGCGTCCCACGGATCCCTAGCATTACACTAGACGGATCCCTTGAAGATGGGATCCGTGGAACAGTAGACATTTTCTCTCTATAAATAGTGAGCCATTTCTTCATTGTTTCTCACCCCTGTCTCATATATTTTCTCCTTGAGTTAAAAACTCTCTAAACCCCCATCCAAGTGATCTATGTATGTAGTTTTGTTTTTGTGTGATTCTAGGTTCCTTAAAGGCTTAGATCACCACCTTTTGAAGTCAAGCAAGCTCAAGTCCATGAGTTAACATGTTTCCTCATCATCAAGACTACTGGGTTATCTTGTTGATGATTCTTTCTCTAAGAAGTGTAGTGTTGAAGACATTAGTGGAAGATGTGTCTCAAGTGTCAAGACTAAGACTATTAGTGAAGGGTGTGCTGATCATCCGTATTGTAGGCATTAGGTGGGTGCCTTAGAAGTCAAGTCACAAGAAATTAGTGAAGGGTGTCTTGAAGATCTAGTTAAAGGCATTAGTGAAAGGTACTAAAAATGTACATTCGACATGGTGTGATTCATGTACAAGATAAATTAGTATTGGGTCAAAGGATATTGTTACCCTTGTTGATATTATAAGGAGTAGATCTCCTTTTGGGTTAGGTGATTGGTGTAGTGTTGGGTAGTAGTTCCTCATTTGTAATGAACCTATCTAACCTAGTACCGATAAAGGGTAGGCAACGCTAGATAGGATTGGTTCTCCTCGTAGAAAAGGACCCCATATCTAGCCTTGTACCTATAAAGTGTAGGCAACGCTAGAAGGTTTCTCCACCATAAGGAGTCGGTGTTGTGTAGTGATTACTTAACTCTCGAAAGTAGGTGACTGAGGATGGAGAAGGAAGGTGTCCTTGTAGCCGAACCACTATAAATACTCGCGTTATGGTTTTGTGCTTCTTACTTCTTATTTTTCATTACATATTTATATTTCTATATGTTTGTTTATCAACATCCAACACACATCTAAATAGATTGACATAAGTCGATATAAATAGTTTAAAACAAGTTTTAATTGGTAAAACTATTCAACCCCCTTCTAGTTTTCCACAATTGGCATCAGAGTTCGTTACCAAGTTTCTTGAAGTATATTGTACTTCAAAAACTTGATACAATTCGTGGTTAATCGAAAACTACAAAGAAGGTATTTTCATTAAAACAAACACCATGTCTTTTGAAAACTCTTTGTTTGGATGTTGATTAGATGACAACATTTTTTCTATTTATCTTAATTTAATTGCACTAACTTTCATGTTGCTTAGTTAAAGCTCATACCTACCGCCATAGGAATCGCTATAACAAGAACACCTTCCCTAAGAAGGTATCTTAAACACAAAGGAGCCGGAATTGCTCATCGACATTTGTTGTGTCATTAGTAAAGACATTCCTAAGTGCATTAGAGGTATGACTTTCTACTTATCTCTAAATGACATTAGATTGTTAAATAAGTATGCTTACATAGGTATTTATATGATTATCTTTTGTGCATATACATGTATTACATGTAGCTTCATTAGAAGCCTTTCTCACATACGCGGTGGTATATAAACTTGTGTTTTTCAGCTTAATCCAAAAAATCATATCTTTCTAATAATAAAACAAAACACAAATCTCAAAAAATTCCTCCTTCCCCATAAATAAAACCCTCCGTCAGTCCAATTTATCAAATCCCCCAATTTTTCAAATCTTCCACTTTCAAAAATTATCTCTCATTCAAAACTTCATCTTCCTCTTCATCTCATCTCATCTCAAACCAAAACCAAGAAGCTTCGACATCAACATGGTTTTATATCGCCTCGCAAGTTTTCATCGCTTCTTAACGCCATCGCCTTGTGTTCCCTATGAAGAAGTTCTCATACGGAGACATATACTTTGTGTTGTTAATCTACATTGGGGTTATATACCCAATCCTTTGTATCATTCTTAGCATTGAAATGAAATATTACTAATAGTCTAGTTTATCTAGGTTAATATTATCATAATGTGTTTGTCATTTCTTTTGATTTATATCTTTCGTATTCTCTCGTGATACATTAAAAACCATATATGCATGCTAAAAGAAAATGTAGGTTAAAACACACATCTTGGTGTAAAACTATAAAGATCTAAAAACCTATGTTTTTCTGCACCGCTTGCCATTACGTATCCATGATCCCCTCAGAGGTATACCAGTCGATCCTGATGTAAGGGAACCGTGGGAACCGCTCTTTTCCGATAATAGATTTTCCAAGCAAAATAAAACCGCTTTCCTAAAAAGAAATGATTTACTAGAATGTCAAACATTAAGTAAGTTAAATGTCATTGTTAATAAAATGTACCAGAAAAACATTAGGTAATCATTGTTTTACCCGTAATACGCCACATCCTATTAACTTCGCTCCTATAGGTTTCGCTTATGTCGCATGAATATGAGTTTGATTTTTTCACCTACTAGCATCTACACTCCTAACATCTCCTCGGAGCCCAACACACTGCAATCTTGTCTCGGTTCATAATCTCTAAAATAGTCACTTACCTAAGGACGTGATTGTCGACACCTCTACAATTCAAGAAGGTATCAATACCTCCTTCCGGTGCCAAAAGGACTAGAATACCGTCTTCTCGAAATTAACGGAGAAAATATGTCCAAGGTTTATATTGGAATTTTCCGCTGGGTTGAACTCGTCAGAACCAGGATCGCTTCTCTCATCTCTTTGGTTTGATCAAAACCAAAAGTTTGTTTTAACCCTTGGGCAATTTGCTCACATCCTCTAGATTCCAAATCATGGACAATGTGCCTTCACTGAAGATTGGTCTCTTGATTCTCTCTTCAACTTCTTTGAATAAAATAGTCCATATTGTTCCTACATACCTTCCCCCTGAAGACTTGAATCGCATAATATGCAAACCCA
>OU343221.1:146153014-146198790 GCA_910596185.1 Chrysanthemum makinoi | reverse complement strand
GATCATCTTTGTTCAGCATGCCAATTGGGAAAAAGCAAGAACTATGCCCATAAACCCAAGCCTACAAACTCAGTTACATAAGTTCTTCATACAATTCACATGGACTTATGTGGACCCATGAGAGTGGAGAATATCTTCGGGAAGAAATATGTGTTAGTTGTGGTTGATGATTTCTCTAGATTCACCTGGGTAAAGTTCTTAAGGACAAAGGTTGAAACTCCAGATATCATCATCAAACAAAATGTGTTCGTTTAACAAAACAAATGTAATCATCCGAACAGACATTAATGGAACTGAAGTTTGTTAACAAACAACTTAGTGAGTTTTATGAGAGTATTGGAATCACTCATCAAAGAAGTGTTCCACGAACTCCTCAACAGAACGGTGTAGTTCAAAGACGAAATCGAACTCTTGTGGAAGCCGCAAGGACAATGCTGATTTACTCAAAGGTTCCAATGTTTCTCTGGGTGAAGTCATCGCCAACGCATGCTACACCCAAAATCGATCATCGATTCACACCGCCATGGAAAACTCCATATGAACTTGTCCATAACAGAAAACCTAATCTCTCATTCCTTCATGTGTTTGGTGCATTGTGTTACCCAACTAATGATGGTCAAGACTTAGGTAAACTAAGAGCAAAGGCAGATATTGGAGTTTTTGTTGGTTATGCACCAAACAAGAAAGGATACCGAATCTACAACAAGAGAACCCAAAACATCATGGAAACAATTCACGCTACGCTTGATGAGTCGACGGTCAAATGGCTCCTGACAATCCAGCCTGACCCGCGACTTCAAACAACCCCATTGGTTCATCCCTTGTACCAAACTCCTCACCAAAGAACTCCATATGTACCTCCCTCAGAAGATGATTTAAAGAAACTGTTTGATCAAATGTTTGATGAACAATTTGAGCCAAGTAACAATGATATGTCAATCCCATCAACAGAGGTCGCTTCTATCCCCGCCAATGAAATTAACCCTTCGACCTCTTTGTCATTAAGCCAAGAAGCGCCTTTCACGATCAACTGCTTCATCAACAAATCTTCAATTATCAAGTGTACATCATGGAAATGATTCTGATTCACAGGATGAAGTTAATCCCTTTGCTACCCTCAAGATGCTCCATTTGAAAACATATTTGCTCCTCAATCTTCATCAACCATCTTCCTCGAGACATCGACTCGCTACTTCAGTCCCCTCAACAAAAGCCACATGAACACCTCAGAAAATGGACTCACGATCATCCATTAGACAACATCATTGGAAATCCTCTCCTCCAAGATTCACACGGAAACAACTTAAAACCGATGCCTTATGGTGCTTCTTCAACTCCGTACTCTCTAAGATCGAACCAAAAGATGTTAAAACCGCCATGAATGAAGACAACCGGTTCAATGCCATGCAAGAAGAAATTCATGAGTTTGATCGACTTGATGTATGAGAATTAGTACCGCTCTAGATTGTGCTATGATCATTGCTCTAAAATGGATCTTAAAAGTGAAACTTGATGAGCATGGTGATGTGTTAAAGAACAAGGCTCGTTTGGTTGCTAAAGGATACCGTCAAGAGGAGGGTATTGACTTTGAAGAATCTTTTGCTCCCGCTGCTCAGACGAGGCAATCGTAATCTTCTTGGCTAAAGCAGCTAGTAAGAACATGGTAGTCTATCAGATGGATGTAAAACTATTACTTAAATGGGCTAAAATGACATTTTCGAGTGGAACAATGTAACAAAAAGAAAACCAAAAGATTAGATACCAATATGAGCAAACGATTAGTGGAAGAATTATAGCGTCAATTGCACGCTCAGCTTTGAAGCTGAGGTGGAATCTTGTGGTTCTCAATTCAAATTCCACCTAATCGTGATCATTAAGTTCGCTACATGTAGAAAGAAATATAATTACGTAAAAAGAAAGGTACACAAGAATAAAAACAAAATAAATAAATAAAATTATACACAAACCAAAAAGTTTCACCCATTCTTGAGATGTATGAGTGTTAGGATTTAGAAAATCCATGTATTAAAGAGTCGGTCACCTCAAGTATATGTAATCGTTAGAAAGCTCGTAGTCGTAGTTATTTTATGTTAAGTAGTATTTAGTTTAGTAACACCGTGGAGGACGGACGGTCTTTACCCACCCAATGATGCCCGATCCACGTACCGCTAGTGTATGCTTTATTGTAAGACTATTAATACTCTCTACCTCCCAAGGTAGAGAGTTGGAGCTCATAATAAGAATTTTCTTTCTCTCACTAAAGTTCCCAAACCTCTAACTTTCTCTCTCTAAAACTCATCTCTTATACGCCTAAGTATGTTTGTGTTATGATGTGTATGTGAAATCCAATATGTTACAATTGGTATCAAGATCCATGGTTAGATCATCTCTTACATATCTTTGGATTTCTAGTGGTTTTTAGGTGGTTTTTGAGTTTGAAAAAGTTTAGTGGTTTTTGCATCATTTGGTTGATTTCTAGTGTTAAAGTTTGGATTTTGATTGTACTTTTGTGTTTAGAATCATCACAAGTGTTTAGGTTTTGATTTAGAAGGCTTGAATCATCGTGGTTGGGCTGCTTTTGGATTGAAAAGTGTGTTTTAAAGTTTTTCTCTAGTTAGCGACTTGAGCTACGGACTTCATTTCTTGGTAGCTACTTGGTTTGTAAAATTGTAGCGAGTTGTAGTGTGTTTTGGTAGCAACTTGGTGCTTAGCGACTTGTCTATTGAGACAAGCCGACAAACAGTACACTTAGTGGATTCTCCACTACGTAGCTTACTTGGTGACGGTAGCGACTTGCTTTCAATTTTGATAGCGACTTGTTCTTTAAGTTTCAGAGTTACTTGGTGCTAGCGATTTGGACCTTAGCGAAGTTGCTATTTAGCTTAACTTGATCTCATAGCTTACATGGTGCATAGCGACTTGCTATCAAAATTTATAGCTTAATTAGGAACTTAGCGACTTGATTTGTCATTACTTAGCAACTTAGTACTTAGCGACTTGTTCAAGGATTCATAGCGACTTTGGTTGACTTTGTGTGTAATACGGTTTTCTATTGGTTTAGTAAAATCCCGTGAAAGATTCTATTTCCCGGTTTAATCATTGAGTTATAAAATCCCGTGATTATCTGTCAACATGTAAAACCCTAAAAACCGTGGACACGTTGAAAGACTATTATACCCTTGTGATATAATCCGTAAAATAAACTATGCTCGATTTTCTGATAAGTACTTTTGATGATCAATTTAATTGAAACACTTGGAATAATAATAACACTTATTATTAATTTACAAATGAAAGTATTCATATAACACATAAATATGTTACTTGGACCTTTTAAATAACAAGATAAGTATAATACACAAGTAAATTGGAAAGTAAATTAAAATGTATAAAATTTTATGGTGATTTCCCCATTTTCGGCTCAATTAAACGCCCCCTGATTTGTAGGCATGATTCACTCTTTTTCCCATTTAAAAGTTGCCATACTCTTCAATTGTCCATTCATAAAACAAAAGAACAAAATCCTATAAAGTCTCCTCTAATATTCGGCCTTCAGAAACCAAAAAGAAACCGAAACCCTTTTTCTCCACTCTCTTCTCTTGTGTCGACTTGAAGCTGGTACAAAGGGAGGGTTTCGGAAGCTCACAGCAGGTTGTTTTTTTTTTACACTTCTACATTCCATCTTTGTGGCTGGTCCTGGTCGTGGATATACAAGGGCATAAGGGTGCTCTAGCTTTATTTTCCTATTGTTTTTCTTGGCTCCGTAACACGCTACAATAGGTACTTGAAACTCTCGCCTTCTCCTTTTGTTTTTTAGTCGGTCGGGGTTTGTTTTCCAGCCTATACATACTTGATATGGACTCCTAAAGATTAAGTTATAACATGTATTAAACCTAAGACTAATAACCTGATTTAGGGCCATGTTGTATGTCGTTTGGACCTTGTAAAAACTGATTTTGGTTAACAACCTGCTCGTGTACTAATACCCCTACGAATGCCTTGTAAAAAAACCTAATAGCTTGTCCCATATAATGTCTAATCTAAAGCTAATCTTTACTTGGTAATTATCACATAAAAGACATGACTTAAAACCTGGTCATATGTATGTCGACATGAATACAATTCTGGTCCTTGTGTCTTTGTTATCTGGTCGTGCACTTCAGGCCCTACACACGTCATTATAAACCTAAAGATATGTCCCGTTTAATGTTTAACACGAGGCTATGAGTTACTTGGTAATCAACACGTAAGGGTCATGACCTAAAACCTTATTATACATGTTAAAAAGTAATGCAAATCTGGTCTTGTGTCGTTTTGAATCTGTTAGTGGGGAGTATTGACCCTTTTGTGCACCTTTAACCTATTAAATCATGTCATATGTATGTTATGTCGGGAGGGTTTGTAACCTGAAATAATGGGAATATATAAGCATGATTATAACCTATGTTTGGCATATTAAAAACCTTGATAAACCTGCGTTTTAGGGTCTCTAAAATCTGGTCGTGTATGGTTTAACTAGTCATGTGTTTAACGTCCTAAAAACGTGTCATATGGAACCTATAAAATGTACAAATGGAAGGGTAAACCGAAGGCTATTAAAATGAGTTATGTAAATACTTAACAATCAGTTTGTTGACCTTAATTATGTGACTAAATACGTGTATAAAGCTGGTCCTAAAATACGTTAAGTAAAACACTCAATATGTCTTTGTTTGGAGTCCTTAAAACGCGTACAAACGGACCTTATAAGTGGTGTAATGAATTGGTATTAAGGGGTATCGTTGGAGTAACTTTAAGGGCTGTTTAGAAGGGTTTTAAAAAGGGTATAAATCTGTTTTGGAGTTAAGAGCTTTGTTGTGTTTAAGTAAGTGTCGTATACGGGCTTATGTATATCATAAATAACACGATAAGAAGGTAAATAACATATAAGATATTTGTAAGATGGAATTAAGGTGTCGTTGGTATTATCACATATTATTTTATTGATCTCGACCTAAAATACTTGAACACATTAATTCTTATAACCTTATGTTAATCTACGTTAAAAACGGGGCTTATATTTGTTATATGTATTCTTATACGAAATACGTACTATTATTATATTTTTGAGATTTAAGACTTAATTTACACATATAATGACTAGAGGGGTTAAATGAGTAAACTTGACATAATTACAATTAAGACCCTATAGTTAATGATATTTACACTTTGAACCCTAAACTTTCATAATTGCCTTAAATGATCTTTAAAGTGTGTAAATACTCACTTAACCTTATATGTCTTCAAAATGCATCCTAAATGGCTAAACTTACTAAATACGGAAACTTGCTAATTATGGAAACCTGCCTAAAATAGAAAGTTACCTAAAATAGAAAGCTACTTAAAATGGAAAGATTATTAAAAGTGGAAACCTACTAAAAATGGAAAGCCGTCTAAAACGAGTAATCTGATTCTTATTGAGCGCTATCTAATTCGTATAGGTTCCGGGCGACGGGGTTGATCTCATTTCTTGATTTTGCTTTCATTGTTGATTTGCTTCAAATAAGGTACATATATTCTATCCCTTTTCAGTAGGGGTTTCTCATGATTCGCTACATCTTCATATTGGTTTTGAACTCATATCCTTGCTCAGCCTTCTTATTAAGGTTTCCCTATAACTTTGCTATGCTCCATTTGATTGAATCTCCTGTGTGAACTGTTTGATATGAACCTTTGACTTCTGAACCTTTGATATGAATCCTTTTGATATGACCTTGCCTTGACCTCGCCGGCTTTGAGACCCGAGCTATCACTAGGCATGGAGGTTCCATGTCCGTGTCATTGATGCACCAATGGCATGACTCTAGTGTGGTTGAGTGATGTTCCACAATCGCCCCTTTCTCGTATCCTGATTATGCGCTGATATTGTATGGCCACTATTTGTCTCATAGGGCTTATGGATGCATCCTAGATTTGTTCTCATATCCATATATTATGATTTGTCCGGTGAATGATGTCGTGTGCAATACGCCGCTCTTCACAACTGGGAGCCGATCACCCATGTCTGTATATCTGCTATGGTTACTTTTGGTTACTACAGGCTACTATGGATATATGATTTGATTTGATTTGTTTTGTTGGCTCGTGGTGGATTACTGACTTTCCTTTTCCCTACTCTATACCTTTGATATCCCAGATTTATTGACTGATTTTCCTTGCTTTGTTCTTTGTTCAGTTTTATTATTATTGCATCGTTATATCTGTTCACCGGCTTTTTAAGCTCACCGATTTCTTTTCCTCGCTGCAGTACATAAGCTAGGAGCTAGGGATTGTTTGGGTTTGAGAGATGAGCTGATATAGAGACCATGCCTAGTCATCTTAGACTTCATTTGATTTTGTTATTATATTTTCATTTCGGAGTTTTTTTTTTCCTTTTGTATTTATGTATTGATAAGTCTTGTTGACTTGAATTCTCTTGAAATTTATTATAAGGCTTCCGCTGTTTGATTTATGTTCATTATGTATGTTATGATATGACACCATACTGTGATACTTCTACCCTTATCGGGTTGGGGTGTTACACAACATGTCTACCAACGTACCTACAATCATCTCCACTGGTGCTGAGGATGTTCAAGCAGCTGGTTCAGATACCCGTCCACCCATGCTTGATAGAACTGACTACGACTTTTGGGCTCAAAGAATCAGATTGTACTGTCTTGGAAAGGAAAATGGAGTCAACATTCTCAAATCGATTGATGAAGGACCGTATCTAGTTGAGACTACTAGAGACATAATTGATACAGCTGAAGATGGAACAATGATCTATGGAATAGACGACCAAAGACGTATGATGAGCTCAATGATAAGGAGAAGAAGAGATTCGATGCGAATATCAGGGCTTCTAACATCATATTGCAAGGTCTTCCAAAAGACATCTATAAGCTTATCAATCACAACACTAAAGCCAAGGCTGTATGGGACAATGTCAAGATGCTTCTTTCTGGTTCTGAATTAACTATGGAAGACAGAGAATCCCAACTCTATGATGAATTTGAGCACTTTAAGATGAAACCAGATGAGAGTGTCTATGAGTACTATGTAAGATTCCATAAGCTTGTGAATGACATGAGAAACATTAGAATGACTATGCTAAACATTCAGCTGAACTCAAAGTTTGTGAACAACATGAATCCCGAATGGCATAAGTTTGTCACCTCTGTGGAGCTAACCAAAGGATTGAAGAATACAAACTATGAGCAACTCTATGCCTTCCTTCTTCAGAATGAGAGACATGCTATATTTGAAAAAAGGATTCTTGATCAGTTCAAAACTAACCAGGGAGAGACAAGCTCATCAAATGATTCAACCGCTTTCTACTCAAACATTGGAATTACCACCAAAGCATCTCAAGTTATACCCATGGGTGATGGCAATCACAAACTCATTCCTGATCCTAAGTTCAAACAAGCTGATGCTGATGCATCCTTTGGAAACTTCATTAGTCAACTAGCTCTCATGATCAGTCAAAACATGAACACTCTCCCACACACCAACAACAACCTCATAATATCATCCAATCCACACAATCAAGCCACTGTCAGATATGGGAAGGTTATGGTATAGCCAGTTCAAGAAAGGCAGTACGATCAGAGAAGGGGTGGAGTAGGTGGAGGCTATTGTGGAAATCAGAATCGAGGAAGGATTGGAAATCAATGACAAACTAAGCCTATCAAATGTTACAACTGTGGTGGTGAGGGACACATTGCAAGTAATTTCACATCTCCAAAACGCCCCTCGAATGCCGAAGTACTTCGGGATAAGATGTTGCTAGTGCAAGCTCGTGACAATGGAGCAGCTTTGGATGAAGAGGAGTTACCGCTTCTTGTCAAGGGAATGCCAAGACTTATGATGCTGATATTGATGAACAACCAATTCAGGAGATAGGTCATAATCATCAGAATGCCTTTCAAGTTGCCGATTGTGATGCATTTGATTCTGATGTAGATGATGAACCTACTGCTCAAACAATCTTCATGGCCAGCATCTCACCTATGGTTTCTCCAAAAGTTTCTCCACCACAACAAACTGGTCCATCCAAAGACAAGATAATCTCAGAGGTATTAAAACTATATGATGATGTTGATGAGCGAAAGATGCATAATGAAGTACAATCTCTTGAGACTTATGAATCAGATATTGATGATGTGGGTAATAGCAATGTTGTCTCATATGATCAATATGTGAAGCAAAATGAAAGTGAGATTGTACCAAGTAATGCATCTTCTGCAGTCAATAATGACTATGTCTTTGATGAATTCATTGCATGCCCCGATGATTCTCGTTGTCTCGAACTAAATGCCTATACAGAACGTGTTGCTATTTATGAACAACGTGCTAAATTTGAGTTGACCACCCGTGAGCGGGAAATGGATGACCAAATGCGTACAATCATTAGAAAAGTAATTTTAGAGAAGAAGTATTAAAACAAGAGTTAAATTCCTTACAAGAAAAGCTTTCTAAAATGCTAAGCAAAAACAAGAACTTCAAGAAAATGTGAAAATGCTTAAGCAAGAATTTAATGCTAAGGAATCAAAACTTTTGAAAGATTTTTCTAATCAGAAAACTTTGAAAAACAAGCTTGAAAACAAGTTGTACGCATAAGGAACACCATTCAGACTGATCACATGATCACTAAGCATAGAGTCTTAAGCGATAAGCATAGCATTCCCCTTGTTGAGGAACCAAATCCAGAGGTCATTAAAAAGGCTAGAAATGCTCATAAGGTACTTTATGATGGCAATGAAAATCCTTAAACCTAGACAGAAACCTAGTTGCGCTGAGTGCACCGAGGAAGATAAGAAATCAGATGAAGTCACTAGGGAAAAGATGAACAAGAAACTAGATGATCCTAAATGTAAAGTGAGGAAAATAACTATCACACCCCATGATTACAAGAAGGAGAATTGGATTTCCTTGAACAAGTTTAAACCTCAGACGTTGTTAACACCGGAACAAGTGTTCTGGAAAAAGGATTTAGATAAGCAAAAAGCAGAGAATCTTGTTGTAACAAACCCCCTTTAGGAAAATGCCTTCGTGAACTGTGTATCCTCCTAATGCACCAATGCATTTAGTTCCTAGGACTATTGCCACTAAAAGCAAGACCTTAATCAGTCAATATGTTATTTTTCAACTATTTGTTGATTTTGAGAAAACTTGTAAGAAAAGGATCACACCCATTGGTATAACTGAAGGGGAAAGGGGTTTTGAGCAAACGAAAGAATGTTATTTAACTGAAGTCATGCCTTTCTTTAAACAACTAAAAGATCATTTTGAAAGTCTTAAAAAGGGAATGAATTTAGACATTAAAGAAATGGAAAAGGAATTTGATGCAATGATCGTTGAGGTAAGCGACTATGAGCGAGAATTAAAATATAATGAGATTGAGAGGAAGAACTTGCATACACTTAATGAGAATCTGATTTCTGAATGTATTACTCAAGATGTGTTTTTCACTGCTACAAATTGTTCCATTAATGCTTCTCAATTTCATGAATTATCTGTTGCTCTGAAAGTCTCCCATGATCATGTCATTGAGCTTGAAAAGATTAATTCTAAATTAAATGAGAAAATTGAACTGGATGATCACGACAATTTGGTTAAACATTTTTCTAAACTAGAGGTTGAGCATTTTAATTTACAACTAAAATATCAACATCTTAAAGAAAATGTCAAAACTTCAAATATCAAGACATCCTCGGATGCTCCAGAGTTTGATGCACTTTTTCAAATAAACAAACGTGATGAACAGATTCAAGCTCATTGTAACACGATCGGAAAGTTGAAAGCCCAAATCTCTCAATTAAAGGGTGAAAAGAACAATGTGACTGGCTCCCAAATGCCTCCTCCTTTAGATTCTCAGAATTCTCAAACGTTTCATCTTCAAAACTTAGTAAATGCATTACAAAAGGAAAAAGAGAGTTTTCTAAAAGAAAATGAAAAGGTTAAACGTCATTTCAATGAGTTATTTGAATCAATAAAGGTCACCCGTAACAAAAATAACGAACAAATAGCTTCATTGCAAAAGGAAATTGAGAATCTAAAGAGCCAGGTAAAAGGGAAAATGCCAATGACCAATGGGGAGAATGATGGATCAAAGGTACATGTTTGTAATAAATATGCTTTGTCTCAGGAAATATGTTCCTCCTTATCTTAGGAACAATAAACTTGCAATTCAAACATATTTCTCATCCCTTAAGGATTGTCTAGAATGTCTCCGTGAGATTGTTGAAGAGGTTAAGTTAGAGAAACCACTTGATAATGCAATTGGGCATGCATGCTTATATGCCAAACGATCTCAAGAAATTATAGAATGCTTAATCACAATATGCCCTAAGTCCTTAGGTGAGAGAGTTAATCCTTTGATTCCGTGTTCTATGCCTAGTGCCAAGTATGAAATCCATTCGATGCCCAATGTTATGAATGTGAACTGTAGTATACCTTCAAGTAGTTCAGATCTCAACACCTTTAGTGCTAAGAAAGTGAACTCTAGTGTGCCTTCTAGGAGTACAAATCCGAGCACTTCTGGTGTTAAGAAAGTGAATTTCAGTGTGCCTGCAAAAAGCTCAAATCACAGTTTTAAGAAAGTAAACACTAATGTGCCTTCTAGGAGTTCAGATCCTTGCACATCTAGTTCAGAAATGCAAAAATTAGATCAACCAACTAATGTTCCCATTCCCTCTACAGGAGTAATCAGTGACATTAAAACGAGCACGTCAAAGTCTTAAGACAACACAAGGAATGATAGGACCTTACAAGCTAAGAATGTGCATTGGAAGAAAGTAGAAGACCAATCTAGGAACTTTAAGTTTGAGTCGAGTAAAACGAATCGTGTTGATTCTAGTATTAGCCATAGGCGCATCGTAATTAATTCAATTCGATACTATTTGCAAACCTTGTAATGATGTCTGCTTGAATTCTGTTACTAATCATGAATGCGGTGTGAATGCTTTGTCTAATACTGTCAAATCCCCAATTAATCTTGTTAATGCAAAATATCATGATAAGAAGGCAAAAAGGCAAAGGCGTAAGAAAGTTAGAAAACAAAGGGAAGCCACAGAAGAACATTTAGTAAGATAGGTTATCAATGGATACCTGTTGGCCATAAAGTTAATCATGCAACGCCCACTAGAAAATGGATGCCTACTGGTAGAACTATTCCCTTAAGAAGTGAACATACTTTGAATAGGGCAAATACGGACACTAGTACTGCATCTATTCATAATGATTCCATTGCCTCAATGTCTAATATGAATGTTTCTATTTCTGATGTGGGTGTTCCAATCACTGTTACTAACCAAATGGAACCCATTCTTGCATGGGGATCCCAATTATCCGGTTATCCATTCTTGTCTCAGTTCAACCGCAGATCGTTCAAATCGTTCGTGGTACCGGACTCAGCCGTTCCAAGCATATGAATGGAGACCGGTCGCGCTCATGAACTTCGTGAGCAAATTCATCGGACAGCTTAGATTCGGAACGATCATTTCGTTGCAATTATGGGTTATGGAGATTATATTGTTGGTAAAAGTGTTATCTCCAGGGTATATTATGTGGAAGGTCTTGGTCATAATCTTCTCTGTTGGTCTATTCTCGATTCTGATCTAGAAGAAGCCTTCAAAACATACTTGTTTCGTTAGAGAATGGTAAGGAACTTTTAAGAGGAACACGTGGTTCAAATCTATACACCATCTCTATCGAAGATATGATGAAGTCTTCTCCAATTTGCTTGTTGTCAAAGGCTTCTAAAACAAAGTCATGGTTATGGCATCGTCGTCTCAATCACTTGAACTTCGGCACCATCAATGATCTCTCGAGAAAGGACCTAGTTGTAGGTTTACCTAGACTTAAGTATGAAAAGGATCATCTTTGTTCAGAATGCCAATTGGGAAAAAGCAAGAAGTATGCCCATAAACCCAAGCCTACAAACTCGCCATGAAGTTCTTCATACAATTCATATGGACTTATGTGGACCCATGAGAGTGGAGAATATCTTCGGGAAGAAATATGTGTTAGTTGTGGTTGATGATTTCTCTAGATTCACATGGGTAAAGTTCTTAAGGACAAAGGTTGAAACTCCAGATATCATCATCAAACTCATCAAACAGCTACAGGTTCGTCTTAACAAAACGGTCGAATCATCCGAACGACAATGGAACTGAGTTTATTAACAAACAACTTAGTGAGTTTTATGAGAGTATTGGAATCAGTCATCAAAGAAGTGTTCCACGAACTCCTCAACAGAACGGTGTAGTTGAAAGACGAAATCGAACTCTTGTGGAAGCCGCAAGGACAATGCCGATTTACTCAAAGGTTCCAATGTTTCTCTGGGTGAAGCCATCGCCACTGCATGCTACACCCAAAATCGATCCCTGATTCACACTGCTCATGGAAAAACTCCATATGAACTTGTCCATAACGAAAAACCTAATCTCTCATTCCTTCGTGTGTTTGGTGCATTATGTTACCCAACTAATGATGGTCAAGACTTAGGTAAACTAAGAGCAAAGGCAGATATTGGAGTTTTTGTTGGTTATGCACCAAACAAGAAAGGATACCAAATCTACAACAAGAGAACCCGAAACATCATGGAAACAATTCACGTTACGTTTGATGAGCTGACCGGTCAAATGGCTCCTGGACAATCCAGCCTCGACCCGACTTCAAAACAGTCCCATTGGTTCATCCCTTGTACCAAGTTCCTCTCTAGCAACTCCATATGTACCTCCCTCATAAGATGATTTAAAGAAACTGTTTGATCCAATGTTTGATGAACAATTTGAGCCAAGTAACAATGATATGTCAATCCCATCAACAGAGGTCGCTTCTATCCCCTGCAATGAAATTAACCCTTCGACCTCTTTGTCATTAAGCCAAGAAGCTTCTCACGATCAACTGCTTCATCAACAAATCTTCAATCATCAAGTGTACATCATGGAAATGATTCTGATTCATAGGATGAAGTTAATCCCTTTGCTACTCCCGAAGATGCTCCATTTGAAAACATATTTGCTCCTGAATCTTCATCGAACCATCTTCCTCGAGACATCGACTCGCTACTTCACCCTCAACAACACCACATGAACACCTAAGAAAATGGACTCACGATCATCCATTAGACAACATCATTGGAAATCCCTCTCGCCCAAAGATCCACACGGAAACAACTTGCAACCGATGCCTTATGGTGCTTCTTCAACTACGTACTCTCTAAGATCGAACCAAAAGATGTTAAAACCGCCATGAATGAAGACAACTGGTTCAATGCCATGCAAGAAGAAATTCATGAGTTTGATCGACTTGATGTATGAGAATTAGTACCTGCTCCAGATTGTGCTATGATCATTGCTCTAAAATGGATCTTCAAAGTGAAACTTGATGAGCATGGTGATGTGTTAAAGAACAAGGCTCGTTTGGTTGCTAAAGGATACCGTCAAGAGGAGGGTATTGACTTTGAAGAATCTTTTGCTCCTGTTGCTCGTATCGAGGCAATCAGAATCTTCTTGGCTAAAGCAGCTAGTAAGAACATGGTAGTCTATCGATGGATGTAAAGACGGCATTTCGAACGGAGATCTTAAAGAAGTCGCCTACGCCGCCAACCTGAAGACTTTGTGAATCCAGAGCATCCTACTCACGCTTTATCGCTTAAAGAAGGCTCTTTACGGTTTAAAGCAAGCTCCAAGGGCATGGTATGATACACTATCAAAGTTTCTTCTATCAACCGGATTCAAAGAAAGGAGTAGTTGATCCGACATTGTTCAACCGGAAGTCAGGCAAACATTTAATTCACGTTCAAATTTATGTTGATGATATCATCTTTGCCTCGACTGACCCCAATGAGTGTGACCGTTTTTCAAATGAAATGGGTTCTAAATTTCAAATGTCAATGATGGGACAAATGTCATTTTTCTTAGGATTACAAATTTCTCAAAGTCCCTGAGGCATTTTCATAAATCAATCTAAATATGCAAATGAAATGTTAAAGAAATTTGGATTTGATTCAAGTGACCCTGTTGACACTCCCATGATTGAATGAACCAAACTAGATGAGGACCACTCAAGGATCATGGTAAACCAAACGAAATATCGTAGTATGATTGGATCCCGATGTACCTCACGCCTAGTAGACCGACATCTTGTTCGCTTTTGCATGTGTGCTAGATACCGTGCTAAGCCTACTAAAATGCATCTTGAAGCGGTTAAACGGGTCTTTCGGTATCTCCAAGGAACCATCAATATGGGACTTTGGTACCCGAAGGACACCGGTATGTCACTAACACCTATGCAGAATGTTGATCATGCAGGATGTCAAGATACTCGCAAAGTACGCATGGAGGTGCTCTCTTTTAGGTGATAAGCTAGTGAGCTGGTCGTCAAAGAAGCAAATGAGTACTTCTATTTCCTCTACAGAGGTGAAATACATAGCCATGTCATCTTGTTGTGCTCAAATCCTTTGGATGAGATCCCAATTATCGGACTATGGCTTTGAATTTAACAAAATCCCTCTGTACCGTGATAATAAAAGTGCTATTGCTCTCTCATGCAATAACGTACAACACTCTAGAGCTAAGCACATCGACATTCGACATCATTTCATCAAGGAACAAGTTGAAAAAGGTGTGGTGGAACTATACTTTGTAAGGACCTAATACCGTTAGCGTACATCTTCACCAAAGCTCTTCCTAGAGAACCTTTTGAGTTTATCCTTCCACGACTTGGTCTTAAGAGCCTACAACCAGAAACACTCAAACGGCTTCAAGAGGAAGAAGAGGAGTAAAAGGTTGCCTTCAACTATCTCTTGTAAATATCTATTCGAAAAAACAAAATACAAAATTACAAAACCTTCAAAAATCAAATAGAAAAATATAAAACCTTCAAAATCCATAAAAAATTTGAAAAATTTGAAAAATCCTCAAAAAATATTGTCTCTTTGTCATGCTTTTCTCGATTCGATAATATCTACGGTCTTAATGCTGTCATTCAAAGAATGATACGGGACTTTAGATGTTGTTCGAATGTGTTTTTTTTTTAAAAGAAAAAAAAAGAGAAACAATGGTTTATTGTCATTTCAGGCAGTAACCCGCTTTTCAAAGAAAGAACAGAGCCATGCTTTATCTTGTTTTTAAAATCTCATGCTCTGATTCTTTAAACTAATCCTTACTGTCTAATGAAAACTAGTTGATTTGAAAAATAACTCGGACTCTATTTTTGATAATCATCTGGACTTAAAAAGTTTGTCAAAATATCTATCTCTCAATCAACAACTTATGTCATTGATTGAGGGGGAGAATGATTTTTCAATTAAATCAAAAAATGTATTTTTCAAACAATGGTACCAGACCTTGGTTACTACTATGTTTTCAAAAGATATTCAAGCATGTTTAATCTTTGGAGTCTAAAGTCTCAAAATTCATCCTTATCGCTTAAAACGTTTTCATAATCAAGTCAAAATTCTCCTTAAAAGCTTTCAAAATCAGTTAAATCTACAGAGATCACAAATCTCAAATGATTTGATAATTGTGATCGGGGAGAATTTGTGATTTAAATTGAATTTAAACTGATAATTTGATAAATGGTTTTATTAGGATGTACATGCTCCCCTCCCCGCATGTGACAAACGATTTCAAATTCTCCATGCACATGTTGAGGGGGAGTATCTATTTTAAACCTCAAAGATTTGAAACGTGATCAATGTGCAGGTTCCCTCTTGTATGTGCAAAACTCTTTCAAACCTCAAGGCATATATTGAGGGGGAGCAAGCTTATGAAAACCTCATCCTTCCCTAATATGCTTTATCTACGTGTTTTGATCAGGGAAGTGGTATTGATATCTTTTAGAATATGGTAATCAAAGAAGTTAATTCTTTCTCTTGCCTCCGTGTGCAAAACGATTTCATACACTTGATGCACATGTTGAGGGGGAGCTCTTGTTCTAAAAATATAAAAAATAATTCAGGTGCAAAATGCTTTGATAATACATCACAAGCATCTGGATTGATTTTCAAATGGTTTTCAATTGGTTATTATGGCAGATGAACGATACCAAAAAGACCGACCAACTTTACATTATGTATGGTGATATAAGGACGATAAGGTTAGGTATGTGTTCCCATGATCCACCGTAACCGGAGGGATCTACCTGTGGACTATCCACTAGTTAGTGTAGAGTTCTTAGGTATGATGATAAAAGGAGAAAAATGAGAATATGGGAAGAGTGCGGACTGAGACTGAGCTAGTATCGAATAAACCCAACAGGTTCTAGTTATGAAGTCTTGGTAAGCAATCAAGGGGTTGAAGAATGAAAAAGAATTGAATATGAAAAGGGTGAAAAGAAATAGCCCTCCATTTATTCAACCTTAGGGCGTAAACCGGTTCAATTCATATGCTACATGGTAACATCGATATTGAAGACAAGACGTCATGGACCCAGTGACGCACTGCACTAAAACTTCCCAAACTACTCAAGTTCCTCTTAAAAGGGCTTGTTTCATTTTCACGGGGAACCGACATTATCTATCGACTTTCTCTTAGAGATTGTTGATATTGAAGAAGGAGACCCTCTCCCTAGTCTCCGATATAGGATCCAAATATGCACAAATTGAGTCTAGAGCTACGAGATCATCAATAAATCTCATTAGAACACTTTCAATGAAGACTATCTGTTTCACACAATGTGGAAAGAGAGATTATATCTTATGAGTCCTACGCAGTATCCTTGTGGTATTGCCAGAACATCTGAGTGATATGCTAACATACTCACAATGAAGATGGAAAGCCTTCTGGAGCCAACATCAAACAAGATCCTGGTGGGTGTCATGTGAGATCTATCCAATAGATCAACCATGTGACAACTGAACATAAATGATGGGGCGATTCAATATTTTGAATCAATCCTGTTCAGTTACTGGATTGACGGATACCTTTGAAAACCGGTCATTTTCTCAAAAACTCTTTTCCTTAGCACATCGACCGCGGTACCTAATATTTCAAAATATAAGGTGTTTATGATTGATAATTGATTTTCATTAAAACCTTTGTTGTATTGCAAAACCAATTTCTATTGAGCGATACACGATTGTTGTTCAAATCTCTTTTCATCAATCGCTGAATCTCTATTCGCTTCACTCACTCCGTGTTGTCTTCTTTGAGACGTTCCGGTTTGAGAACAGCTAGAGCAAATGCGAAACCCTGTCAAGGAAATTCTTCGAATTTTACCTGATCACAGGCAGACTTGTAATCGATCAACGGGAACCGTGGGCCGTGTACCTCAATTCAACGAAAGTGATCAAAGACACTTTCGTGCGCTTTGTTGATAACTGTTGTATGCGTGTACACCCAACGCTTGTAGATCGTAATGAAGCGGTCAATCCATAGCCACATGCTCACACAACACATTCATTTCCAAAAAAGTCATGATTAGTGCATCAATGACTCTGATATTATCACTCCATGCTTCTGCTACGTTGCTGCCAATATCATGAATCAACAAAAGCTTCCGCTACTCTGATAAGAAGAAATCATGATCCAGAATGTGAGCATGTCGGTCCAAATGTCATAACTTCACATAATACCAACACCACAAAGGAAGAGTCAGAGATTTAATATGGGTGATGATCTCAAAGCTAGCTCAAAACTCATTATCACGTGGATCAGTAAAAGACCTCCACTTGGATTATCCAAACATGCAATGTGATGAATCCATGACTTCGAGCTTCAGAGCTAAGTTCTACATCAAGAATGCAAGAACAATTTATAATGTAATATCTGTTTGTATTCATTGTAAGTTTATTGTGTGTTTGAGGTGACCTCCCTTAGGGGAGATTGTTAGGATTTAGAAAATCCAGGTATTAAAGAGTCGGTCACCTCAAGTATATGTAATCGCTAGAAAGCTCGTAGTCGTAGTTATTTTATGTTAAGTAGTATTTAGTTTAGTAACACCGTGGAGGACGGACGGGTCTTTACCCACTGTATGCCTGATCCACGCCCGTTGTGTGGCGTTATATGTAAGACTATAAATACTCTCTACCTCCCAAGGTAGAGAGTTGGAGCTCATAATAAGAATTTTCTTTCTCTCACTAAAGTTCCCAAACCTCTAACTTTCTCTCTCTAAAAGTCATCTCTTATACGCCTAAGTATGTTTGTGTTATGATGTGTATGTGAAATCCAATATGTTACAATGAGTAGTGACATGCATGTAGTTATGATTGTGTCGTTTTTCCCTCTCATCAGATGGCATGTTCAGAGCATAAGAAATTGAAGAAGCTACTTCCGTCACATTCCACGGATTCACCAAAAGTGCCCCTGCACCAAGAGATTGTGCTGCTCCTGCAAACTATGTAAATGCAATATAGAAATTATTACACTCGGAAAAGCCAAAAAAGAATATTAAGGGAGATCAGTGAAGATGATTTAGTACCTCACTTAGAATCGAAACACCTTTCTTTGAAGCTTGGCAGGCCACAAATTCATAGCTCACAAGATTCATTCCGTCCCTTAGAGATGTAATGAGTGCCACATCTGATCTCACACGAGTAAAGCATACTAAGTGTTATAGAAAGACCATTATATAACATAACATTGGAGATCAAGAGTTTAAGACTATACCAGTAATAGTGCACATAAGGCATGAAAGTCAAGTGATCGATCCTGTATAATGCCATAAGAAAGTTAGGCTTTATAAACAAAATCTTGAATAAGGAAGATTTATACTTAGATTTGTATTCAGTTGAATCAATGAAAGTACCAGGTGATGAATAGGGATGGTTGTGAGTGTCCCGAATTTTCCATTAATCCGTCCAACAATTTCATGAACTTGACACGTAAGCTTTTGATCTGTCAAAGAAACAGAACATACTCATGCGGTCATAATCAATAAACCAACAAAGCAATAAATGAATCAATATAGTCAAACATACACTCTGGGACGTCTGTTCTTGTTGGCACAGCAATCTGAAGCAATACTACTTTATCACGCCAATTTGGATTGTCTTCAAGGAACTTTTCAAATGCTAGTAGCTTTTGTGGAATTCCCTTGATCATGTCTAGGCGATCGACTCCTAGCATCACCTGTAAGAATAAACACTTAATTTCTGCAACTTTTCTATATAACTCTGCAAGTACAGCAAATCTTTGCTCACCTTTCGACCAGCAAATCTCTCATGAAATTCCTTTATGTGATTCTTGACTTGAGGGAGTTGAATGGCTCTGGTAAATCTCTCCTGAAATTCCTTTAGCAGCTTCAAGATTATAAAACATATATCTGTAAGTATATAAATAAATAACTGATCAATAAGCTCAAAAAATCATAAGTAATTATACCGCAGCTACAATTATTAAATTATTTCAAAAGGCATATATATCTGTAAGTATATAATACTTTCTGTTGCTTTGAGATAAAGTTTGCAACTTGCTATTTTAATGTAGGAATATTAGTAAGTAACTAACTTTAGGCTTGTACAATGTTGATGTTTGATCCATAACGAGGTTGAAATTATAGAAAGGGGTTCAAACTAAGACTATTGTGAATGGCTCCTCGCCATGACGCAGGCCACTTAAATTACGGTCTGTAACTTTTTGAGAGAAAATCTTAAAATGATGTATGTTGCTTTTATTGTGATGCAACATTGATGAGTTCAGCTCTATTACCTTTTGCTACTCGTGATGCTATTCTTTAGTTTTTGAACCTTTGGCAGACCTTTTACCATCCCTTAGTTTGGTTATTGCTCCATGTGATTTGCTGCTCGTGATTTATTATTTAATCTGCAATAATTTAAGTTTAAAGTTACTTATTATTGCAACGATTCAACATACCAAGTACGGATCAGTTTTGAAGGGTAATTAAACAATTAGATCTGCATGATTTACTTATTAGGTCTTAGTTATGGGTATCATTCTTCCATGTCAAATAACTTAATCACTATTGTTATTCATGTGTTGCCATTAGTTTTGATATAATATCTGCTATACCTCAACGTGATACATGCCTATCTGAACCTGCAAGATAACTCCTTGTCACCATTACTGTTTATTGAACATGTTCTCTTCGTCTCTAACAAATTGCTATCTGACATATCAATCCAGTGTTATCTTGGACTTGACATTGAAGAAGTGATCAAGCAAACCATTGGTGTGTCCGGCTCCATTGCAGCAAGTTGCAGATGCCCATGAAAACTACTCGCAACACTCTCTTGACCTTCCTGCAGTCCCATTGCATGACACGACCATCAGGGGTTGTTGTCACTTTCACTCTCTGTATCATAAGTTCAAGCTCACAGATAACTCTAGAGACATCTAAAAGAAAAGGCCAGAATAAATGAAAACGTTAGATTCTGACACATACATGATCCACAAATAAACAAAAAATTGAAAAGGCTAAGCCATCAGGTTATGGTGTCGTAATACCCTATCAACGTACCAAGATCTATATTATTGGTGCTGTCATGGTTAACGAAAGAGGCTATGATACCCGCTTTTAACCCGCTACCAAATCCACCTTACCCACCCATTTTGGAAACTGTAATTTCAGGGCATCATTGATTTAATTAAGGAACACAAGGTCTGTTGAGTTCCACTGATTAAGCCATAGAACCATTTATAAATAAGTTTTGGTGCAAGTATTTTTGCAAAGTTCACATGACCAATATATTATTTTAATTTCGTTACAAATCTAACTTCAAAAACAAACTTAAGAATAAAGTTGTACAAATATACAATCAGACATACTTGCCTCTCAGTTGTCTCCCAGCTGGAGTTTTAACCCCATGATATACGAAGTTGCTGATCAAGGTATGTAGTTCTGGCGATGGGTAAACGACGTCCTGATTGATGCAACTTGGAAGCGGCTTTTGCATCGGACATGGAACTGTCCAAAGTACCACCACATAGAGAAACACTGGGCGATCCCTGCCTTAAAGTATCATGTGAACAGACCGCACCATGAGCAAAATCCAATCGGCTCGTGGTAGGGGACGCAACTACAAAAAAGAAAAAAATGAACGAATAAGTTTACAAACGCGAAACAATGATAAAGACCACAAAGAAATAACTTACCTGCAGGCACATCATTATAAATAACCGGATGAAAACCACTTATTACATCTTTTTTAACACGTGTGACGATTCAGACCTGATAAACAATTAAATATATATTAGATTAGTAAACAAAACAATAATAGAATTAATGTAGTAGGAATACAATTAAGCAAAGAGAAAAGTTACTCGATTAGGACTTGAAGAACATCACATCCAGACTCAAAAGCAATGTGACTATTGTTGTTATTTACAGCATCAGTGAATGCCTCAAGCCTTTCCTTCTTCACAGCGCTGCTACTACAATTCAGAAGCGTTGCTTTTTATGCGATCCATGTCAGGAAACAATACAACATAAACAGCTATATCATTGTCTTTTAACCACCTTCCAAGCAACACTATACCAGTGGTAGATTATCCCTCTAGAGTCTAGAGGCTGGTACACATGGGCAAATATTTACGAAGATTGAACTTGCCTAAATTAAATTACTAAAATTTGGAATAAAGAGTATCTGATGATTAAGTTCCATATCATAACTCTGGCCACATATTTGACTCGAAAACTGAGAATGATTCTACATATATAGGATCAGTTGACTCACAATCAATTAGCAAACAAATTTTTAATATGTTTAGTAGATTACCAAATCAATAGAAGCTGATATAATATGTTTCTGCAGAATTTTATGAAGCAGTTAAACTGCAATTAATTTCAACACTAAGACGCTTTCGTTTTTAACAATAACATGGTATTCCATGCCCTTCAGCTATTATAAACAATATCATAGTAGTAAATAAGAATCATTCAGCGTAGTTTAACCATGAATAATAAGTTTAACAAAACGACCAATACAACATTAGTGTATCATAACAACCAAATTAGACGTTTTTTGGCCAGCAAAATAACAAATGTTGTGACTTATCAGTCAATCGGAAAGCAAGGAAAACAATACTATAAAGCAAGGAAAACAAACTCCTCAACAGCAGGAATCTCATCAATCTTCTTCAAAGCCTTTTTGCTCGGTTTCTCATCAACTCCAATCATCATAACCGCTTGATTTCTTTGTGCTCCTACCAAACTAATAGAACTAATATTCACATTTTCTTCATCCAATATACTTCCAACCCTTCCAACTATATTAGATTGATCAGGGGCTTGTCTACAAAGTATAATATTTCCTTCCAAACTCACATCCACATCCAAAGCACCTACTCTCGTCAAATATGGGACCCCATCCTTGACCCTCCCTTCTACTTTAATTTCACCACACTCGGATATTGCAACTGCAAAACGTGACTCGACATTGGCAATTTGGACTTTTATGATTTTGAGTGGCTTGTCAGATGACCAGTCTAAAGTGACTCGTTCATCATTTATACAGATACCTTTGGCGACCACAGCGCGGGCTAATGGGGTATCAAAATTATCTTTTTCTCTTGAGGATGTATATGTTATCTTTGCAGATCCTAAACCACTTCCATCTGCTACAAACTGTATGGCTAACTTATGGAGTTTTTCAGCAAGTGTAACATACTATGTCCATTCTGTAAGTTCCTGCAGCCAAGGTCAGTGCATCAAAATGAATAACGTCACTAAAAAGTTTTGAATAATAGATTTCCTCAACAGATGCTTTATTCTTTTGTAAAAAGAAAGGCTACAAAAGGAGTTGAAAGCTTGAAGCTGACAAGGTTTAGAGGACTAATATGTTGAATCAGATGCATTGTTTTTAGGTACACAACAGTTCCAACCAATTTAGATAAAAATGGATCAATTGAGTTTTGGGTTCATATCAGATGGGTCAAATGTCTGGTGTGTTCATAGGAGGTGCTAGAAGCATCAATGGTGCTATCATTGATGCCTTATCTATCATGAACTTGGGTAAGTTTTTTTTGCTTTTGGAACCGAAGTGGGTTTCAAAGATGCGGGTTGTGTTCTCAAGGGCTCGCAACCTGTTGGGTATCACGTGAGGGTTTTTATCTTCAAATTCATTGAGAATGTCAACACATGGTATCATCCATTTATCAGTTTCGGGGCTGAAGCAGCTTGCTATAAGTCCCCTCATACTAGATACATAAACACTTTGACCTGACACTCAAAATTGGTTATCTGCTAAAAGTAAACTTAGATAAGCTTAAAAATAAGAAATCGCAAAAACCCTTGAACTACACATATTGATTCAGTTTTACTATAACAAAACACATTAGTAAAATACTCAAAATTCAAACATAAGCTAAACATCCCTAAACAGAATAACCATTTCACAAATAAGCAGTTTATTTAAACACACAATACAATGCTTATCCGGCCAAAATAAAGGGGTGTATGAAAGTATTGAACTACCTAATATCCATAGCTTAAAAAAAAATATGAAGGTACCATCAGCATAAACATAGATAAAATTCCACCCATAACACAACTATATCCATTTGGCATCTAAAATCTAGTTTTAGTTTGAATATAGTCGATGAATTTCTACACGAGTCCATATTCTAATGCCACATGCTGCAATAGATAACTTAATAACATCAAGTGATACTTTATTAGTAAGATATAACAATGAAAATCAAGAGAATTGGTATTTTACTAATCCATAAGCCATTTTAAGAAATAGTTTCTGGTGACCCGTTTAATATAACACTTAATAGGTATTACAAATATATTTGAAATCTAAATGAACCCTGAAAAACACAAAAAGTACAAAATAAAAAGCAAAAAGGTTTATTTATAGGAGGTAACAAAATCATAAGAGCCATGTACCTATAATTGAAGAAGCAGTCTCCCACACACTTCGTCCCCTCACATATCGTAGGAACACGATTGACCTGTAAACAAAAATAAAGGTTCATTGTGTTCAAGCTACTCATTATTCGATAATGTAAAATATTACTTACAATATAACTTTCCATTAACAGGTTCATCACATTCAGCCTACTTTCCATTTCATTATCTGGTATCTAGAGAAAGGATAGTTATAGGTTCATCTGACTAAGTAAATCAAATCAAATTACGACTGCATTCCAGCTTATTCACTAAAAAATGACACATGAAGGACTTTAGAGGGGACCATGATCCAAATAGTTGTAAAGTAGTAATTAGTAGAATTTTATAATTTGTAGGAAAATGATGAGACATTGCAGACAATGGCGCCTGTGTAAGCTAGCTTTTCCACCTGTAAAGTCAGATTCAGCCTGCCACAACATGTGTTTTCTAGGCTGGGGATTTGTTTCTCTAAAGAAGAGAGGCTGCCTAGTTAGCACTATATCTAGAGTTCATGGGCCATCATCCGGATAAGTCGCCTTGAGAGCCATAATGTCCGACCACTGAATTTCAATCTTATTCTTGTGACCACCATCAAGAACTTTACTACTCATGAAAGTAAGCGTTGTTACATGAACTGGAAATTGAAGGTGGCTGCAACGGAAGGTGACGTCGAACGTTTTATTACAATCTTAGAGGAAGTTTGTGAGGAACAACAACTGCAACCAGATACAATTCTTGAGCAAAGGGATTACAAAGGAAACACTTTTGTACATATAGCAGCCTACCATGGAAGACATGAACTCATTGGCTTTCTAACCACGCTTTCAGCATCCAGGAAATTCTTTCAGCAGACAAATGATGTAGGCGATAATGCGTTGCATACAGCTGCAAAAGGTGGACATAACTCTGTTACAGATCTTCTCATAAGATATGGCAAAGCGGCTTATCTAAACTACATGGGCAAAGAGAATGGAAAAGGTAATGTGCCATTACATGAGGCTTTACTTCATAATCATCAACACGTGGTTGATTTGTTATTTCACTATGGTGCACATCACTCATTCTGTCTGAACAAAGAAAGAAAGTCCCCATTTTATCTCTGTCTAGAAGCGGGAAATATCAAGACCTTTGATGCTATGTTAAAAGGTGATACTTGGACATCTACTGATTTCGATTACATGATAGAGACTCAATTTATGAAAGGAAAGTCAGTGCTTCATGCTTCTATTTCAAGGAAAGATAAAGGTAAACAAACCACACATACATGTTCTATCGAGAGAGAATTGAAGAGCTTAAGATATAATGTTTTAAATTCGTATCCTAGAAAACATATTGATGACTAACCTGTGGCAGTTGTATTAAACAATCCAGCCTGTATTACTTTAGCATCAATGCCTATCTTCTGCTCCACCCACTCCAATATCGCCTCTTCAACTGACCTTTGAGACGGAAAACTTTTCCAGGAGGACTTTCACTAAGAATGCTTTGTTGTAAAGTTATGGGAATGGCATTGTCTTCTGGTGTTTCTATGTAGAACCGTCTAACTGACCCATAAAAGAAGCCCACGCACGTGCAACACCAATCCTGAAACCCAACCACATAGCCACCAAATAACTCTAGCTGAGTAATGGAAATGATCTAAATCCAAACTTCTGTTTACTGGCATACTGGATATATGTGAAATCTCAATATCAAGTCCTTGAGTTGTTGTTGTTCCCTGAGAAATAACAGATATAACAAATTTTATTATATTTATGTGTGTATATGTATATAAATTACAAATCAAAAACTCCAATCATCTCAGCCTTTGAACCATTGGCAGATTATCAGTAGTAGCAGCAGCAACTGCAACACTATTGGCCTTTGAACCATTGGCGGTCTGTAGTAAACATAGCATCAAACTACAATTCCTAAAATCTCTAAGCTAAACTCCTTAATCATCCATGTTCTTGATATACCTCAATCACAAACCTATGTAAACATCACCTATCACCGATAACGACAATTTATATCCTAAGTTCTTTGCATAACAGTACCGCAGATAAAAAAACCTATGTATACATCACCTATCACCGTATTGCACCTTATTTATATCGATAAAACATCAAAACTACACTCCCTAAAATCTCTAAACTAAACTCCTTGATTATACATGTTCTCGATATATATCTCAACCAAGAACCTACTTATACAATACCTATCACCATATCACACCTTCTTTTAAGGTTTCAGTGGCCATGAATAGTTGTTTCAATTCACAATTCTTTCTTGTTTACCGACCACTGGTTTACTTCAAAAAAAACAAACACACATCAATAAGAAATATATAAAAAATAAACAAATAAATAGCATCGATTAAATGCAAATTACATATAAACTTCAGTAAATGGAATCCGAAACTTTATTTATACCCACACCAGTTTGAAAACGACTATGGAAATTTTAAAAATCATGATATATGTGACATGCTAACTAACAACGTAGAGTCAGTTTTGTTCTTCCAGGTGTGATTAAAGGTCTCAATCAAAATATGTCTAACATAACAAAAAATCTTCTAGGTTGCCTTTTCAACCACAATGGTCTCTACCGCGTAGGTATCTATGTTGATGTAAAACTCGGTAACTTAACTAATTCCAAATACAAAAAAGCATAAATTGTCCGCAAATTTAACATTAAATGCAAACTATTTTCTGAACATCATACAAAAAAGCTGAACTTCATTCTAAAAAAACATTATTATCTAACGGCTTTTTCGCATGGTTCATAGCCGGATCCAAAGTTGTTTCTTATAAAAAGGCGTAGTCTCTAGAATCCAACAGACTCCTCACCACCTCTCTGTCATTCATATCAAAAATCAGATTCGTGCTTAATATATCTAATAAAAGCAAAACTTACTTGCATAAAGGCAGTATAGCGACCACAAAACATCTCGATTAACGGCTAAGCTCTTGAACATAATCTTCTTAGTGCCATTTTCAACCATATTTACCTGTAATCCCGCCAGAAACTTGTTTTAGAATAAGGAAGTCTAGAACCAGACAAAGTGTAACAATCCCGGCTCAGTATTACTACTATACGGTTTCTACTAATTAAGTCAGCCATTAAATGACGAGATGATAAACTTAGTTAAGACACTTTCTCAATAGTGATAAAGTACAAAAAAGAACTGACGTACACATTGCAAATAAGAGAATGGTGCAAAAAAAAATCAAGTTTTTCCATAAGCAAGGTTGAGAGATAAGTACCTCCATTTGTATTACTTTGGTCATTGATTAACTTAATCAAGAATGGCAGTAAGTCAGGCCATTCGTCTGGCCAATCATGATGCGCGACTGACGCTACGGCTATACTAATAGCTGTGCAAATTTTTCTATGAGGATCATCCAGTGAGAGCAACAGAAGACCGCGTACAACTGCCTGAGAATGCAAACCACATAGTTAGAAAAGTTGAATACATTCAGCTCAACAATGATAACAATAACTGGAAAATCAGCAATAAACTACATATAACGAAACAAATAATTCAAATACATAAAACATGAAACCTGCAAAAATCAATAATTGTATTATGATCACCTCCAGTTGATACAATTGTGTACCTGCGTGTTCAAGTCACATACTTCATGCTACATATATCATAAACAATGGCATATACCTAATTTATTTTATGATTAGTGGCATATACGAACCTGGTATGATCATAGATACAGGAACAAAGAGGAATCACGTTAGTTTCTCAAACCTGCACACACAAATAGCTTAAAAACATATTCAAACATCAAATATCAGAAACATAGATATAAAAAACAAATCAAAGTTGACTAAATATAATAAACAACATACCTGATTTAATCAATCTACAAAAAACTGAAGCTTTTAGCAACATGCCAAGATATTCAATATATGCAAATATGTGTTTAAAGAAGATGACTAACTTGCAAAGAAGATGTCTAAGAGGCAAAAACCATCAATATATGCATACACAGTAACAAAGGTTCAACATTAGGGTTTTGAAGGAACTGAGGTTTATAAAAAAACGTAATATAAGATTGAATAAAATTTATAATTCTGAAACTATAATTAAGGATTAGATATGTGCTATAATTTTTGAAGATAAATACATTCCTTTTCAAGAATTTTATTTACTATATGATTCTAATAAAATTATAGCCATTTATATATTATAGTATGCAACATAATTATCAAAATAACTTGTTGCCTAAGTGGTAAACACACAAGTTATTTATACTAATCCTACAAACGACCCAAGTTCGAATCTTAGGTGGATTTTTATTAAATTCTTTTAGTTTATACAATCCTACAAACGTGAAATTTGATTAAATTAAACATCAAAATAAATAATATTGCCAAATGATCCTTTATATATATATATATTTATATATATATATATATATATATATATATATATATATATATATATATATATATTTGATGATTCCACCTTCAAATTAGTAAAAAAAAAAAACCCCGAAGGAACCTCTAGAAATCATTTGGGGGAGTTACAATCCATTTTAGGTCGAGTTTGGGTTTATATTTATAGGCTTTTATCCAAAATCGATCCTCTGTACCCACTCTACGCCATAGAGGTCGTGAAATCGCATTTTCTCTATTGATTTTCAGGCTTAGCTTAAAACACGAAAGTTGTAGACATCGCTTTTCTATTTTCATGGCTGCTTGAATCACATAAAACGAAGTTTGTATGAAGAAGTCATGGCTTAAAATACTACTTAACAATATTTTAGAGACATCATATAATCTTGATTTCAACCTTCGGCTTCATTTCTTTAATTCATTCTTTCATGATCCTTCTATAATAAAACTATAAAAAAATTTATCAATACTTGAGTAATTCTCCATAAATAACCTCCAAAAGAATTGCATTCTTCGTGTTAATTTCTCCTCCATTCGTCATCCAATCAAGGTTACGTCGATTTTCTTTGTTTCTCGCACATTTATGTGTCTTCCCGTTTCATTGCTTCATTTTATACTATATAATGCAACTTAGAAGTAAATAAGTACCAAATATCATCAAATTATTATAAAACAAAGCAATAAATGTAAGATAATGATAACCAAAAGATTATATTAATTAATGTAAATCCTATCTAACGCAAACCGTGCAAGATATAAACCATTTTTACCGCTAACCAACCACTTGCGTCACACACACACAACACAAATACCCGATACAACCGGGATGTTTTCAAAACTATACAGTGAAAGGACCAAATAGCCGGGGGACTTTATGTAAACATTAAAGAATAGTGAAAGGACCACTAACGTAACTATAAATGTAAGAAGCTCTTCTGTCGTATTTAATCTGAAAGATAACGCCAAAACCAAACCCCTTTTTCCCTCTTTAATTTTCAATACTGCGAAACCTTTGATCCCAACAATTAATCCAATTCAACTTACTAAATTTGTTTTTTAAGGTACTTCCGTATGTCTGAGCTTATAAAGTTCATTAATTTTATATGTTTTGTCGGTGATTTGTGTTATATTGTTTTGATCGCATGCAAAATAAACATCTGTTAACTCTGTTTATTTGTTATTATCTGATTTCTTTTATCAACTCTTTTAGTTTTTTTGTTAGTAAATTTTTTGATATGATCCTTGAAGGAAGCTTAGTTTTATTTGTTTGTTGCTGGTTGTGGTCAAACCCATGGGCGGAGACAGGAGGGGGGCACGTCCCCCTAGCGAAAAAAATTGTATTGTAAATTTTCTAAAATACTTGGCTTTTTTTGTAATTTGCCACCCCTAAGAACCAATTTGTACTGTAGTTTCTAAAATTTATCAAAGTGTGCCCCCTCGAGCAAAACTTTCTGGCTCCGCCCCTGGACTCAAACCCTAGAGTTTGATTCCTTTTTCATGTCTTTTGCTTAATTTTCATCTTCCATATTCGGTAATATCAACAACTGACTTATTAAGTCACTTGTTTTGTTGATTATAGTGTGCTAATTGGCTATAATGTTTGTGCTAATTGGCTATAATGTTTTTGTTTCCAGTTAAAGCGTGGTTTTAGAGGAAGATGTCTAGTGGGGAGGTTAAAAAGGTTTCGCCTCAAGATTTACAACTGGTATGCTTTTGAGCTTCATCTTTGCTTTATACAATGTTTTCTCCTTAGGCAAAGAAATCTGCCAAATTATAATAGCTAAATGTAGAACTATTTTATGAATTTTATCTCCCTAATATTGAGAGTGATGAAACTATAACCTACTGAACATGCTTATCGGTCACATAGTAGAATTATTGAGAATAGCCTTTAGCAAGTGAAGTATTTGCAATATAGATAAAGTGAGTTGACGTTGTGGCACGAGTGTCATCTTGTTATTATTGTAGGAATGAACTATAGGTAAGTAATGCTAACCACTTAGGGGCTCGAATCTACAGACAGTGGGACTCATTCTCATTCTGTTTCGATCAAGACACATTTTTGGATGTGATTATTGTGCAAGATTAAAGGATATGTACCATGTGAGCTGCTTAAGTACTTCAATAGTAAGGTGTTTTTTACAGAAACCTTCTAGTGAGATCTCGAGTTAGCTAAACTTGTCACCGAACTTAAGAAAATAACAGATGGTAGAAAATCACATCTAAATCTACAAGTTTGAGAAATACTGATTTGGGACAAAAAGAAGGGAACCCATCAAAGCGATGTTATTTGCTTCCTAAACAGTATAATGTCGAATAAAAGATGAAAAACTTAGAGACAAATCCCAAGATGGGACGCCATTTGTTTACTAGTTTGAGCAATCAATTTTTAAAAATAACTGCTCCAGTTATACTGATTGTGGTGTGAATGACAAATGTATCGAGTTTCAAGTCAGAAGATCATGCAACCATATTAGTTTTATAAGAAATCTAAAGTGAGAAAGAAAAGTCAGAAAGAATAAAATAGAGCAAATCACATCAGAGAAGCCCTCCAATCTCTTTGCATATAAAAAATAGCACTCCCTTGACACGAGAACTGTGGGACTATAACAAAACCTAATTATTCAACCTAATTTATGTCATATATCCTCTGTTTATGTGTAGCATGTGTTACTTATAAATATTCTTTTGCTACTATTTCAACGATTTTACTCATTAGATAGTGTTCTCATTCAGGTACAAAATCTTATAGAACGGTGTCTTCAGCTTTATATGAGCCAGAAGGAAGTTGTTAGTACACTACTACATCAAGCAAAAATAGAACCTAGTTTCACTGAACTTGGTAAGACACAGATTTTACTTTATTTTTGCACAACTTTTTACTTATGCGAAAGTAACAGACATGTGAAGAATTAACCGTCCTTGTTCCATCATACCACAACCATTTATATTTGATATATATTGGTCTGGTCTCTTGTGTAATGCTTGGTAGTTCTTTCTTGTGTTTTGGATTTAGTGACTGGAAGCTTCATTTCAGACGTAACATTTGTAATTTTTTATGCTTTTAATACATGTCTTTCCTAGGTAGATTACCTTCTCATCATGGTCGTGTTAAGGGGGTGTTTGGGATTGCTATTTTTTTCCTGCTTTTATACTTATCTGCTTATTTTAGGTAAATTAAGCAGATTTGATTGTTAATTTAAAGTGTATATTATGCAGAAATCAAAATAGCATTGTTACAATCATATTTAACTTCAAATATTTTTCTGAGTGAATAATAATTGTTTTTTTTAGTTTTCTTGCATTGTTATAAAATACGAAAATCCAAACACCATTTCTTGCACTACTTATCTTAAGCAGTTTTTAAGGGTGCGTTTGGTATGCTGTCATGAATCATGAGTTTAATAGTAGTGGTGGGTCCCTCACCTATGAAAGATCCATACCAAGCTCTCTTGTAGTGCGTTTGGTTTCCCGGAATGGGAATCATGGAATGAATTTTCATTCCAATCAAGGTGTTTGTTTAAGATGAGGGACCCACCACTACTATTAAACTCATACTCATTGTGATTCATGACAGCATACCAAACGCACCCTTGATGTATATGGAGTATGGAATAAGGGTGCATTTGGTTTGTTGGTATGAATCACAATGGGTATGGATGTTGGTATAGGGTGGAATGGTAATGGAGGGTGTGATGAAACCACCCACACACATAAGATATGAGGAAACCTTCACATTTGGGTATCCTCAATCCATTGTGGTGGGCCCCATAACCAACCAAACAACATTACTGACTTTCAAAGTCATAGACTCATACCCATACACCCCAACCAAACGGGCCCTAAATCTATCATTCCCATAGTGGTGGGCCCCTCATCTTAAACAAACACCTTGATTGGAATGAAAATTCATTCCATGATTCCCATTCCGGGATACCAAACGCACTAAGTACTTCAAAAAAAAAAAAAAAAAAGCAAAGAACAAAAAAACAAAAGCAATCCCAAACAGTCCCTAATTAGGCCATATTTACATCATTAAGACATTCAGAAAAGAATCATAAGCTGAAATGGTATAATAGTTGTTGAGGATGGGTTGGAGCTTACAGCTTTATGTTGTGTCAATTATCAATTGTGTATTGGATGAATGAATGCTTTAGGGCTTACCATAACTGCTTCCCTGGAGGGGCCCTTTATAAGATTATCTGTAGTAGCCTTGACTAGCGGGAGCATCCATAGTCCATACCATGTAGCTAAGAGCAGCTGGTACCTAGTGGAGGCCCATAGTTTCAGGAACTAAGAATTCTTAGACCCCACTAACACATTAATAACAAATGAATTTATCCAATGAGGCAACCACCATAGGCAGTTCTAGCTATTGTTTATTGAACTAGGCTTAGAAGCCATGTTTTCTTTGATATTCAAGATCACTGAGACATCTAATTGTCCAAAGATAGAAACCACTAAAACTTCCTACAATGGTTTGACTGCTGGGTAGTTAAGGCTCATGGAGCACCGAGCACGTTATATGGTCCTAACAAAACTTAGAAGCCATCAGTTGTATTCAATTGCCCGAACAAGAAATTTCAAGACCAAAGGAAATACGTATGAACAAGGTCTTTCTAGACAATGCTATTTAAAAGTGCTTAAAAGGTGGAATTAATACAAATACTTTGTTTCCCCTAATTTTATTTCTGGTTTTCGTGTTCATTTTTGTTTCCTTATGCTTTCCTAGTTTGAATAAAGCCATATAATAGCCTAGACCGAACCGTCATCTATAAATAATAGTGCCGAAGAGGCAATTTTCCTGCAATGTAATTGACAACTCTGTTTGTGCAAGAGTGGGAGAAATCAAAGACTGCGTACGGAAATTTTGAATTGTATTTATCAACGGCGAGGACCTAACGGTTGAGTTGATGTTTTTGTTCATCTATCATCTTTGGGTTTCATGCTACTCGGTCCCCATTAATGGAAACTATCCATACTTCTTTTCAGACGACAATTGTCAAAATTCACCCTAAAATAAAATTTGGATCTGAGCTCAAATTTCATAGATGTCAAAATTGAAACCAAATTTCACCATCATAACCCAGTGGCCAGTCGAGCTGAGGCTGTATAAGCGTACCATCCATGAACAGATAATTTATTAACGATAAAAGAACTGAACCGAACCTTCTAATAATTGAATATTACAGAGGGGAACCAAGCAACAATAGGATTAGATATGATGGCGCTTTTTTTTTTTTTTTTTTTTTTCAGTTCATAAATATTATAGGAAAGACCATGTGACTTCTTGACTAAAATTGTTTATGTAGTGTGATTCATGTGCATTGAATCTGTTGAATTTCTCAAGTTGCACCTTTGCTGTCTTTCAGTTTGGCAGAAGCTTGAAGAAGAAAATCAGGATTTTTTCAAGGCTTATCACTTGAGATTGATTTTAAAGGACCAAATAATGAAATTTAATAAGTTGCTTCAGACACAGGCTGAGCTGATGCGTCAGATATCCTCTGCCCCAGGAGCAGCGTCAGTTCCTATTCCTAATGGATCTCATAATACTCTATGTAAGAGACCTGTTACTGGCTTAAATTTTTACAATTTATCTGTCTTTATCTGGCCGTTTATGCCAATGTACATATAACATCTTTGTTTTACTGTGCATCAAAATTATGCCCCAGATAATACGGTACAAGCTATGCAATCTGCTGGTGGTATGTCCGGTTTATCCAGAAGGGATGATGTATCACAAAATTTACTGATGCCTCAGAATTCAAGTATGGGACTTATGCAAGGAATGAATGGTGGAGGGGTGATTAAATCAGAATCTGGTTATCCAGGAGAACCCTCATTTATGTACAATGCTGCAAACAATGGTATAGATAGGCCCCCTGCAATGACAGAGGTACCCATTCCTAACTTTATTGGCGAAGAATCTCATCCGAAGCCTGTGAATGAACCAATTGTTGAACCAGATACGTCGTCATTTGGATTTTTGGGCCAGATTCCTAGAAACTTCAGTCTGTCAGATTTGACGGCCGACTTCTCTATTAGTTCAGGTTCTCTCTCCTTATGTGTGTGTTTGTCTGATTGCAAAATTGTTATGGTGTGTTTGGATGTGTGTATTGAAAGTGATTATGTGTTATTAAATGATTAAAAATAATATTTCTACTCTAAAAGATTGGGTAGTAGAGAATCCCATTTAGAATGCTTATGTTTATGAAGTTGTAATACTGAGATAATTAGATGTTGAAGTGTTTGACAAATAGTGCCATACAGTAAATAAATAGATAAATTACCAAAAAAAGACATTTGTGAAAAAAACTAGAATGATGGAAATGTTAGTACAGGTTATCAGGTTGTAAGAAGGGGTTAATTAGTAATCTCTTGATACCCGTAATTAATCAGTTTGTTGCAGCATCTATGAAACTGGTTATTTAAATATGATTATACAACAAGTAAATATCATAACTTTAAAGTAGGGCCTTCATCTGAGTATTGCAACTCATAGATAATCAGTACCGAAACATGAATCTTTCCTGTGGAACCTATATATGAAATATGCTTTTTGTTTCAGATATACTGGACAACTATTCTAGGTCACCTTACTTGGCAGCAGATACGGATTTCTTGAATCCTCATGGTAACGGAAACATCCAAGGTATGATTTTCGTGCCATGTGATATAATGTTTGTAAAATCCTCAAGTGGGTACTGATATCTGTGTCCTGGCCTGTCAGGAGATGGTAAGAGGTTGGACACTATATCAGAAGGCTTGAGTTATGAAGGGTTTAGCAGTGATTGATTTATTGTTACTCATGGTACTATTTCCAGCAATCAACTATCAAACTGTATATATAGAGTGAAATTTGCCATGGGTTGCGTTAATATTCCCTGTTTTACGCAAAAGAACTAAAAATAATAGTTTTTTTCTCCTTAGGTTAGGGCAGATCTTGTGAGTGAATCCATTTGTATAAAAAAATGAGCAAAACAAGCTGGGGGTATTACCTAAATTATATCACCTTGAATGTTTATCATCTTTTACCGAGGATGTTATTCCGCCTTGAAATCTTTTTAGTCAAAAAGGCAATAAGTTTATATATTTGCTGATTATGTTCAAGTTTCCTTTATAAAGATTATTGTATATGGGTCGATTCGGATTATGTTTAATTTGTGACGGGCCAAAGTTCATCCAAATGCATATCTAATGCATTAAGCCACCTAAATTACTCTCTTTAAGGAAAAAAGATAGATTACTTATTAATACAGTATTATTTTGTAATTACAATTGACACGATTTTTGTATAAAATAATGTGGAAAAAAGTGTTTCGGGTAAACTTGACCCATACCAAAACTTGCCCGTTCTGGCACTAATCCGTTTTAACCCATTACGCAAAACCTCTATTTTGCCACCTCTAGTCAATGTGTACCATGTGCAGGTTTGAACCATTAAAGCTTTTTCACATACTGATGTTTATGATTCGTGACTTACATTTTAGGGTCACAAAATTTTCTATTAGAGTGACATGCAGATCCATAACATGTGCATACTTTTTAGTTGTGCACCATAAAATTGTGCACAATTGAAAGCATCTGCGCTCATTTAAAAAAGTTTATTTTGCTGTTATCAGCTTTTCAGCATGCTGATTTGAACCTCCTATGATTCTTGTGTCTTGCAGCAGGTCGACATTCAGCCCAATTAGACAGAAGTTTCAGTAAATAACTTCTGCAACCGATTGAAGAGGAAAAATAATGATAATGATGATGATGACGTAAAATTTAGTCTTAGTGTAGGCGTGTGAACGTTTGTTTAGATTTTATATTGAAGTTTCTGCATTTTGTTTGTTTTTCTCGTTTATATAGATTGATGATTTGCTAATTCTAGGATTTCGGTTATATTTTGTTTTGGTTGATTATTATAAACTTAAGATGTGAATGATCGAGTCAGGGTTTCATATTGTAATTAGTTTTTTGGTCCATGCTGTTCGAAAGATAATAGTGTATAAGATATGAATAGTGATTACATCATAGTGTTTTGCTCCGTATTTGGTTTTGTTACAGTGTTTATCAGATGGGCACTAGGCACTTCATTTTGTTTTTTCAATTTGACAATGATCATCAATTGAGTGATGTTCACACATGTACTAGTATTGTCTATTCAATTTAATTAAGCCATTCAAGTTAATTAAGCCAAGGAACAACTATAATCTTAACCTTTTTTCACAAGACAATTGTTGTCCTTTCAACTAACATTAAGAATTTAACTTTTGTCCAAACTTTTATTATCACAAAAGTAAGGGTTTGCATTAGAAAGGAAAAAACTAGACGAATTCTAACACTAATTAAGCTTTGGCTAGTACCCGAGAACACTAGATGGGACCAGTGTTGAGGGCATGGTCTAGATCAGCAATCAAATCACCCACATCTTCAATCCCGACAGAAATACGTACCAAATCTTCAGTGATACCTCTAGCCTTACGCACCTCTGCAGGTATGACTGAATGTGACATGAAGCTCGGCAATGTTATGAGCGATTTTACAGTTCCTGCCACAAAGGAAAGATGATTGATACAATGAGCTAAGAAACACATGCTCAAAAGGTGTGGTTGGCCATTGAACTATTGGGATGTGTCAACAGGAAAGCAACTAATGGCACACCAATTCCTTTATCTTGTAATGTTAAAGAAACAAAAACATAGCTATTATATTTGATGCATACTAGAAAAACTGTTACCATAGTGCATAAAGGATTAAAAATTCCTAGATACGCCACATGAAACAACAAACAATGCCACCTGCCACCCTCTTTGAGTAACTTGTGCTTTTGGACAACCATAGACGTGTCTAACAGGAACAATCAGAAAACATTCAAGGAAGTTCCAAAAAAAAAAAAAGAAAAAAAAAAACATTAAACGGACAACTTGGGTCGAATGGGTCGCGAGTTGGTCATGTGCACATCTTAAAGTCTTAAACAGACTCATTTTCTAAATAAAATTAATCTATAAAGTGGGCTAAAGATGTTTACAGATCAGCCTGACCCATAAAAGAACTAGTATTTGACACCTCTAGCCACACATCAGCAAAACATAAACAGCTTACCATCTTCAAATCTTCAATTAACAAAACAGTTATACATTTTTTTTATTAAAAGATAATTTGATCTTCAAGGGGAAATATATATCTTACCGAAACTAACGGTTATAGCGAAGTACTTGGTAGTCTCTACTACATACTTAGATAGAGCTAATGAGCCTGTCTCGAAACTCAGAACTGATCCTGCACCCTTAGCCTGCAAAAGGTAGACCATAGCTTTTATCATTATCTGTTCTATTCTTATACACAACTAGAATGTTTTTGTATAATGAAATATGAAGGTTCAGTGTGAGTACTGGAGGAAGGAGTGCGTTTAGTGGTCATGATTACCTGTGAGTAATGCAACGAATGGCCAGGATGGCTAGGAAGACCAGCATAATTAACCTTCGTTACCAAAGGATGAGAAGCTAGAAATTCTGCTATCTTTTGTGCATTCTCCTGTGACAGTATGACACATTAGAAAACGAGCTCTGAAAACGAAGTTGATACATATAGCATCAAAAATTTAATCAAATTAAGGGTGTGTTTTCATGTATGAAAATGGAGTTGATCTGCCTAACATCAGACGTTATAATGTTATAATCATCAGTTTTGAATAGCAAGTTTATACTAGCTTCCATACCTATTTGACAAAAATATCTTGTGGTCACTTTTTTTTCCCTTATATAATCAGAGATATTAAACTTTTATTCCTATTAATTCAACGCCCCATGAGCTTTTAGATGACTGTACACTCTAAGTTGATTCATGGGAATAGACATTATAGATAAACATTGTATAATCTAGTAGTATTTGTTTAAACGGAACCTGTTGCCTCTCCACACGCAGTGCCATTGTCTTGATACCCCATAAACAGATCCAACAATCAAAAGGTGCCAGCCCAGCGCCTTCCGAATTTTGAAGGAAATACAAATCTTCTCCTAACCTAATTCAAACATTAAAAATGCTACTGTGATTTGACCAAAAAGAAGAAACTCAAAGTCACTATTTATATTAGCTTCAAGTGTGCTCTTTTACTAATCCAGCAACTCATCTATAACTAATTTTTAGATAGACAAAAAAGTATATTAATGTTCGAACCTTTCTCCTCTTACAGAAAGCACTCCAGCCATGACATCACTATGTCCGGCAACGAATTTTGTAGCTGCGTTCATTACAAAGTCTGAAAGCGGAAGACTATTATTGTTAGTGGCACATGTATTAAAAAAGGACATTAAGTAAGAGGTGGAAGTTTTGAGTTACTTGAGAACGGGTTAACTAAAGTCATATTTCATCTCGAACAAGTCAAACGGGTAAAAAAGGGTCAAATTGGTTGAATGCATGTGTTCAGAAGTCGCCCGACCCACAATTTACATTCATAAAATTCCCTTAATGAAACTATTTAAACAATTAGATTATTATTGAAATAATGTAGGTTTGTAAGTCATTTTTGACATCCTAATTTTTATTAAAATATATATATATATATATATATATATATATATATATATATATATATATATATATATATATATCTATCTATAATAAAAATGGTCAAAGTGAAAATGAAAAAGTCAAGAAAGTGAAATGTTTAAAAAAAAAAAACCTAAAAAGGAAATGTTGAAATAATTAAAAAGAAAGTAATTTTCACTATTAATACCTACATATGTTTCAAAAGGAAACTATTAATACATATCGAAAACCGGGTTGACCCAGACGCTTTAAACCCGCGGTTGACCCGGTTTAATTTGACTCCGTTTACCCAACCCGCCGGGTTGACCCGATTTATATTGACTCGTTTTAACCTGAATCGGTTCAACCAGTTGAACCTCCCGGGTCGAACCAGGTTTCAAAATATTATGTTAATCCCCAATTTCTCAAACTTTTACTATTTTTCGTTTATAACCCATAAACTTTTTTATCAAGAAAACTATCTTACCGAAAAAGTACAATAAATTTTTCACAATGTACAATTTAAACAAGCTACAACATAATCCAAAATATAAAATAATTAAACATACTAATTAATATTATTTTTAAAACACCCTAAAATGAAAAGTACATGTTGTTATATACATTATACAAATTAATAAAACACATAAAGCTTCATACAGTAACAAGTCATGATGGACATATATTTTGAAAATTAATAAAACACCAATGGGCCTTTAGTCCAATGGTAAGAGCTTCCAACATTGTGTCAATAGACCGGGGTTCGAATCTCTCCATTGGCCTAAAAGCTTTCAATTGGTACCATCCCCCAATCCGCAAATGCCATGATGGACTGGTCAACTATTGGAGAAAATGGCCAAAGGTTCAAAAAGCCCAACCTCTTGATAAAGACAAATACCTACATCGCCTGCCGGGTTGGTCCTTGGGGAGGGTCCAATCCTTAGGATGCGGGACCAGGTGATCCCACCATTCTTCACCTTTTGGCATATAGTTTTAAAATCGGATCGACTAACGGGTTCAATGTCGCCACCACGGCTAAGTAACCAATAACACCATCCGAAAACGAACTAGAGAACCCATTAAAACCGATACAACCAGGTGAATCAGTCTCATCGAGATCTATTTCTCCGGTTATCTTCGATCCACCAAGCAACGCTGGTACCCTGTTACACTATATATAAAGGAAAACCAAAAAGTAAAAAGTAAAAATTTGAAACTATTAATACATATGAAAACCGGTTGACCTGACGCTTCAAAAAACGTGGGTTGACCTTGTTTAATTTGACCCATTTTTGACCCAACCCGTCCCAAGGTTGACTGGTTTAAATCGACCCATTTTGACGGAAACAAATTAACTGGTTGAACCACCCGGTCGTATCGGTTTCAAAACATTACGTTTAATCCCCAAATCTTCAAACTTTTATTATTTTTCGTTTAGAACCCATAAACGTTTTTTAACACAAAACGATATGTCTCTATATAAATATATTTTACATGTAAGTTTTTTTTCTTCAAAAAGGATTATAATGTTTTACACTTAAGAGGAAATATGTGCCCATTAGTGCACATTTAACTTTTCATAGCTCTAAATACGCCATTTCAAAAAGAAAAATGGGGCTAAATGCCAAAAATCTTTTATAAAATAGCCAAAATTAGCCAATTTTTTTATTTTTTATTTTGAGCTAATCACATTCATGCTAATTTTGGTACTTGCATTCTTCTTAACAATGGCACCATTAATCTCATCCTTGTTAGTTTTCGGACAAGAACGTGTGTTTTAGTTTTATCTCATAACTGATGTAATGTTTACTTTCAGTTTCATTAAATGTTTTATATGTTGTTTGATAGATGTTAAGAATTTTGTCTTAACTTTTAGGATCGTATAATACAACTTTAAAAACGCTACACAAAACACTCCACCACAATATCACAAATCATTAATTATCTGATGCTAGAAACCTGCCGCGGGCTCTCTAGTATATATATATATATATATATATATATATATATATATATATATATATATATATTATTTTTTTTTTTATTGAACATGGTATGAGCGGATCAATCCGATCCTACCTGAACAAAAGAATTTCCGTTTTGACCAAGCATGTTCTGATCCATTACCACACCCTGACCCCTCCGTCTAAGTGTCTAACCACTCTACAATAACGGGTAGTAGAATATTCTAAGCACCTGCTCCAAGTTCCAAGGGTTGACACAATACTGGAGACATAATGCTATTATCCACCATCAAGAGAGCATCGTTATCATGAGCAATCTTCGCTATTTTCTGGAATATATAGGTTAATGAACTTTAATTGATTAAAAAAGAGTGCTACATATGATCTTATAATTTCAACACTTACACGAATGTCAGAAATTTGCTGCTGTGGATTTGTTGGACTCTCCAACCACACAAGCTTCGTTTTACAACCAATAGCAGATGCAACCACATCTAGGTTAGTTGTATCCACTCGCCTAGAAATTAAAACAGGAACATTTTAAAAATGTACCTAAATGACATATATGTTACACAAAGATGCAAAAGTTAAAGTTTAGTACTAACTTAACCCTGACTCCTCTCTCTGGAATGACTTGTGACAGTAATCTATCCGAACCACCATATATGTCTTCTCCAGCAACAATTTCTTCACCTACAAAGTATCGCACTTTAGATCATCAACCTATATACATGTATGTGTCAAAAGAAGTTTAAAATTTAGTTTCTTTTTACCAGGTTTAACAAGATGAGTGACAGCAGATAAGGCAGCCATTCCACTGGTAAAGCATAGCGCTCGATCTGCTTTATCAAGCTTTGCCATGAGACTGACCACATGCAAATGAGAATATTAATCTATAAAAAGTTGCAATAACAAAGTTTAATAAACGGAAATTTCATTATGATCACCTCATAAGTCATACCTTTCAAGCACATCACGTGTAGGATTCCCACCCCTAGTGTAATCATAAGGCCCATATGCAGTCGCCGATGGCTGAAAAAGCACAAATACATTAACAATCTAGCTATCTTCCTATAAAGACTGTTTGGAAAACTGTACATTGTTAATTGCATATAAGAGTTGTATTTGAAGGATAACAATTAATGGTGTGAAAAACAGTCACATGAGCAGTAACCTGCTTGTATGTAGCTGTTTGGTATAGAGGTGTACTCGCTGCATCATACGGGTCAAACTTGTTTGCAAAATTCATCAGTATGGTTGACACACTGGGCTCCTTATAGCCTACTTCTTCAATTGAACATGTTTCTGCCACCAAATTAACGTTAATAACACATACAAATCAAAATAATTAGGTGGCAAAAACCGGATCAAGCAGATTGGGTAACGGGTAAAAACAGGCTCGGCTGGGTTGGAGTGCAAACATTTTGTCCATTTCTAATGATACATAATGTGATACATATGATTACCTAAACTATCTAAATATGTTGTGAGAGTTAAAGATAGTAAAATACACTTTGAGTGATATTTAACCCGTTCGGCCCATTTGAGGTGGTACGTCAACCCCAAATCAACCCATTCGCATAAAAAGGGGTCGAGATTGCCACCTCTAATCATTATTTAACAAATTATATTAGAAACAAACCATCAACTAGTTCCGTTGTTTTATCAGCAGTTACAGTTGAAGGCCTCACATCCGTTTTGCGGTCCCTTGAGCAGACTAAACCAAAGCTCTTACCCAGCGAGGGTGAACTACGATTGCTGGCTGAACCAGATCTACACCAAGAACTAGCAGTCCCCTAAAAGTATGTAACTTTGAATTGTTCAGCAACTCCAATACCAAATAAAGCCATAAAAAAAAAGAAACAAACACATTTTGGTGGCAAATGTGTTCGAATCGAGAAAACCCACGTTTAAAATTTATTCCTAGATTTCGAGAAACATTATTTGTAATTTTCAATGCACAATCAATCACTTTTCTAAAAAAGGAGAAGGTGCAATATGAGTTAAACACGTTTTAAACTTTCAGATCTCTTCTTGAAGCAAAACCCTCTCTAATTTATAGAAAAACTGAATCTAAGAACAAATAAAATTTTCCAAAACTAAACGCGCCATCCTTCAATTGTGTCTCATTATCTCGAACCACGTACTAACTTCAATCAAAATAAACAATATACCAAAACAAGATGAACATATATTGCATGCATGTTCATTGGTTGACACTAATATATATTATAATAAATAAAACATACAAGCTTCTTGCTTTTATCTCCCAAAACAATTAAAAGAAAAAAAATATATATGATCATATTAATGCATGTATGAAAAATGACATACAGATCGATTGTTGAGTTCAGCTGGTGATGGTGCTATGAACATTGATAATATAAGTGAAGAAGCAGCCATTGTTATTGTTGTATTTTAGAAATGAAATGAAATGAAATGGTATTTTGAAAGATATGCAGGTTGCTATTTTATAGAGATACAGAGAAAAAATTGGTGCACTGTTGAAAACATTTATTGCACATAAATTTCTATCTTTTGAAACAACCATAAAATTAAAATAAAACAAGAGAAGAATTCTAGCCATAACTTCAAGAAAAGAAAAATAATTGAAAGATGTATGTATCTTTGTGGAGGCATCTAAGATTGATGGTTGTCGTTCCTTCTCATTCTTCTTATCTTAATTATATTTCTTATTTGATCTTCACTCTCACATTTAGTGGTAAAGTTTTGCCATTATTATTAACTAGATTAATGACCCGCCCGATGGGCGGTCTAGTTTCGATATATTGTTTACATATATTAAAAGTAAAGTGTAACTTAATTATAATAGATGATGAAAATTAATGGATTTGTCTTGTAAAAGAACAATGAAAAAAACGCGAAAAACTAAATGTTTAATGAAACTTATATAAAACATAATGTTTAATACAATGAGACTACCTACATCAACTATCCACATGTTGCAAATGAGCTTGAACTTGTTAATTTAAAATCCGGATTCAGTGATGTTCGTTCAAAATGTTAAACCAGAATAGTGGTAAAATCAATCGTGTAATTATGTTGAAAAGAATAGAAAAGTTGTTTGTTTAATACAAATCTATGTTGCTTATTCAAATACGAAATAAAATTTCTTTGTAAACTATGTCTGACGTTTGTTGTGGAGTTTGTGTAGTTGACGTCTTTGTCGCAACAATGAACCTTAAAGCATTTCGTGTCTCTTGACATAGCCACATATAGTTGGCCCAATGAGAATATTGGCCTTTGTAGAAAAAATCAATCTGGTACAATGTTTGTTCTTGAGTTTTATTAATAGTGATAGCGAAACAAACAGAAATATGAAACTATCTTCTGTTCAATTTGAATGGCGTCTTGGTGTCCTACGAACTAATGACCATACGCGGAATAGCGCAAATGCTACCAACTCTTCCGCTGGATATTAACAATTATCTACCATAGCCAAGTCATTTAGCATGTTTCTTTTTCTTGACTACTGATGACGTATAGTCTATATTCGGGTCACAAACCCGACTCATGACTGTTACTAGCATGCCCGACGCATGGGCTAATCCAATAACAGTTTGGGCCCACGAAAACCCAAACTCAAAGTTATTAAGGGCATTGATATTGATATCTCCTAACTTTGGAGATAATCATTCACATTAACCGATTTAGGCGGGATACTATAAGCAGAAGAACACGAAACCAACAGGGATTTCGTGTGTATATAAAAGGATCCCATTCCTCATTAAAGGTACGATCTCAAACCCTAATTCTCCATAACCCTAAAACCGATACTTACTCTCACGCCGAGGATAATCGTGGAGACAATCCCATAATAAGCCTAACGGTTGTTTCTGCTTATTAGTGCCAGGTCTCTGGCAAAGCAAACGCTAATTGGTACGAACCGGAGCCCTAATTAGGAACGCCCAACTTTGTATCAACAAGTGCGCGCATCCGTGGGACCATTACTAAGAACTAAGAACTAGAATGACGCATGAAAATCACGATCGCAAACCTGACCTCACAGAGAAGCGCGACAAATGGATCGAAATAGCTGACTCTGGGACAAACCGCTGCTGCTAAAAACCAAGGATCGAGCCCAAGCCCTGGTCTTCCCTACGGTGGAACAACGCCGGACAACCCAAGCCACTACAACCACCGCCAGCAGGGATCCATCGCACCGCTTTTACACTCCCTCCGCTGTTAGAAATCGACCTCCTCAAGGCACCCGATGCACCCTACAAACAAGGGCCCAGCAGTAGAGACAGACACCCTTACTCTAGAAGTGGTCGATCGGAATCGCAGAGGGAGATTTCGATCTCAAAATTACGTAAACCTTAGCGCCCTTATGCAAGAGGAAGCAAAGAGGTCGAGTCGAAGCTCATGATGCTCCCGACTCAATTTCACTCAGAGTATGAACATCACCACCGCCTTCATAAAGAGAGAAGCGGGAGAGATAGTCCGAACCCCAATGTTTAATAGAATTGGGAGGAGAGTTGAGGATGATGAGACATCTAGCTCACAAAGATCCGGAGGAAAGCGAGGAAGATGAACGGCGCACCAATGTCCACGCCGAAGCTTGGTAGACGCAGAATCCGTGATGACTTGGGCTTACCTCCCAAGTGAAAGCCCTTCAAGTTCGTGATTCGAGGGCAGCCGCGCAAACGCCGGGAAGAAGCGAAAATTGTTCTCCCAATTCCTCGGACAACGAGGATAGCTAAACCGACAATCGGAAATCCGTAAGCATGAAATACCGTAGTCGGAGGAGGAAGATATGTCCCTTCCATGGCGCCGCCGTAAGGTGGATGCGTGCTCACTAGACGCACGCTGACTTCGAAGATAGAGAGCAAGACGCATGCATGCCGCTAACGCCAAAACCTATGATGGAACAGTGATCCCGATGATCACATAAAAATTTTCGAATCGCCAGCTACTATCGAAAATTGGCCACAACCCTCGTGGTGCCATATGTTTAATTCCACGCCAGTGGGAAACGCAACGGAACTGGTTTAGTAAGCTTCCACGCAGAAGCATTGGTGGCTTTGAAGAGTTGAGAAAGGCGTTCCGCCTAAACTT
>OU343221.1:145991300-146152914 GCA_910596185.1 Chrysanthemum makinoi | reverse complement strand
GTGAGAAATCCCGGAAAGCAAAGTTACTCCTTAGCCACCGGAACCTATACACATTAGCGATGCGTCCATGTTATTTATGATTAAAGTAATCATTGAAATGATCTTTTAACATTTGGTGTTTATACAAAATTATATTGGTGATCTTCATACTTTAGGGTTTTATGATAAAATGAGACTTAAGTGTTTTATAATTAATATATAGTAGATTAGGGTTCATTATGTCATTTATTAAATTTTAGGGTTAAATGTGAAAATAGTTTTAAGCGTCATAACTCCCACATGAAATAGCAATTAACACTCTTAGCTTCAAACCTAACCGACTCTCATTATGTTTCTAAGGTTTCTCCCTTCTTTTTAATATCACATTAATATGCATTTACTTTTTCATATTCGTCTTTTTAATGACTGCTATCATAACCTAATACCTTCATGTCTTAACCATACGTTACTTATATACATGTTATACTTCAACTTTTATTCCCATACACGTTTATGATTTTATGACACACAAATTACTTATTATCGGATTAAATACACATTTTACACACACACAGCAAACTAGATACCAACCGCGATACTACACGCTTACATATCTACAAGCTCACTGACTTATAAAACACCGCATGATACACAAACCATTTAGGGTTAGCATGCACTATTAGTTCACATTTCAAACTAAGGTTTATGTTTATATGACCTCTTACTTATTTAATACATGTTCAAAACTCTTATATGTTTGGTTCAAACCTAGGAGTTGGCTAATAGGTTATTACATAAATCTAGCTCATCTAAGTATTTTACATATTCAAGTTACCATGTTTTACACCTTGGCCGAAACATACACATGGTTAGGTTCACATGCATGTGGTTGGTTCTCATATACTAGAGCCTAACCATGATCCGATTAAATAATACTTATTCATAACATACTCTTTAATACGTATAAGGTTCAAATTGTATGGTTTGTTCTTTGTTGGTTTCATACGGCTCGACACAGGAAAGGAAACACAAATTAAGCTAAAACAAACATGTCGACAACATAATATTAACTTAAGGTGCATCAAGGAAAGCGAAACACGTTATACCTTAGCTTGGTTGAAACAAAAATCGAAACACCAAAGGTTGTAGGGTTGGCCGAGTGGAACAAAGAAAGAGAGCAACAAAACTAGGGTTTCACTTTTATATGTGTATTTATAGCTAGTAACATTTAGTTTAGGGCTTTAGGAGGGTTAGGTTACGGCGTCCAATGAGCACACAAAAAACCGCCCATATGGAGAAGCTGACTCTTGAGTCCATCGGATCCAAAATCAAACCAATGGCCGAGGCCAAACTTCTATAAGACATTTTAAATCTTTCGTCGTGCCAAAATCGATCCATACATATTTTAGTTAAATTCTAATTATTATTAGATTAGGTTTTAATTTTAGTTAAATGATTATAAGCGTATTTCGTTATTTTTAAAATTTTAGTTTTCAAGGGTATTTTAGTCTTTATTCATGTTTTAGATTTTCAGGTTTTACATTAGTATACTTAGTTTAAGTATATGTTTAACTTAATATAAACACTAGTTGTCGTACATATGTATCTAAATCATAAAATCACTTATACTTGTTTTAGTGTTTTATGTGACAACTTAATTGTGTTAGAAAACTATTAACTCAAACTATTTCACGTTACTCTATTTGTTTTACGTTAAAATGATTTTACTTTTGTTATCGAAAAACATTAGAAGATGCGTAAAATATAAATAAGCGTTTTCTGACTTATTTATATTAAAACCATTGTATGGTGAGGGGATTTGATCACCATAAAAATTTATTTAGGCTGTTGTGGGTGGTGGTTATTACCTCACGACTAGTGTCGTAATTGCCCCATAGGCCATATATTTTCTCTTGTAAAGCCCGTTGATGGTTGGCCGTGGCGGGCTCAAGCCGGCCAGCGTATCTCTCTAAGCGATGCGCTGAAGCGATGCTCATGCATTATGTCTGCGGATGCTCCACCATCAAGCATACATGTGGTGGATGTAAAGACCCCCGCATTAATTTCAATGATAGGTGGCTCTACCCTGCGATTGTCCGTAGTTAAGGTAGGAAAGTGATTGCACTTAGTAGGAAAACTACGGTGACCTATGCGTGCGGATTTTCGCTGCCATGATGTATCATGTAAATGGTGTCGACTTTACATCTTTGGGTCCCTCTTTCTTATTCGGATCTTACGCCTATCTTTCCCGCTTTGATGTTTTTGACCAAATGGTCGATCCCCTCATACTAGAAGCAGCCGATGAAATTTTGGCGCGGTTCAGGGCACATTCATTAGTAGTGTGGCCCTTACGTCAAGTGATAATTAGCATTACCGCTTCCTATCGCCGATCCTGCAGGAGTGCGCGTTGGGTGGAGTCTTGGGAGTCAGCGCACATTGCGATATCTCCTTTGGAGTTTTGTCGGCCAGGAGGTATACTTGTACGTTATCGCCCGCTCCAGGCTCGTTAGTTCATATCAGTTATTACTCCGATTGATTGGATTGTCTCCCGAGGTTGTTCCTGGCCGATAGTTGGGTAGCTTTCTTGCTATCGCGGCGACGAAATATCCTTGGGCGAAGGACGCGTCGTTTCATGAGTTCATCAAAGGTTAGAGGGATCTTGTCGTTCAACCTTTTGATGAGTTACGGTTATTAATCCCATTCATGAACCACGAGATTTTTAGCGCCGGGGGCTTTAAGCGCATATATGCATTAGTCGCAGGCGCTCATATATCAGCTTGTAGATTCTCCCATTTTGCGGAGCGAGCCTTTCCATCTTCAAAGCCTTTCTCCAGCTCGCTTGAGTGAAGTTTAGCGTGACGCCTCTCAACTCTTCAAAGCCAGTAATGCTTACCGTGGAAGCTTACTAAACGATTCCGTCGCGTTTTCCACTAGCGTGGAATTAAACATATGGCACCACGAGGTTGTGGCCAATTTTCGATAGTAGTGTACGATCGAAAATTTTTATGGTGATCATCGGGATCACTGTTCCATCATAGGTTTTGGCGTTAGCGGGCATCGTCTTCTCCTCTTCGAGAAGTCAGTCGATCCTGAGTGAGCGCATCCGCTTACGGCGAAGCGCCATGGAAGGGACATATCTTCCTCCTCCTTACTCACGGTATTTCCATACGGATTTCCGGTGTCCGGTTTAAGCTATCCTCGTTATCCAGAGGAATTCTGAGGAGAACAATTTTCCCTTCTTGGCGTTTTCGCCCCCAGTACCCTCGAATCAGACTTGAAGGGGCTTTCACTTGAAATTATCATCCCCAAGTCATCACGGATTCTGCGTCTACAAACACAGCATGGACATTGGTGCGCCGTTCATCTTCTCGCTTTCCTCCGGATCTTTGTGAGCTAGATGTCTCATCATCCTCGCTCTCCTCCCAATTACAAACAACACGGGATTCGGGCTATCTCTCAGCTTCTCTTTTATTAAGAAGCGCGGTGGTGATGTTCATACTCACGAGTGAAATTGAGTGAGAGCATCAGGGCTTGACCTCGACCTCTTTTTTCCCTCTTGCATAAGAGGCGCTAAGGTTTACGTAATTTTGAGATCTGAAATCTCCACTATCTGAGTTCGGTCACGCCTTCTGAGTAAGGGTGTACATCTCTACTGCTTAGGCCCTTGTTTTATCCGGTGCATCACGGTGCCTTGAGAGGTGATTTCTAACTGCTGGAGGGAGTAAGCAAAAGCGGTCGCAGTGGATCCCACTGCTTGGCGGTGGTTGTAGTGGCTGGGTTGTCCGGCGTTGTTCCGCAGTAGGAAGATGAGCTTGGCTCGATCCTTGGTTTTTAGCGTAGCTGGTTGTCCCAGTAAACTTAGAGGTGATCCATCGTCGCACTCTCTGTGAGGTGATTTCGCGATCGCGATTTTCATGCCGTCATTCTAGTTCTTAGTTCTTAGTAATGGTCCACGGATGGCGCCACTTGTTGATACAAAGTTGGGCGTTCTAAGTAGGGACTCAGTTCGTACCAATTAAATTTCTGCTTGAGCCTGCGCACTAATAATGGAAACCGTTAAGGCTTATTATGGGATTGTCTCCACGATTATCCTCGGCGTGGGAGTAAGTAATGGTTTTAGGGTTATGGAGAATTAGGGTTTGAGATCATTACCTTTAATGAGGAATGGGATCCTTTATATACACCACGAAATCCACATTGGTTTGTGTTCTTCAAACTATAGTATCCGCCTAAATCGGTGTATGTGTGATTATCTCCAAAGTTAGGAGATATCAATATCAATACCCTTAATAACTTTGGGTTTGGGCTTTCATGGCCCACATATTTAGTAAGATTAGCCCATGCGTCTGGGCCTGCTAGTGCTGATCATGAGTCGGGTTTGTGACCGAATATAGACTATCGTCATCATGAGTCAAGAAAAAACATGCTAAATGACTTGGCTATGGTAGATAATTGTTAATATCAGTAGGAAGAGTTGGTAGCATTTGCGCTATTCAGCGTATGGTCATGTTAGTAGGACACCAAGGCGCCATTCAAATTGAGCGAAGATAGTTTCATATTTACCGTTTCACTATTAATAAAACTCAAGAACAAACATTGTACGGATTGATTTTTTCTACAAAGGCCAATATTCTCATTGGGTACCATATGTGGCTATGTCAAGAGACACGAAATGCTTTAAGGTTCATTGTTGCGACAAAGGCGTCAGCTACACAAACTCCACAACAAGCGTCGGACATAGTTTACAAAGAAATTTTTATTTAGTATTTGAATAAGCAACATAGATTTGTATTAAACAAACAACTTTTCTATTCTTTTCAACATAAATTACGATTGATTTTACCACTATTCGGTTTAACATTTTGAGACGAACATCATGAATCCGGTTTTTAAATTAACAAGTTCAAGCTCATTTGCAACATGTGGATAGTTGATGTAGGTAGTCTCATTGTATTAAACATTATGTTTTATATAAGTTTCATTAAACATTTAGTTTTAGCGTTTTTTCATTGTTCTTTTACAAGACAAATCCATTAATTTTCATCATCTATTATAATTAAGTTACACTTTACTTTTAATATATGTAAACAATATATCGAAACTAGACGCCCAGCCAGTCATTAATCTAGTTAATAATAATGGCAAAACTTTACCACTAAATGTGAGAGTGAAGATCAAATAAGAAATATAATTAAGATAAGAAGAATGAGAAGGAACGACAACCATCAATCTTAGATGCCTCCACAAAGATACATACATCTTTCAATTATTTTTCTTTTCTTGAAGTTATGGCTAGAATTCTTCTCTTGTTTTATTTTAATTTTATGGTTGTTTCAAAAGATAGAAATTTATGTGCAATAAATGTTTTCAACAGTGCACCAATTTTTTCTCTGTATCTCTATAAAATAGCAACCTGCATATCTTTCAAAATACCATTTCATTTCATTTCATTTCTAAAATACAACAATAACAATGGCTGCTTCTTCACTTATATTATCAATGTTCATAGCACCATCACCAGCTGAACTCAACAATCGATCTGTATGTCATTTTTCATACATGCATTAATATGATCATATATATTTTTTTTCTTTTAATTGTTTTGGGAGATAAAAGCAAGAAGCTTGTATGTTTTATTTATTATAATATATATTAGTGTCAACCAATGAACATGCATGCAATATATGTTCATCTTGTTTTGAGTATATTGTATTTTGATTGAAGTTAGTACGTGGTTCGAGATAATGAGACACAATTGAAGGATGGCGCGTTTAGTTTTGGAAAATTTTATTTGTTCTTAGATTCAGTTTTTCTATAAATTAGAGAGGGGTTTTGCCTCAAGAGATCTGAAGTTTAAAACGTGTTTAACTCATATTGCACCTTCTCCTTTTTTAGAAAAGTGATTGATTGTGCATTGAAAATTACAAATAATGTTTCTCGAAATCTAGGAATAAATTTTAAACGTGGGTTTTCTCGATTCGAACACATTTGCCACCAAAATGTGTTTGTTTCTTTTTTTTTATGGCTTTATTTGGTATTGGAGTTGCTGAACAATTCAAAGTTACATACTTTTAGGGGACTGCTAGTTCTTGGTGTAGATCTGGTTCAGCCAGCAATCGTAGTTCACCCTCGCTGGGTAAGAGCTTTGGTTTAGTCTGCTCAAGGGACCGCAAAACGGATGTGAGGCCTTCAACTGTAACTGCTGATAAAACAACGGAACTAGTTGATGGTTTGTTTCTAATATAATTTGTTAAATAATGATTAGAAGTGGCAATCTAGGCCCCTTTTTATCGAATGGGTTGATTTGGGGTTGGCGTACCACCTCAAATGGGCGAAAGCAGGTTAAATATCACTCAAAGTGTATTTTACTATCTTTAACTCTCACAACATATTTAGATAGTTTAGGTAATCATATGTATCACATTATGTATCATTAGAAATGGACAAAATGTTTGCACTCCAACCCAGCGAGCCTGTTTTACCCGTTACCCAATCTGCTTGATCCGGTTTTTGCCACCTAATTATTTTGATTTGTATGTGTTATTGCGTTAATTTGGTGGCAGAAACATGTTCAATTGAAGAAGTAGGCTATAAGGAGCCCAGTGTGTCAACCATACTGATGAATTTTGCAAACAAGTTTGACCCGTATGATGCAGCGAGTACACCTCTATACCAAACAGCTACATACAAGCAGGTTACTGCTCATGTGACTGTTTTTCACACCATTAATTGTTATCCTTCAAATACAACTCTTATATGCAATTAACAATGTACAGTTTTCCAAACAGTCTTTATAGGAAGATAGCTAGATTGTTAATGTATTTGTGCTTTTTCAGCCATCGTGACTGCATATGGGCCTTATGATTACACTAGGGGTGGGAATCCTGCGTGATGTGCTTGAAAATTTATGACTTATAGGGTGTCATAATGAAATTTCCGTTTATTAAACTTTGTTATTGCAACTTTTTATAGATTAATATTCTCATTTGCATGTGAGTCCCTCATGGAAAGCAATCAAAACAGATCGAAACTATGCTTTACCAGTGGAATGGCTGCCTTATCTGCTGTCACTCATCTTGTTAAACCTGGTAAAAAGAACAAATTTTAAACTTCTTTTGACACATACATGTATATAGGTTGATGATCTAAAGTCTACGATACTTTTAGGTAAGAGAAATTGTTGCTGGAGAACATATATGGTGGTTGGATAGATTACTGTCACAAGTCATTTCCAGAGAGGAGGAGTCAGAGTTAAGTTAGTACTAAACTTTAACTTTTGCATCTTTGTGTAACATATATGTCATTTAGGTACATTTTAAAATATTCCTGTTTTAATTTCTAGGCGAGTGGATACAACTAACCTAGATGTAGTTGCATCTCTGTTGGTTTAAAAAAGCGAAGCTTGTGGTTGGAGAGTCCAACAAATCCACAGCAGCAAATTTCTGGCATTAAAATTATAAGTGTTTGAAATTATAAGATCATATATATAGCACTCTTTTTAATCAATTAAAAGTTCATTAACCTATATATTCCAGAAAATAGCGAGATTGCTCACTTGATAGCGATGCTCTCTTGATGGTGGATAATAGCATTATGTCTCAGTATGTGTGTCAACCTTGGAACTTGGGCAGGTGCTTAGAGATATTCTACTACCAGTTATTGTAGAGTGGTTTAGACATTAGGCCAGGAGGGTCAGGGTGTGGTAATGGATCAGAACATGCTTGGTCAAAGCGGAAATTCTTTTGTTCAGGTAGGATCGGGTTGATCCGCTCATACCATGTTCAATAAAATAAATATATATATATATATATATATATATATATATATATATATATATATATATATTTTAATAAAAGTAGGATGTCAAAAATGACTTACAAACCTACATTATTTCAATAATAATCTAATTGTTTAAATAGTTTCATTAAGGGAATTTTATGAATGTAAATTGTGGGTTCGGCGACTTAGACACATGCATTCAACCAATTTGACCCTTTTTACCGTTTGACTTGTTAGGATGAAATATGACTTTAGTTAACCCGTTCTCAAGTAACTCAAAACTTCCACCTCTTACTTAATGTCCTTTTTTAATACATGTGCCACTAACAATAATAGTCTTCCGCTTTCAGACTTTGTAATGAGCGCTACTAATAAATTTTGGGGCATAGTGATGTCATGGCTGGAGTGCTTTCTGTAAGAGGAGAAAGGTTCGAACATTAATATACTTTTTTGTCTATCTAAAAATTAGTTATAGATGAGTTGCTGGATTAGTAAAAGAGCACACTTGAAGCTAATATAAATAGTGACTTTGAGTTTCTTCTTTTTGGTCAAATCACAGTAGCATTTTTAATGTTTGAATTAGGTTAGGAGAAGATTTGTATTTCCTTCAAAATTCGGAGAAGGCTGGGCTGGCACCTTTTGATTGTTGGATCTGTTTACGGGGTATCAAGACAATGGCACTGCGTGTGGAGGCAACAGGTTCGTTTAAACAAATACTACTAGATTATACAATGTTTATCTATAATGTCTATTCCCATGAATCAACTTAGAGTGTACAGTCATCTAAAGCTCATGGGCGTTGAATTAATAGGAATAAAAGTTTAATATCTCTGATTATATAAGGGGAAAAAAAGTGACCACAAGATATTTTTGTCAAATAGGTATGGAAGCTAGTATAAACTTGCTATTCAAAACTGATGATTATAACATTATAACGTCTGATGTTAGGCAGATCAACTCCATTTTCATACATGAAAACACACCCTTAATTTGATTAAATTTTTGATGCTATATGTATCAACTTCGTTTTCAGAGCTCGTTTTCTAATGTGTCATACTGTCACAGGAGAATGCACAAAAGATAGCAGAATTTCTAGCTTCTCATCCTTTAGTACGAAGGTTAATTATGCTGGTCTTCCTAGCCATCCTGGCCATTCGTTGCATTACTCACAGGTAATCATGACCACTAAGCGCTCCTTCCTCCAGTACTCACACTGAACCTTCATATTTCATTATACAAAAACATTCTAGTTGTGTATAAGAATAGAACAGATAATGATAAAAGCTATGGTCTACCTTTTGCAGGCTAAGGGTGCAGGATCAGTTCTGAGTTTCGAGACAGGCTCATTAGCTCTATCTAAGTATGTAGTAGAGACTACCAAGTACTTCTATAATAATTAGTTTTAGGTAAGATATATATTTCCCCTTGAAGATCAAATTATCTTTTAATAAAAAAAATGTATAACTGTTTTGTTAATTGAAGATTTGAAGATGGTAAGCTGTTTATGTTTTGCTGATGTGTGGCTAGAGGTGTCAAATACTAGTTCTTTTATGGGTCAGGCTGATCTGTAAACATCTTTAGCCCACTTTATAGATTAATTTTATTTAGAAAATGAGTCTGTTTAAGACTTTAAGATGTGCACATGACCAACTCGCGACCCATTCGACCCAAGTTGTCCGTTTAATGTTTTTTTTTTTTTTTTTTGGAACTTCCTTGAATTTTTCTGATTGTTCCTGTTAGAACGTCTATGGGTTGTCCAAAAGCACAAGTTACTCAAAGAATGGCAGGTGGCATTGTTTGTTGTTTCATGTGGCGTATCTAGGAATTTTTAATCCTTTATGCACTATGGTAACAGTTTTTCTAGTATGCATCAAATATAATAGCTATGTTTTTGTTTCTTTAACATTACAAGATAAAGGAATTGGTGTGCCATTAGTTGCTTTCCTGTTGACACATCCCAATAGTTCAATGGCCAACCACACCTTTTGAGCATGTGTTTCTTAGCTCATTGTATCAATCATCTTTCCTTTGTGGCAGGAACTGTAAAATCGCTCATAACATTGCCGAGCTTCATGTCACATTCAGTCATACCTGCAGAGGTGCGTAAGGCTAGAGGTATCACTGAAGATTTGGTACGTATTTCTGTCGGGATTGAAGATGTGGGTGATTTGATTGCTGATCTAGACCATGCCCTCAACACTGGTCCCATCTAGTGTTCTCGGGTACTAGCCAAAGCTTAATTAGTGTTAGAATTCGTCTAGTTTTTTCCTTTCTAAATCAAACCCTTACTTTTGTGATAATAAAAGTTTGGACAAAAGTTAAATTCTTAATGTTAGTTGAAAGGACAACAATTGTCTTGTGAAAAAAGGTTAAGATTATAGTTGTTCCTTGGCTTAATTAACTTGAATGGCTTAATTAAATTGAATAGACAATACTAGTACATGTGTGAACATCACTCAATTGATGATCATTGTCAAATTGAAAAAACAAAATGAAGTGCCTAGTGCCCATCTGATAAACACTGTAACAAAACCAAATCACAGAAAAAACACTATGATGTAATCACTATTCATATCTTATACACTATTATCTTTCGAACAGCATGGACCAAAAAACTAATTACAATATGAAACCCTGACTCGATCATTCACATCTTAAGTTTATAATAATCAGCAAAACAAAATATAGAGAAATCCTAGAATTAGCAAATCATCAATCTATATAAGCGAGAAAAACAAACAAAAAATGCAGAAACTTCAATATAAAATCTAAACAAGCGTTCTGCGCCTACACTAAGACTAAATTTTCATCATCATCATCATTATCATTATTTTCCTCTTCAATGGTTTGGGAGTTATTTACTGAAACTTCTGTCTAATTGGGCTGAATGTCGACCTGCTGCAAGACACAAGAATCATAGGAGGTTCAAATCAGCATGCTGAAAAGCTGATAACAGCAAAATAAACTTTTTAAATGGCGCCAGATGCTTTCAATTGTGCACAATTTTATGGTGCACAACTAAAAAGTATGCACATGTTATGGATCTGCATGTCACTCTAATAGAAAATTTTGTGACCCTAAAATGTAAGTCCAAATCATAAACATCAGTATGTGAAAAAGCTTTAATGGTTCAAACCTGCACATGGTACACATTGACTAGAATTGGCAAAATAGAGTTTTCGCGTAATGGGTTAAAAGCAGTTAGTGCCAGAGCGGGCAAGATTTTGGTATAGGTCAAGTTTACCGAAACACTTTTCCACATTATTTTATACAAAATGCGTGTCAATTGTAATTACAAAATAATACTGTATTAATAAGTAATCTATCTTTTTTCCTTAAAGAGAGTAATTTAGGTGGCTTAATGCATTAGATATGCATTTGGATGAACTTTGGCCCGTCACAAATTAAACATAATCGATCGACCCATATACAATAATCTTTATAAAGGAAACTTGAACATAATCAGCAAATATATAAACTTATTGCCTTTTTGACTAAAAAGATTTCAAGGCGGAATAACATCCTCGGTAAAAGATGATAAACATTCAAGGTGATATAATTTAGGTAATACCCCCAGCTTGTTTTGCTCATTTTTTTATACAAATGGATTCACTCACAAGATCTGCCCTAACCTAAGGAGAAAAAAACTATTATTTTTAGTTCTTTTGCGTAAAACAGGGAATATTGCATAACCCATGGCAAATTTCACTCTATATATACAGTTTGATAGTTGATTGCTGGAAATAGTACCATGAGTAACAATAAATCAATCACTGCTAAACCCTTCATAACTCAAGCCTTCTGATATAGTGTCCAACCTCTTACCATCTCCTGACAGGCCAGGACACAGATATCAGTACCCATGAGATTTTACAAACATTATATCACATGGCACGAAAATCATACCTTGGATGTTTCCGTTACCATGAGGATTCAAGAAATCCGTATCTGCTGCCAAGTAAGGTGACCTAGAATAGTTGTCCAGTATATCTGAAACAAAAAGCATATTTCATATATAGGTTCCACAGGAAAGATTCATGTTTCGGTACTGATTATCTATGAGTTGCAATACTCAGATGAAGGCCCTACTTTAAAGTTATGATATTTACTTGTTGTATAATCATATTTAAATAACCAGTTTCATAGATGCTGCAACAAACTGATTAATTCAGGTATCAAGAGATTACTAATTAACCCCTTCTTACAACCTGATAACCTGTACTAACATTTCCATCATTCTAGTTTTTTTCACAAATGTCTTTTTTTGGTAATTTATCTATTTATTTACTGTATGGCACTATTTGTCAAACACTTCAACATCTAATTATCTCAGTATTACAACTTCATAAACATAAGCATTCTAAATGGGATTCTCTACTACCCAATCTTTTAGAGTAGAAATATTATTTTTAATCATTTAATAACACATAATCACTTTCAATACACACATCCAAACACACCATAACAATTTTGCAATCAGACAAACACACACAAGAGAGAGAACCTGAACTAATAGAAGTGACGTCAAATCTGACAGACTGAAGTTTCTAGGAATCTGGCCCAAAAATCCAAATGGCGGCGTATCTGGTTCAACAATTGGTTCATTCACAGGCTTGGATGAGATTCTTAGCCAATAAAGTTAGGAATGGGTACCTCTGTCATTGCAGGGGGCCTATCTATACCATTGTTTGCAGCATTGTACATAAATGAGGGTTCTCCTGGATAACCAGATTCTGATTTAATCACCCCTCCACCATTCATTCCTTGCATAAGTCCCATACTTGAATTCTGAGGCATCAGTAAATTTTGTGATACATCATCCCTTCTGGATAAACCGGACATACCACCAGCAGATTGCATAGCTTGTACCGTATTATCTGGGGCATAATTTTGATGCACAGTAAAACAAAGATGTTATATGTACATTGGCATAAACGGCCAGATAAAGACAGATAAATTGTAAAAATTTAAGCCAGTAACAGGTCTCTTACATAGAGTATTATGAGATCCATTAGGAATAGGAACTGACGCTGCTCCTGGGGCAGAGGATATCTGACGCATCAGCTCAGCCTGTGTCTGAAGCAACTTATTAAATTTCATTATTTGGTCCTTTAAAATCAATCTCAAGTGATAAGCCTTGAAAAAATCCTGATTTTCTTCTTCAAGCTTCTGCCAAACTGAAAGACAGCAAAGGTGCAACTTGAGAAATTCAACAGATTCAATGCACATGAATCACACTACATAAACAATTTTAGTCAAGAAGTCACATGGTCTTTCCTATAATATTTATGAACTGAAAAAAACGCCACATATCAAATCCTATTGTGGCTTGGTTCCCTAGTAATATTCAATTATTAGAAGGTTCGGTTCAGTTCTTTTATCGTTAATAAATTATCTGTTCATGGATGGTACGCTTATACAGCCTCAGCTCGACTGGCCACTGGGTTATGATGGTGAAATTTGGTTTCAATTTTGACATCTATGAAATTTGAGCTCAGATCCAAATTTATTTAGGGTGAATTTGACAATTGTCGTCTGAAAAGAAGTATGGATAGTTTCCATTAATGGGGACCGAGTAGCATGAAACCCAAAGATGATATAGATGAAAAAACATCACTCAACCGTTAGGTCCTCGCCGTTGATAAATACAATTCAAAATTTCCGTACGCAGTCTTTGATTTCTCCCACTCTTGCACAAACAGAGTTGTCAATTACATTGCAGGAAAATTGCCTCTTCGGCACTATTATTTATAGATGACGGTTCGGTCTAGGCTATTATATGGCTTTATTCAAACTAGGAAAGCATAAGGAAACAAAAATGAACACGAAAACCAGAAATAAAATTAGGGGAAACAAAGTATTTGTATTAATTCCATCTTTTAAGCACTTCTAAATAGCATTGTCTAGAAAGACCTTGTTCATACGTATTTCCTTTGGTCTTGAAATTTCTTGTTCGGGCAATTGAATACAACTGATGGCTTCTAAGTTTTGTTAGGACCATATAACGTGCTCGGTGCTCCATGAGCCTTACTACCCATCAGTCAAACCATTGTAGGAAGTTTTAGTGGTTTCTATCTTTGGACAATTAGATGTCTCAGTGATCTTGAATATCAAAGAAAACATGGCTTCTAAGCCTAGTTCAATAAACAATAGCTAGAACTGCCTATGGTGGTTGCCTCATTGGATAAATTCATTTGTTATTAATGTGTTAGTGGGGTCTAAGAATTCTTAGTTCCTGAAACTATGGGCCTCCACTAGGTACCAGCTGCTCTTAGCTACATGGTATGGACTATGGATGCTCCCGCTAGTCAAGGCTACTACAGATAATCTTATAAAGGGCCCCTCCAGGGAAGCAGTTATGGTAAGCCCTAAAGCATTCATTCATCCAATACACAATTGATAATTGACACAACATAAAGCTGTAAGCTCCAACCCATCCTCAACAACTATTATACCATTTCAGCTTATGATTCTTTTCTGAATGTCTTAATGATGTAAATATGGCCTAATTAGGGACTGTTTGGGATTGCTTTGTTTTTTTTTGTTCTTGCTTTTTTTTTTTTTTTTTTTTTTTTAAGTACTTAGTGCGGTTGGTTTCCCGGAATGGGAATCATGGGATGAATTTTCATTCCAATCAGGTGTTTGTTTAAGATGAGGGGCCCACCACTATGGGAATGATAGATTTAGGGCCCGTTTGGTTGGGGTGTATGGGTATGAGTCTATGACTTTGAAAGTCAGTAATGTTGTTTGGTTGGTTATGGGGCCCACCACAATGGATTGAGGATACCCAAATGTGAAGGTTTCCTCATATCTTATGTGTGTGGGTGGTTTCATCACACCCTCCATTACCATTCCACCCTATACCAACATCCATACCCATTGTGATTCATACCAACAAACCAAATGCACCCTTATTCCATACTCCATATACATCAAGGGTGCGTTTGGTATGCTGTCATGAATCACAATGAGTATGAGTTTAATAGTAGTGGTGGGTCCCTCACCTATGAAAGATCCATACCAAGCTCTCTTGATGTATATGGAGTATGGAATAAATCTATCATTCATTCCCATAGTGGTGGGCCCCTCATCTTAAACAAACACCTTGATTGGAATGAAAATTCATTCCATGATTCCCATTCCGGGAAACCAAACGCACTACAAGAGAGCTTGGTATGGATCTTTCATAGGTGAGGGCCCCACACTACTATTAAACTCATGATTCATGACAGCATACCAAACGCACCCTTAAAAACTGCTTAAGATAAGTAGTGCAAGAAATGGTGTTTGGATTTCCGTATTTTATAACAATGCAAGAAAACTAAAAAAAACAATTATTATTCACTCAGAAAAATATTTGAAGTTAAATATGATTGTAACAATGCTATTTTGATTTCTGCATAATATACACTTTAAATTAACAATCAAATCTGCTTAATTTACCTAAAATAAGCAGATAAGTATAAAGCAGGAAAAAATAGCAATCCCAAACACCCCCTTAACACGACCATGATGAGAAGGTAATCTACCTAGGAAAGACATGTATTAAAAGCATAAAAAATACAAATTTACGTCTGAAATGAAGCTTCCAGTCACTAAATCCAAAACACAAGAAAGAACTACCAAGCATTACACAAGAGACCAGACCAATATATATCAAATATAAATGGTTGTGGTATGATGGAACAAGGACGGTTAATTCTTCACATGTCTGTTACTTTCGCATAAGTAAAAAGTTGTGCAAAAATAAAGTAAAATCTGTGTCTTACCAAGTTCAGTGAAACTAGGTTCTATTTTTGCTTGATGTAGTAGTGTACTAACAACTTCCTTCTGGCTCATATAAAGCTGAAGACACCGTTCTATAAGATTTTGTACCTGAATGAGAACACTATCTAATGAGTAAAATCGTTGAAATAGTAGCAAAAGAATATTTATAAGTAACACATGCTACACATAAACAGAGGATATATGACATAAATTAGGTTGAATAATTAGGTTTTGTTATAGTCCCACAGTTCTCGTGTCAAGGGAGTGCTATTTTTTATATGCAAAGAGATTGGAGGGCTTCTCTGATGTGATTTGCTCTATTTTATTCTTTCTGACTTTTCTTTCTCACTTTAGATTTCTTATAAAACTAATATGGTTGCATGATCTTCTGACTTGAACTTCGATACATTTGTCATTCACACCACAATCAGTATAACTGGAGCAGTTATTTTTAAAAATTGATTGCTCAAACTAGTAAACAAATGGCGTCCCATCTTGGGATTTGTCTCTAAGTTTTTCATCTTTTATTCGACATTATACTGTTTAGGAAGCAAATAACATCGCTTTGATGGGTTCCCTTCTTTTTGTCCCAAATCAGTATTTCTCAAACTTGTAGATTTAGATGTGATTTTCTACCATCTGTTATTTTCTTAAGTTCGGTGACAAGTTTAGCTAACTCGAGATCTCACTAGAAGGTTTCTGTAAAAAACACCTTACTATTGAAGTACTTAAGCAGCTCACATGGTACATATCCTTTAATCTTGCACAATAATCACATCCAAAAATGTGTCTTGATCGAAACAGAATGAGAATGAGTCCCACTGTCTGTAGATTCGAGCCCCTAAGTGGTTAGCATTACTTACCTATAGTTCATTCCTACAATAATAACAAGATGACACTCGTGCCACAACGTCAACTCACTTTATCTATATTGCAAATACTTCACTTGCTAAAGGCTATTCTCAATAATTCTACTATGTGACCGATAAGCATGTTCAGTAGGTTATAGTTTCATCACTCTCAATATTAGGGAGATAAAATTCATAAAATAGTTCTACATTTAGCTATTATAATTTGGCAGATTTCTTTGCCTAAGGAGAAAACATTGTATAAAGCAAAGATGAAGCTCAAAAGCATACCAGTTGTAAATCTTGAGGCGAAACCTTTTAACTCCCCACTAGACATCTTCCTCTAAAACCACGCTTTAACTGGAAACAAAAACATTATAGCCAATTAGCACAAACATTATAGCCAATTAGCACACTATAATCAACAAAACAAGTGACTTAATAAGTTAGTTGTCGATATTACCGAATATGGAAGATGAAAATTAAGCAAAAGACATGAAAAAGGAATCAAACTCTAGGGTTTGAGTCCAGGGGCGGAGCCAGAAAGTTTTGCTCGAGGGGGCACACTTTGATAAATTTTAGAAACTACAGTACAATTTTTAGAAAATTTACAATACAATTTTTTTCGCTAGGGGGACGTGCCCCCCTCCTGTCTCCGCCCATGGGTTTGACCACAACCAGCAACAAACAAATAAAACTAAGCTTCCTTCAAGGATCATATCAAAAAATTTACTAACAAAAAAACTAAAAGAGTTGATAAAAGAAATCAGATAATAACAAATAAACAGAGTTAACAGATGTTTATTTTGCGCGATCAAAACAATATAACACAAATCACCGACAAAACATATAAAATTAATGAACTTTATAAGCTCAGACATACGGAAGTACCTTAAAAAACAAATTTAGTAAGTTGAATTGGATTAATTGTTGGGATCAAAGGTTTCGCAGTATTGAAAATTAAAGAGGGAAAAAGGGGTTTGGTTTTGGCGTTATCTTTCAGATTAAATACGACAGAAGAGCTTCTTACATTTATAGTTACGTTAGTGGTCCTTTCACTATTCTTTAATGTTTACATAAAGTCCCCCGGCTATTTGGTCCTTTCACTGTATAGTTTTGAAAACATCCCGGTTGTATCGGGTATTTGTGTTGTGTGTGTGTGACGCAAGTGGTTGGTTAGCGGTAAAAATGGTTTATATCTTGCACGGTTTGCGTTAGATAGGATTTACATTAATTAATATAATCTTTTGGTTATCATTATCTTACATTTATTGCTTTGTTTTATAATAATTTGATGATATTTGGTACTTATTTACTTCTAAGTTGCATTATATAGTATAAAATGAAGCAATGAAACGGGAAGACACATAAATGTGCGAGAAACAAAGAAAATCGACGTAACCTTGATTGGATGACGAATGGAGGAGAAATTAACACGAAGAATGCAATTCTTTTGGAGGTTATTTATGGAGAATTACTCAAGTATTGATAAATTTTTTTATAGTTTTATTATAGAAGGATCATGAAAGAATGAATTAAAGAAATGAAGCCGAAGGTTGAAATCAAGATTATATGATGTCTCTAAAATATTGTTAAGTAGTATTTTCGCCATGACTTCTTCATACAAACTTCGTTTTATGTGATTCAAGCAGCCATGAAAATAGAAAAGCGATGTCTACAACTTTCGTGTTTTGAGCTAAGCCTGAAAATCAATAGAGAAAATGCGATTTCACGACCTCTATGGCGTAGAGTGGGTACAGAGGATCGATTTTGGATAAAAGCCTATAAATATAAACCCAAACTCGACCTAAAATGGATTGTAACTCCCCCAAATGATTTCTAGAGGTTCCTTCGGGGTTTTTTTTTTTACTAATTTCGAAGGTGGAATCATCAAATATATATATATATATATATATATATATATATATATATATATATATATATATATAATATAGGGGCATTTGGCATCAATGCTACCCCAATGCCAAATAATCAAATTTCCTGTCATTTGTTGTCCAACTAAGCAATTTTTAAATCCACCTAAGCAATATTATTTATTTTTCGGATTTAATGTATTAATTTTCGAAATTCTTAAGCAATTATTTCTAAAATTCGAATTTAATAAAAAATGACCAGATTCGAACTTGAGTCGTTTGTAGGATTAGTATAAATTTCTAAAATTCGAATTTAATAAAAAATGACCATGGTGAGATTCGAACTTGAGTCGTTTGTAGGATTAGTATAAATAACTTGTGTGTTTACCACTTAGGCAACAAGTTATTTTGATAATTATGTTGCATACTATAATATATAAATGGCTATAATTTTATTAGAATCATATAGTAAATAAAATTCTTGAAAAAGAATGTATTTATCTTCAAAAATTATAGCACATATCTAATCCTTAATTATAGTTTCAGAATTATAAATTTTATTCAATCTTATATTACGTTTTTTTATAAACCTCAGTTCCTTCAAAACCCTAATGTTGAACCTTTGTTACTGTGTATGCATATATTGATGGTTTTTGCCTCTTAGACATCTTCTTTGCAAGTTAGTCATCTTCTTTAAACACATATTTGCATATATTGAATATCTTGGCATGTTGCTAAAAGCTTCAGTTTTTTGTAGATTGATTAAATCAGGTATGTTGTTTATTATATTTAGTCAACTTTGATTTGTTTTTTATATCTATGTTTCTGATATTTGATGTTTGAATATGTTTTTAAGCTATTTGTGTGTGCAGGTTTGAGAAACTAACGTGATTCCTCTTTGTTCCTATATCTATGATCATACCAGGTTCGTATATGCCAATAATCATAAAATAACTTAGGTATATGCCATTGTTTATGATATATGTAGCATGAAGTATGTGACTTGAACATGCAGGTACACAATTGTATCAACTGGAGGTGATCATAATACAATTATTGATTTTTGCAGGTTTCATGTTTTATGTATCTTGAATTATTTGTTTCGTTGTATGTAGTTTATTGCTGGTTTTCCAGTTATTGTTATCATTGTTGAGCTGAATGTATTCAACTTTTCTAACTATGTGGTTTGCATTCTCAGGCAGTTGTACGCGGTCTTCTGTTGCTCTCACTGGATGATCCTCATAGAAAAATTTGCACAGCTATTAGTATAGCCGTAGCGTCAGTCGCGCATCATGATTGGCCAGACGAATGGCCTGACTTACTGCCATTCTTGATTAAGTTAATCAATGACCAAAGTAATACAAATGGAGGTACTTATCTCTCAACCTTGCTTATGGAAAAAACTTGATTTTTTTGCACCATTCTCTTATTTGCAATGTGTACGTCAGTTCTTTTTTGTACTTTATCACTATTGAGAATGTGTCTTAACTAAGTTTATCATCTCGTCATTTCATGGCTGACTTAATTAGTATAAACCTGAGTAGAAACCGTATAGTAGTAATACTGAGCCGGGATTGTTACACTTTGTCTGGTTCTAGACTTCCTTATTCTAAAACAAGTTTCTGGCGGGATTACAGGTAAATATGGTTGAAAATGGCACTAAGAAGATTATGTTCAAGAGCTTAGCCATTAATCGAGATGTTTTGTGGTCGCTATACTGCCTTTATGCAAGTAAGTTTTGCTTTTATTAGATATATTAAGCACGAATCTGATTTTTGATATGAATGACAGAGAGGTGGTGAGGAGTCTGTTGGATTCGAGAGACTACGCCTTTTTTATAAGAAACAACTTTGGATCCGGCTATGAACCATGCGAAAAAGCCGTTAGATAATAATGTTTTTTTAGAATGAAGTTCAGCTTTTTTGTATGATGTTCAGAAAATAGTTTGCATTTAATGTTAAATTTGCGGACAATTTATGCTTTTTTGTATTTGGAATTAGTTAAGTTACCGAGTTTTACATCAACATAGATACCTACACGGTAGAGACGATTGTGGTTGAAAAGGCAACCTAGAAGATTTTTTGTTATGTTAGACATATTTTGATTGAGACCTTTAATCACACCTGGAAGAACAAAACTGACTCTACGTTGTTAGTTAGCATGTCACATATATCATGATTTTTAAAATTTCCATAGTCGTTTTCAAACTTGTGTGGGTATAAATAAAGTTTTGGATTCCATTTACTGAAGTTTATATGTAATTTGCATTTAATCGATGCTATTTATTTGTTTATTTTTTTATATATTTCTTATTGATGTGTGTTTGTTTTTTTTGAAGTAAACCAGTGGTCGGTAAACAAGAAAGAATTGTGAATTGAAACAACTATTCATGGCCACTGAAACCTTAAAGAAGGTGTGATATGGTGATAGGTATTGTATAAGTAGGTTCTTGGTTGAGATATATATCGAGAACATGTATAATCAAGGAGTTTAGTTTAGAGATTTTAGGGAGTGTAGTTTTGATGTTTTATCGATATAAATAAGGTGCAATACGGTGATAGGTGATGTATACATAGGTTTTTTTATCTGCGGTACTGTTATGCAAAGAACTTAGGATATAAATTGTCGTTATCGGTGATAGGTGATGTTTACATAGGTTTGTGATTGAGGTATATCAAGAACATGGATGATTAAGGAGTTTAGCTTAGAGATTTTAGGAATTGTAGTTTGACGCTATGTTTACTACAGACCGCCAATGGTTCAAAGGCCAATAGTGTTGCAGTTGCTGCTGCTACTACTGATAATCTGCCAATGGTTCAAAGGCTGAGATGATTGGAGTTTTTGATTTGTAATTTATATACATATACACACATAAATATAATAAAATTTGTTATATCTGTTATTTCTCAGGGAACAACAACAACTCAAGGACTTGATATTGAGATTTCACATATATCCAGTATGCCAGTAAACAGAAGTTTGGATTTAGATCATTTCCATTACTCAGCTAGAGTTATTTGGTGGCTATGTGGTTGGGTTTCAGGATTGGTGTTGCACGTGCGTGGGCTTCTTTTATGGGTCAGTTAGACGGTTCTACATAGAAACACCAGAAGACAATGCCATTCCCATAACTTTACAACAAAGCATTCTTAGTGAAAGTCCTCCTGAAAAAGTTTTCCGTCTCAAAGGTATGTTGAAGAGGCGATATTGGAGTGGGTGGAGCAGAAGATGGGCATTGATGCTAAAGTAATACAGGCTGGATTGTTTAATACAACTGCCACAGGTTAGTCATCAATATGTTTTCTAGGATACGAATTTAAAACATTATATCTTAAGCTCTTCAATTCTCTCTCGATAGAACATGTATGTGTGGTTTGTTTACCTTTATCTTTCCTTGAAATAGAAGCATGAAGCACTGACTTTCCTTTCATAAATTGAGTCTCTATCATGTAATCGAAATCAGTAGATGTCCAAGTATCACCTTTTAACATAGCATCAAAGGTCTTGATATTTCCCGCTTCTAGACAGAGATAAAATGGGGACTTTCTTTCTTTGTTCAGACAGAATGAGTGATGTGCACCATAGTGAAATAACAAATCAACCACGTGTTGATGATTATGAAGTAAAGCCTCATGTAATGGCACATTACCTTTTCCATTCTCTTTGCCCATGTAGTTTAGATAAGCCGCTTTGCCATATCTTATGAGAAGATCTGTAACAGAGATATGTCCACCTTTTGCAGCTGTATGCAACGCATTATCGCCTACATCATTTGTCTGCTGAAAGAATTTCCTGGATGCTGAAAGCGTGGTTAGAAAGCCAATGAGTTCATGTCTTCCATGGTAGGCTGCTATATGTACAAAAGTGTTTCCTTTGTAATCCCTTTGCTCAAGAATTGTATCTGGTTGCAGTTGTTGTTCCTCACAAACTTCCTCTAAGATTGTAATAAAACGTTCGACGTCACCTTCCGTTGCAGCCACCTTCAATTTCCAGTTCATGTAACAACGCTTACTTTCATGAGTAGTAAAGTTCTTGATGGTGGTCACAAGAATAAGATTGAAATTCAGTGGTCGGACATTATGGCTCTCAAGGCGACTTATCCGGATGATGGCCCATGAACTCTAGATATAGTGCTAACTAGGCAGCCTCTCTTCTTTAGAGAAACAAATCCCCAGCCTAGAAAACACATGTTGTGGCAGGCTGAATCTGACTTTACAGGTGGAAAAGCTAGCTTACACAGGCGCCATTGTCTGCAATGTCTCATCATTTTCCTACAAATTATAACATTCTACTAATTACTACTTTACAACTATTTGGATCATGGTCCCCTGTAAAGTCCTTCATGTGTCATTTTTTAGTGAATAAGCTGGAATGCAGTCGTAATTTGATTTGATTTACTTAGTCAGATGAACCTATAACTATCCTTTCTCTAGATACCAGATAATGAAATGGAAAGTAGGCTGAATGTGATGAACCTGTTAATGGAAAGTTATATTGTAAGTAATATTTTACATTATCGAATAATGAGTAGCTTGAACACAATGAACCTTTATTTTTGTTTACAGGTCAATCGTGTTCCTACGATATGTGAGGGGACGAAGTGTGTGGGAGACTGCTTCTACAATTATAGGTACATGGCTCTTATGATTTTGTTACCTCCTATAAATAAACCTTTTGCTTTATTTTGTACTTTTGTGTTTTCAGGGTTCATTTAGATTTCAAATATATTTGTAATACCTATTAAGTGTTATATTAAACGGGTCACCAGAAACTATTTCTTAAAATGGCTTATGGATTAGTAAAATACCAATTCTCTTGATTTTCATTGTTATATCTTACTAATAAAGTATCACTTGATGTTATTAAGTTATCTATTGCAGCATGTGGCATTAGAATATGGACTCGTGTAGAAATTCATCGACTATATTCAAACTAAAACTAGATTTTAGATGCCAAATGGATATAGTTGTGTTATGGGTGGAATTTTATCTATGTTTATGCTGATGGTACCTTCATATTTTTTTTTAAGCTATGGATATTAGGTAGTTCAATACTTTCATACACCCTTTATTTTGGCGGATAAGCATTGTATTGTGTGTTTAAATAAACTGCTTATTTGTGAAATGGTTATTCTGTTTAGGGATGTTTAGCTTATGTTTGAATTTTGAGTATTTTACTAATGTGTTTTGTTATAGTAAAACTGAATCAATATGTGTAGTTCAAGGGTTTTTGCGATTTCTTATTTTTAAGCTTATCTAAGTTTACTTTTAGCAGATAACCAATTTTGAGTGTCGGGTCAAAGTGTTTATGTATCTAGTATGAGGGGACTTATAGCAAGCTGCTTCAGCCCCGAAACTGATAAATGGATGATACCATGTGTTGACATTCTCAATGAAGTTGAAGATAAAAACCCTCACGTGATACCCAAAAGGTTGCGAGCCCTTGAGAACACAACCCGCATCTTTGAAACCCACTTCGGTTCCAAAAGCAAAAAAAACTTACCCAAGTTCATGATAGATAAGGCATCAATGATAGCACCATTGATGCTTCTAGCACCTCCTATGAACACACCAGACATTTGACCCATCTGATATGAACCCAAAACTCAATTGATCCATTTTTATCTAAATTGGTTGGAACTGTTGTGTACCTAAAAACAATGCATCTGATTCAACATATTAGTCCTCTAAACCTTGTCAGCTTCAAGCTTTCAACTCCTTTTGTAGCCTTTCTTTTTACAAAAGAATAAAGCATCTGTTGAGGAAATCTATTATTCAAAACTTTTTAGTGACGTTATTCATTTTGATGTACTGACCTTGGCTGCAGGAACTTACAGAATGGACATAGTATGTTACACTTGCTGAAAAACTCCATAAGTTAGCCATACAGTTTGTAGCAGATGGAAGTGGTTTAGGATTTGCAAAGATAACATATACATCCTCAAGAGAAAAAGATAATTTTGATACCCCATTAGCCCGCGCTGTGGTCGCCAAAGGTATCTGTATAAATGATGAACGAGTCACTTTAGACTGGTCATCTGACAAGCCACTCAAAATCATAAAAGTCCAAATTGCGAATGTTGAGTCACGTTTTGCAGTTGCAATATCCGAGTGTGGTGAAATTAAAGTAGAAGGGAGGGTCAAGGATGGGGTCCCATATTTGACGAGAGTAGGTGCTTTGGATGTGGATGTGAGTTTGGAAGGAAATATTATACTTTGTAGACAAGCCCCTGATCAATCTAATATAGTTGGAAGTATATTGGAAGAAGAAAATGTGAATATTAGTTCTATTAGTTTCGGTAGGAACGCACAAAGAAATCAAGCGGTTATGATGATTGGAGTTGATGAGAAACCGAGCAAAAAGGATTTGAAGAAGATTGATGAGATTCCTGCTGTTGAGGAGTTTGTTTTCCTTGCTTTATAGTATTTTTTTCCTTGCTTTCCGATTGACTGATAAGTCACAACATTTGTTATTTTGCTGGCCAAAAAACGTCTAATTTGGCTGTTATGATACACTAATGTTGTATTGGTCGTTTTGTTAAACTTATTATTCATGGTTAAACTACGCTGAATGATTCTTATTTACTACTATGATATTGTTTATAATAGCTGAAGGGCATGGAATACCATGTTATTGTTAAAAACGAAAGCGTCTTAGTGTTGAAATTAATTGCAGTTTAACTGCTTCATAAAATTCTGCAGAAACATATTATATCAGCTTCTATTGATTTGGTAATCTACTAAACATATTAAAAATTTGTTTGCTAATTGATTGTGAGTCAACTGATCCTATATATGTAGAATCATTCTCAGTTTTCGAGTCAAATATGTGACGCAGAGTTATGATATGGAACTTAATCATCAGATACTCTTTATTCCAAATTTTAGTAATTTAATTTAGGCAAGTTCAATCTTCGTAAATATTTGCCCATGTGTACCAGCCTCTAGACTCTAGAGGGATAATCTACCACTGGTATAGTGTTGCTTGGAAGGTGGTTAAAAGACAATGATATAGCTGTTTATGTTGTATTGTTTCCTGACATGGATCGCATAAAAAGCAACGCTACGAATTGTAGTAGCAGCGCTGTGAAGAAGGAAAGGCTTGAGGCATTCACTGATGCTGTAAATAACAACAATAGTCACATTGCTTTTGAGTCTGGATGTGATGTTCTTCAAGTCCTAATCGAGTAACTTTTCTCTTTGCTTAATTGTATTCCTACTACATTAATTCTATTATTGTTTTGTTTACTAATCTAATATATATTTAATTGTTTATCAGGTCTGAATCGTCACACGTGTTAAAAAAGATGTAATAAGTGGTTTTCATCCGGTTATTTATAATGATGTGCCTGCAGGTAAGTTATTTCTTTGTGGTCTTTATCATTGTTTCGCGTTTGTAAACTTATTCGTTCATTTTTTTTCTTTTTTGTAGTTGCGTCCCCTACCACGAGCCGATTGGATTTTGCTCATGGTGCGGTCTCTTCACATGATACTTTAAGGCAAGGATCGCCCAGTGTTTCTCTATGTGGTGGTACTTTGGACAGTTCCATGTCCGATGCAAAAGCCGCTTCCAAGTTTCATCAATCAGGACGTCGTTTACCCATCGCCAGAACTGCATGCCTTGATCAGCAACTTCGTATATCATGGGGTTAAAACTCCAGCTGGGAGACAACTGAGAGGCAAGTATGTCTGATTGTATATTTGTACAACTTTATTCTTAAGTTTGTTTTTGAAGTTAGATTTGTAACGAAATTAAAATAATATATTGGTCATATGAACTTTGCAAAAATACTTGCACCAAAACTTATTTATAACTGGTTCTATGGCTTAATCAGTGGAACTCAACAGACCTTGTGTTCCTTAATTAAATCAATGATGCCCTGAAATTACAGTTTCCAAAATGGGTGGGTAAGGTGGATTTGGTAACGGGTTAAAACGGGTATCATAGCCTCTTTCGTTAACCATGACAGCACCAATAATATAGATCTTGGTACGTTGATAGGGTATTACGACACCATAACCTGATGGCTTAGCCTTTTCAATTTTTTGTTTATTTGTGGATCATGTATGTGTCAGAATCTAACGTTTTCATTTATTCTGGCCTTTTCTTTTAGATGTCTCTAGAGTTATCTGTGAGCTTGAACTTATGATACAGAGAGTGAAAGTGACAACAACCCCTGATGGTCGTGTCATGCAATGGGACTGCAGGAAGGTCAAGAGAGTGTTGCGAGTAGTTTTCATGGGCATCTGCAACTTGCTGCAATGGAGCCGGACACACCAATGGTTTGCTTGATCACTTCTTCAATGTCAAGTCCAAGATAACACTGGATTGATATGTCAGATAGCAATTTGTTAGAGACGAAGAGAACATGTTCAATAAACAGTAATGGTGACAAGGAGTTATCTTGCAGGTTCAGATAGGCATGTATCACGTTGAGGTATAGCAGATATTATATCAAAACTAATGGCAACACATGAATAACAATAGTGATTAAGTTATTTGACATGGATGTATGATACCCATAACTAAGACCTAATAAGTAAATCATGCAGATCTAATTGTTTAATTACCCTTCAAAACTGATCCGTACTTGGTATGTTGAATCGTTGCAATAATAAGTAACTTTAAACTTAAATTATTGCAGATTAAATAATAAATCACGAGCAGCAAATCACATGGAGCAATAACCAAACTAAGGGATGGTAAAAGGTCTGCCAAAGGTTCAAAAACTAAAGAATAGCATCACGAGTAGCAAAAGGTAATAGAGCTGAACTCATCAATGTTGCATCACAATAAAAGCAACATACATCATTTTAAGCTTTTCTCTCAAAAAGTTACAGACCGTAATTTAAGTGGCCTGCGTCATGGCGAGGAGCCATTCACAATAGTCTTAGTTTGAACCCCTTTCTATAATTTCAACCTCGTTATGGATCAAACATCAACATTGTACAAGCCTAAAGTTAGTTACTTACTAATATTCCTACATTAAAATAGCAAGTTGCAAACTTTATCTCAAAGCAACAGAAAGTATTATATACTTACAGATATATATGCCTTTTGAAATAATTTAATAATTGTAGCTGCGGTATAATTACTTATGATTTTTTGAGCTTATTGATCAGTTATTTATTTATATACTTACAGATATATGTTTTATAATCTTGAAGCTGCTAAAGGAATTTCAGGAGAGATTTACCAGAGCCATTCAACTCCCTCAAGTCAAGAATCACATAAAGGAATTTCATGAGAGATTTGCTGGTCGAAAGGTGAGCAAAGATTTGCTGTACTTGCAGAGTTATATAGAAAAGTTGCAGAAATTAAGTGTTTATTCTTACAGGTGATGCTAGGAGTCGATCGCCTAGACATGATCAAGGGAATTCCACAAAAGCTACTAGCATTTGAAAAGTTCCTTGAATACAATCCAAATTGGCGTGATAAAGTAGTATTGCTTCAGATTGCTGTGCCAACAAGAACAGACGTCCCAGAGTGTATGTTTGACTATATTGATTCATTTATTGCTTTGTTGGTTTATTGATTATGACCGCATGAGTATGTTCTGTTTCTTTGACAGATCAAAAGCTTACGTGTCAAGTTCATGAAATTGTTGGACGGATTAATGGAAAATTCGGGACACTCACAACCATCCCTATTCATCACCTGGTACTTTCATTGATTCAACTGAATACAAATCTAAGTATAAATCTTCCTTATTCAAGATTTTGTTTATAAAGCCTAACTTTCTTATGGCATTCTACAAGATTGATCGCTTGACTTTCATGCCTTATGTGCACTATTACTGGTATAGTCTTAAACTCTTGATCTCCAATGTTATGTTATATAATGGTCTTTCTATAACACTTAGTATGCTTTACTCGTGTGAGATCAGATGTGGCACTCATTACATCTCTAAGGGACGGAATGAATCTTGTGAGCTATGAATTTTTGGCCTGCCAAGCTTCAAAGAAAGGTGTTTCGATTCTAAGTGAGGTACTAAATCATCTTCACTGATCTCCCTTAATATTCTTTTTTGGCTTTTCCGAGTGTAATAATTTCTATATTGCATTTACATAGTTTGCAGGAGCAGCACAATCTCTTGGTGCAGGGGCACTTTTGGTGAATCCGTGGAATGACTGTGAGTAGCTTCTTCAATTTCTTATGCTCTGAACATGCCATCTGATGAGAGGGAAAAACGACACAATCATAACTACATGCATGTCACTACTCCTTGTAACATATTGGATTTCACATACACATCATAACACAAACATACTTAGGCGTATAAGAGATGACTTTTAGAGAGAGAAAGTTAGAGGTTTGGGAACTTTAGTGAGAGAAAGAAAATTCTTATTATGAGCTCCAACTCTCTACCTTGGGAGGTAGAGAGTATTTATAGTCTTACAATAAAACGCCACACAACGGGATGTGGATCGCATACAAGTGGGTAAAGACCCGTCCTTCCTCCACGGTGTTACTAAACTAAATACTACTTAACATAAAATAACTACGACTACGAGCTTTCTAACGATTACATATACTTGAGGTGACCGACTCTTTAATACCTGGATTTTCTAAATCCTAACAATCTCCCCCTAAGGGAGGTCACCTCAAACACACAATAAACTTACAATGAATACAAACAGATATTACATTATAAATTGTTCTTGCATTCTTGATGTAGAACTTAGCTCTGAAGCTCGAAGTCATGGATTCATCACATTGCATGTTTGGATAATCCAAGTGGAGGTCTTTTACTGATCCACGTGATAATGAGTTTTGAGCTAGCTTTGAGATCATCACCCATATTAAATCTCTGACTCTTCCTTTGTGGTGTTGGTATTATGTGAAGTTATGACATTTGGACCGACATGCTCACATTCTGGATCATGATTTCTTCTTATCAGAGTAGCGGAAGCTTTTGTTGATTCATGATATTGGCAGCAACGTAGCAGAAGCATGGAGTGATAATATCGGAGTCATTGATGCACTAATCATGATTTCTTTGGAAATGAATGTGTTGTGTGAGCATGTGGCTATGGATTGACCGCTTCATTACGATCAGCTACAAACGCGTTGGGCACTGCATACAACAGTTCGCAATAAAACGCACGAAAGTGTCTTTGATCACTTTCGTTGAATTGAGGTACACGGCCCACGGTTCCCGTTGATCAGATACAAATCTTGCTGTGATCGAGGTAAAATTCCGAAGAATTTCCTCAGGGTTTTTGCGCAGCTGCTCTAGTGTTCAAACCGGAACGTCTCAAAGAAGACAACACGGAGTGAGTGAACCAAATGAATAGAGATTCACCGATTGATGAAAAGAGATTTGAAAAACAATCATGTATTGCTCAATAGAAATTGTTTTGCAATACAACGAAGGTTTTAATGAAAATCAATTATCAATCATAAACACCTTTTATTTTGAAATATTACATACTACGATGTGCTAAGGAAAATAGTTTTTGAGCAAACGACCGGTTTTTCAAAGGTATCCGTCAATCCGTAACTTTGAACCAGGATTGATTCAAAATATTGAATCGCCCCATCATTTCATGTTCATTGTCACATGGTTGATATATTGGATAGATCTCACATGCCACCCACCAAGAGCTTGTTTGATGTTGGCTCCAAAAGGCTTTCCATCTTCATTGTGAGTATGTTAGCATATCACTCAGATGTTCTGGCAATACCACAAGGATCATGCGTAGGACTCATAAGATATAATCTCTCTTTCCACATTGTGTGAAACAGATAGTCTTCATTGAAAGTGTCCTAATGAGATTTATTGATGATCTCGTGGCTCTAGACTCAATTTGTGCATATTTGGATCCTATATCGGAGACTAGGGAGAGGGTCTCCTTCTTCAATATCAACAATCTCTAAGAGAAAGTCGATAGATAATGTCGGTTCCCCGTGAAAATGAAACAAGCTCTTTTAAGAGGAACTTGAGTAGTTTGGGAAGTTTTAGTGCGTGCGTCCTTTGGGTCCATGACGTCTTGTCTTCAATAACGATGTTACCATCAGTAGCATATGAATTGAACCCGGTTTATGCCCTAAGGTTGAATAAATGGAGGGCTATTTCTTTTCACCCTTTTTCATATTCAATTCTTTTTAATTCTTCAACCCCTTCAGTGCTTACCAAGACTTCATAACTAGAACCTTTTGGGTTTATTCCAAAGATACTAGCTCAGTCTCATTCCGCACTCTTCCCATATTCTCATTTTTCTCCTTTTATCATCATACCTAAGAACTCTACACTAACTAGTGGATAGTCCTTGGGTAGATCCCTCCGGTTCTGGCGGATCATGGGAACACATACCTAACCTTATCGTCCTTATATCACCATACATAATGTAAAGTTGGTCGGTCTTTTTTGGTATCGTTCATCTGCCATAATAACCAATTGAAAACCATTTGAAAATCAATCCAGATGCTTGTGATGTATTATCAAAGCATTTTGCACCTGAATTGTTTTTGATATTTTTAGAACAAGAGCTCCCCCTCAACATGTGCATCAAGTGTATGAAATCGTTTTGCACACGGAGGCAAGAGAAAGAATTAACTTCTTTGATTACCATATTCTAAAAGATATCAATACCACTTCCCTGATCAAAACACGTAGATAAAGCATATTAGGGAAGGATGAGGTTTTCATAAGCTTGCTCCCCCTCAATATATGCCTTGAGGTTTGAAAGAGTTTTGCACATACAAGAGGGAACCTGCACATTGATCACGTTTCAAATCTTTGAGGTTTAAAATAGATACTCCCCCTCAACATGTGCATGGAGAATTTGAAATCGTTTGTCACATGCGGGGAGGGGAGCATGTACATCCTAATAAAACCATTTATCAAATTATCAGTTTAAATTCAATTTAAATCACAAATTCTCCCCCGATCACAATTATCAAATCATTTGAGATTTGTGATCTCTGTAGATTTAATTGATTTTGAAAGCTTTTAAGGAGAATTTTGACTTGATTATGAAAACGTTTTAACTGATAAGAATCGAATTTTGAGACTTTAGACTCCAAAGATTAAACATGCTTGAATATCTTTTGAAAACATAGTAGTAACCAAGGTCTGGTACCATTGTTTGAAAAATACACTTTTTGATTTAATTGAAAAATCATTCTCCCCCTCAATCAATGACATAAGTTGTTGATTGAGAGATAGATATTTTGACAAACTTTTAAGTCCAGGTGATTATCAAAAATAGAGTCCGAGTTATTTTTCAAATCAACTAGTTTTCATTAGACAGTAAGGATTAGTTTAAAGAATCAAAGCATGAGATTTTAAAAACAAGATAAAGCATGGCTCTGTTCTTTCTTTGAAAAGCGGGTTACTGCCTGAAATGACAATAAACCATTGTTTCTCTTTTTTTTTCTTTTTTAAAAAAAAAAAACACATTCGAACAACATCTAAAGTCCCGTATCATTCTTTGAATGACAGCATTAGGACCGTAGATATTATCGAATCGAGAAAAGCATGACAAAGAGACAATATTTTTTGAGGATTTTTCGAATTTTTCAAATTTTTTATGGATTTTGAAGGTTTTATATTTTTCTATTTGATTTTTGAAGGTTTTGTAATTTTGTATTTTGTTTTTTCGAATAGATATTTACAAGAGATAGTTGAAGGCAACATTTTACTCCTCTTCTTCCTCTTGAAGCCGTTTGAGTGTTTCTGGTTGTAGGCTCTTAAGACCAAGTCGTGGAAGGATAAACTCAAAACGTTCTCTAGAAAGAGCTTTGGTGAAGATGTCTGCTAACTGGTATTCAGTCCTTACAAAGTATAGTTCCACCACACCTTTTTCAACTTGTTCCCTGATGAAATGATGTCGAATGTCGATGTGCTTAGCTCTAGAGTGTTGTACATTATTGCATGAGAGAGAAATAACACTTTTATTATCACAGTGCAGAGGGATTTTGATAAAATTCAAAGCCATAGTCAGATAATTGGGATCTCATCCATAGGATTTGAGCACAACAAGATGACATGGCTATGTATTCAGCCTCTGTAGAGGAAATAGAAGTACTCATTTGCTTCTTTGAAGACCAGCTCACAAGCTTATCACTTAAAAACTGAGCACCTCCAGACGTACTTTGACGAGTATCTTGACATCCTGCATGATCAGCATTTGCATAGGCTGTTAGTGACATACCGGTGTCCTTCGGGTACCAAAGTCCCATATTGATGGTTCCTTGGAGATACCGAAAGACCCGTTTAACCGCTTCAAGGTGCTTTTTAGTAGGCTTAGCCTGGTATCTAGCACACATGCAAACAGCGAACAAGATGTCTGGTCTACTAGCTGTGAGGTACATCAGGGATCCAATCATACTACGATATTTCGTTTGGTCTACCATGATCCTTGAGTGGTCCTCATCTAGTTTGGTTCGTTCAATCATGGGAGTGTCAACAGGGTCACTTGAATCAAATCCAAATTTCTTTAACATTTCATTTGCATATTTAGATTGATTTATGAAAATGCCTCCGGGACTTTGAGAAATTTGTAATCCTAAGAAAAATGACATTTGTCCCATCATTGACATTTGAAATTTAGAACCCATTTCATTTGAAAAACGGTCACACTCATTGGGGTCAGTCGAGGCAAAGATGATATCATCAACATAAATTTGAGCGTGAATTAAATGTTTGCCTGACTTCCTGGTGAACAATGTCGGATCAACTACTCCTTTGTTGAATCCGGTAGATAGAAGAAACTTTGATAGTGTATCATACCATGCCCTTGGAGCTTGCTTTAAACCGTAAAGAGCCTTCTTTAAACGATAAACGTGAGTAGGATGCTCTGGATTCACAAAGCCTTCAGGTTGGCTGACGTAGACGACTTCTTTAAGATCTCCGTTCAGAAATGCCGTCTTTACATCCATCTGATAGACTACCATGTTCTTATTAGCTGCTTTAGCCAAGAAGATTCTGATTGCCTCGATACGAGCAAAGGAGCAAAAGATTCTTCAAAGTCAATACCCTCCTCTTGACGGTATCCTTTAGCAACCAAACGAGCCTTGTTCTTTAACACATCACCATGCTCATCAAGTTTCACTTTGAAGATCCATTTTAGAGCAATGATCATAGCACAATCTGGAGCAGGTACTAATTCTCATACATCAAGTCGATCAAACTCATGAATTTCTTCTTGCATGGCATTGAACCAGCTGTCTTCATTCATGGCGGTTTTAACATCTTTTGGTTCGATCTTAGAGAGTACGTAGTTGAAGAAGCACCATAAGGCATCGGTTTCAAGTTGTTTCCGTGTGGATACTGGACGAGAGGGATTTCCAATGATGTTGTCTAATGGATGATCGTGAGTCCATTTTCTGAGGTGTTCATGTGGCTGTTGTTGAGGGACTGAAGTGGCAGAGTCGATGTCTCCTGAGGAAGATGGTTCTGATGAAGATTCAGGAGCAAATATGTTTTCAAATGGAGCATCTTCAGGAGTAGCAAAGGGATTAACTTCATCCTGTGAATCAGAATCATTTCCATGATGTACACTTGATGATTGAAGATTTGTTGATGAAACAGATTGATCAGCAGAAGGCGCTTCTTGGTTTAATGACAAAGAGGTCGAAGGGTTAATTTCATTGACAGGGATAGAAGCAGCCTCTGTTGATGGGATTGACATATCATTGTTACTTGGCTCAAATTGTTCATCAAACATTGGATCAAACAGTTTCTTTAAATCATCTTCTGAGGGAGGTACATATGGAGTTGCTGGTGAGGAGTTTGGTACAAGGGATGAACCAATGGGACTGTTTTGAAGTGCGGGTCCAGAACTGGATTGTCCAGGAGCCATTTGACCGGTCAGCTCATCAAACGTAACGTGAATTGTTTCCATGATGTTTCGGGTTCTCTTGTTGTAGATTCGGTATCCTTTCTTGTTTGGTGCATAACCAACAAAAACTCCAATATCTGCCTTTGCTCTTAGTTTACCTAAGTCTTGACCATCATTAGTTGGGTAACACAATGCACCAAACACACGAAGGAATGAGAGATTAGGTTTTCTGTTGTGGACAAGTTCATATGGAGTTTTTCCATGAGCAGTGTGAATCAGGGATCGATTTTGGGTGTAGCATGCAGTGGCGATGGCTTCACCCCAGAGAAACATTGGAACCTTTGAGTAAATCAGCATTGTCCTTGCGGCTTCCACAAGAGTTCGATTTCGTCTTTCAACTACACCGTTCTGTTGAGGAGTTCGTGGAACACTTCTTTGATGACTGATTCCAATACTCTCATAAAACTCACTAAGTTGTTTGTTAACAAACTCAGTTCCATTGTCTGTTCGGATGATTCTGACCGTTTTGTTAAGACGAACCTGTAGCTGTTTGATGAGTTTGATGATGATATTTGGAGTTTCAACCTTTGTCCTTAAGAACTTTACCCAGGTGAATCTAGAGAAATCATCAACCACAACTAACACATATTTCTTCCCGAAGATATTCTCCACTCTCATAGGTCCACATAAGTCCATGTGAATTGTATGAAGAACTTCTGTAACTGAGTTTGTAGGCTTGGGTTTATGGGCATACTTCTTGCTTTTTCCCAATTGGCATGCTGAACAAAGATGATCCTTTTCATACTTAAGTCTAGGTAAACCTACAACTAGGTCCTTTCTGAAGAGATCATTGATGGTGCCGAAGTTCAAGTGATTGAGACGACGATGCCATAACCATGACTTTGTTTTAGAAGCCTTTGACAACAAGCAAATTGGAGAAGACTTCATCATATCTTCGATAGAGATGGTGTATAGATTTGAACCACGTGTTCCTCTTAAAAGTTCCTTACCATCCAGTTCTCTAACGAAACAAGTATGTTTTCTGAAGGCTTCTTCTAGATCAGAATCGCAGAATAGACCAACAGAGAACAGATTATGACCAAGACCTTCCACATAATATACCCTGGAGATAACACTTTTACCAACAATATAATCTCCATAACCCATAATTGCACCGAAATGATCGTTCCCGAATCTAACTGTCCAGATGAATTTGCTCACGAAGTTCATAAGCCGCGACCGGTCTCCAGTCATATGCTTGGAACAACCTGAGTCCAGGTACCACGAACTATTTGAACGATCTGCAGTTGAACACAGACAAGAATGGATATATGGATAATTGGGATCCCCATGCAAGAATGGGTTCCATTTGGTTAGTAACGTTGATTGGAACACCCACATCAGAAATAGAAACATTCATATCAGACATTGAGGCAATGGAATCATTATGAATAGATGCAGTACTAGTGTCCGTATTTGCCCTATTCAAAGTATGTTCACTTCTTAAGGGAATAGTTCTACCAGTAGGCATCCATTTTCTAGTGGGCGTTGCCTGATTAACTTTATGGCCAACATGTATCCATTGATAACCTATCTTACTAAATGTTCTTCCTGTGGGCTTCCACTGTTTTCTAACTTTCTTACGCCTTTGCCTTTTTGCCTTCTTATCATGATATTTTGCATTAACAAGATTAATTGGGGATTTGACAGTATTAGACAAAGCATTCACACCGCATTCATGATTAGTAACAGAATTCAAGCAGACATCATTACAAGGTTTGCAAATAGTATCAGAATTCGAATTAATTACAGTACGCCTATGGCTAATACTAGAATCAACACGATTCGTTTTATTCGACTCAAACTTAAAGTTCCTAGATTGGCTAATACTTCCAATGCACATTCTTAGCTTGTAAGGTCCTATCATTCCTTGTGTTGTCTTAAGACTTTGACGTGCTCGTTTTAATGTCACTGATTACTCCTGTAGAGGGAATGGGAACATTAGTTGGTTGATCTAATTTTTGCATTCCTGAACTAGATGTGCAAGGATCTGAACTCCTAGAAGGCACATTAGTGTTTACTTTCTTAAAACTGTGATTTGAGCTTTTTGCAGGCACACTGAAATTCACTTTCTTAACACCAGAAGTGCTGGGATTTGTACTCCTAGAAGGCACACTAGAGTTCGCTTTCTTAGCACTAAAGGTGTTGAGATCTGAACTACTTGAAGGTATACTACAGTTCACATTCATAACATTGGGCATCGAATGGATTTCATACTTGGCACTAGGCATAGAACACGGAATCAAAGGATTAACTCTCTCACCTAAGGACTTAGGGCATATTGTGATTAAGCATTCTAGAATTTCTTGAGATCGTTTGGCATATAAGCATGCATGCCCAATTGCATTATCAAGTGGTTTCTCTAACTTAACCTCTTCAACAATCTCACGGAGACATTCTAGACAATCCTTAAGGGATGAGAAATATGTTTGAATTGCAAGTTTATTGTTCCTAAGATGAGGAGGAACATATTTCACAGACAAAGCATATTTATTACAAACATGTACCTTTGATCCATCATTCTCCCCATTGGTCATTGGCATTTTCCCTTTTACTTGGCTCTTCAGATTCTCAATTTCCTTTTGCAATGAAGCTATTTGTTCGTTATTTTTGTTACGAGTGACCTTTATTGATTCAAATAACTCATTGAAATGACGTTTAACCTTTTCATTTTCTTCTAGAAAACTCTCTTTTTCCTTTTGTAATGCATTTACTAAGTTTTGAAGATGAAACGTTTGAGAATTCTGAGAATCTAAAGGAGGAGGCATTTGGGAGCCAGTCACATTGTTCTTTTCACCCTTTAATTGAGAGATTTGGGCTTTCAACTTTCTGATCGTGTTACAATGAGCTTGAATCTGTTCATCACGTTTGTTTATTTGAAAAACTGCATCAAACTCTGGAGCATCTGAGGATGTCTTGATATTTGAAGTTTTGACATTTTCTTTAAGATGTTGATATTTTAGTTGTAAATTAAAATGCTCAACCTCTAGTTTAGAAAAATGTTTAACCAAATTGTCATGATCATCCAGTTCAATTTTCTCATTTAATTTAGAATTAATCTTTTCAAGCTCAATGACACGATCATGGGAGACTTTCAGAGCAACAGATAATTCATGAAATTGAGAAGCATTAATGGAACAATTTGTAGCAGTGAAAAACACATCTTGAGCAATACATTCAGAAATCAGATTCTCATTAAGTGTATGCAAGTTCTTCCTCTCAATCTCATTATATTTTAATTCTCGCTCATAGTCACTTATCTCAACGATCATTGCATCAAATTCCTTTTCCATTTCTTTAATGTCTAAATTCATTCCCTTTTTAAGACTTTCAAAATGATCTTTTAGTTGTTTAAAGAAAGGCATGACTTCAGTTAAATAACATTCTTTCGTTTGCTCAAAACCCCTTTCCCTTCAGTTATACCAGTGGGTGTGATCCTTTTCTTACAAGTTTTCTCAAAATCAACAAATAGTTGAAAAATAACATATTGACTGATTAAGGTCTTGATTTTAGTGGCAATAGTCCTAGGAACTAAATGCATTGGTGTATTGGGAGGATACACAGTTGCTGAAGGCATTTTCCTAAAGGGGGGGTTTGTTACAACAAGATTCTCTGATTTTTGCTTATCTAAATCCTTTTTCCAGAACACTTGTTCGGGTGTTAACAACGTCTGAGGCTTAAACTTGTTCAAGGAAATCCAATTCTCCATCTTGTAATCATGGGGTGTGATAGTTATTTTCTTCACTTTCCATTTAGGATCATCTAGTTTCTTGTTCATCTTTTCCCTAGTGACTTCATCTGATTTCTTATCTTCCTCAGTGCACTCAGCGCAACTAGGTTTCTGTCTAGGTTTAAGGATTTTCATTGCCATCATAAAGTACCTTATGAGCATTTATAGCCTTTTTAATGACCTCTGGATTTGGTTCCTCAACAAGGGGAATGCTATGCTTATCGCTTAAGACTCTATGCTTAGTGATTATGTGGGCAGTCTGAATGGTGTTCCCTTGTACGTACAACTTGTTTTCAAGCTTGTTTTTCAAAGTTTTCAGATTAGAAAAATCTTTCAAAAGTTTTGATTCCTTAGCATTAAATTCTTGCTTAAGCATTTTCACATTTTCTTGAAGTTCTTGTTTTTGCTTAGCAGTTTTAGAAAGTTTTTCTTGTAAGGAATTTAACTCTTGTTTTAATACTTCTTCTCTAAAATTACTTTTTCTAATGATTGTACGCATTTGGTCATCCATTTCCTGCTCACGGGTGGTCAACTCAAATTTAGCACGTTGTTCATAAATAGCAACACGTTCTTTATAGGCATTCAGTTCGAGACAAAGAATCATCAGGGCACATGCAATGAATTCATCAAAGACATAGTCATTATTGACTGCAGAAGATGCATTACTTGGTACAATCTCACTTTCATTTTGCTTCACATATTGATCATATGAGACAACATTGCTATTACCCACATCATCAATATCTGATTCATAAGTCTCAAGAGATTGTACTTCATTATGCATCTTTCGCTCATCAACATCATCATATAGTTTTAATACCTCTGAGATTATCTTGTCTTTGGATGGACCAGTTTGTTGTGGTGGAGAAACTTTTGGAGAAACCATAGGTGAGATGCTGGCCATGAAGATTGTTTGAGCAGTAGGTTCATCATCTACATCAGAATCAAATGCATCACAATCAGCAACTTGAAAGGCATTCTGATGATTATGACCTATCTCCTGAATTGGCTGTTCATCAACATCAGCATCATAAGTCTTGGCATTCCCTTCAGCAAGAATCAGTAACTCCTCTTCATCCAAAGCTGCTCCATTGTCCTGAGCTTGCACTAGCAACATCTTATCCCTGAAGTACTTAGCATTCTGAGGACGTTTTGGAGATGTGAAATTCCTTGCAATGTGTCCCTCACCACCATAGTTGTAACATTTGATAGGCTTAGTTTGTCATTGATTTCCAATCCTTCCTCGATTCTGATTTCCACAATAGCCTCCACCTACTCCACCCCTTCTCTGATCGTACTGCCTTTCTTGAACTGGCTGCACCATAACCTTCCCATATCTGACAGTGGCTTGATTGTGTGGATTGGATGATGTTCTGAGGTTGTTGTTGGTGTGTGGGAGAGTGTTCATGTTTTGACTGATCATGAGAGCTAGTTGACTAATGAAGTTTCCAAAGGATGCATCAGCATCAGCTTGTTTGAACTTAGGATCAGGAATGAGTTTGTGATTGCCATCACCCATGGGTATAACTTGAGATGCTTTAGTGGTGATTCCAATGTTTGAGTAGAAAGCAGTTGAATCATTTGATGAGCTTGTCTCTCCCTGGTTAGTTTTGAACTGATCAAGAATCCTTTTTTCAAACATAGCATGTCTCTCATTCTGAAGAAGGAAGGCATAGAGTTGCTCATAGTTTGTATTCTTCAATCCTTTGGTTAGCTTCACAGAGGTGACAAACTTATGCCATTCGGGATTCATGTTGTTCACAAACTTTGAGTTCAGCTGAATGTTTAGCATAGTCATTCTATGTTTTCATGTCATTCACAATCTTATGGAATCTTACATAGTACTCATAGACACTCTCATCTGGTTTCATCTTAAAGTGCTCAAATTCATCATAGAGTTGGGATTCTCTGTCTTCCATAGTTAATTCAGAACCAGAAAGAAGCATATTGACATTGTCCCATACAGCCTTGGCTTTAGTGTTGTGATTGATAAGCTTATAGATGTCTTTTGGAAGACCTTGCAATATGATGTTAGAAGCCCTGATATTCGCATCGAAACTCTTCTTCTCCTTATCATTGAGCTCATCATACGTCTTTGGTCTGTCTATTCCATAGATCATTGTTCCATCTTCAGCTGTATCAATTATGTCTATAGTAGTCTCAACTAGATACGGTCCTTCATCAATCGATTTGAGAATGTTGACTCCATTTTCCTTTCCAAGACAATACAATCTGATTCTTTGAGCCCAAGAGTCGTAGTCAGTTCTATCAAGCATGGGTGGACGGGTATCTGAACCAGCAGCTTGAACATCCTCGGCAACAGTGGAGATGATTGTAGGTACGTTGGTAGACATGTTGACAGATAATCACGGGATTTTATAACTCAATGATTAAACCGGGAAATAGAATCTTTCACGGATTTTACTAAACAAGAGAAAACCGTATTACACAAAAAGTCAACCAAGTCGCTATGAATCCTTGAACAAGTCGCTAAGTACAAAGTTGCTAAGTAATGACAAAGCAAGTCGCTAAGTTCCCAAGTCGCTATAAATTTTGATAGCAAGTCGCTAAGCACCATGTCGCTATGAGATCAAGTCGCTAAATAGCAACTCGCTAAGGTCCAAATCGCTAGCACCAAGTCGCTACGAAACTTAAAGAACAAGTCGCTATCAAAATTGAAAGCAAGTCGCTACCGTCACCAAGTCGCTACCCGTAGTGGAGAATCCACTAAGTGTACTGTTTGTCGGCTTGTCTCTATAGACAAGTCGCTAAGCACCAAGTCGCTACCAAAACACACTACAACTCGCTACAATTTTACAAACCAAGTCGCTACCAAGAAATGAAGTCCGTAGCTCAAGTCGCTAACTAGAGAAAAACTTTAAAACACACTTTTCAATCCAAAAACAGCCCAACCACGATGATTCAAGCCTTCTAAATCAAAACCTAAACAATTGTGATGATTCTAAACACAAAAGTACAATCAAAATCCAAACTTTAACACTAGAAATCAACCAAATGATGCAAAAACCACTAAACTTTTCAAACTCAAAAACCACCTAAAAACCACTAGAAATCCAAAGATATGTAAGAGATGATCTAACCATGGCTCTTGATACCAATTGTAACATATTGGATTTCACATACACATCATAACACAAACATACTTAGGCGTATAAGAGATGAGTTTTAGAGAGAGAAAATTAGAGGTTTGTGAACTTTAGTGAGAGAAAGAAAATTCTTATTATGAGCTCCAACTCTCAACCTTGGGAGGTAGAGAGTATTTATAGTCTTACAATAAAACGCCGCACAACGGGCTGTGGATCAGGCATACAGTGGGTAAAGACCCGTCCGTCCTCCACGGTGTTACTAAACTAAATACTACTTAACATAAAATAACTAAAACTACGAGCTTTCTAACGATTACATATACTTGAGGTGACCGACTCTTTAATACATGAATTTTCTAAATCCTAACACTCATACATCTCAAGAATGGGTGAAACTTTTTTCTGTTTGTGTATAATTTTATTTATTTATTTTGTTTTTTATTCTTGTGTACCTTTCTTTTTCTGTAATTATATTTCTTTCTACATGTAGCGAACTTAATGATACTGGAAGCTGAATTGAGAACCACACAGATTCCCCCTCTGCTTCAAACTGAACGTGCAATTGATCGCTATAATTCTTCCACTAATCGTTTACTCATGTTGGTATCTAATCTTTTGGTTTTCTTTTTGTTACAATGTTCCACTCGAAAATGTCATTTTAGCCAATTTAAGTAATAGTTTTACATCCATCTGATAGACTACCATGTTCTTACTAGCTGCTTTAGCCAAGAAGATTCATATTGCCTCGATACGAGCAACAGGATCAAAAGATTCTTCAAAGTCAATACCCTCCTCTTGACGGTATCCTTTAGAAACCAAACGAGCCTTGTTCTTTAACACATCACCATGCTCATCAAGTTTCACTTTGAAGATCCATTTTAGAGCAATGATCATAGCACAATCTAGAGCAGGTACTAATTCTCATACATCAAGTCGATCAAACTCATGAATTTCTTCTTGCATGGCATTGAACCAGCTGTCTTCATTCATGGCGGTTTTAACATCTTTTGGTTCGATCTTAGAGAGTACGGAGTTGAAGAAGCACCATAAGGCATCGGTTGCAAGTTGTTTCCGTGTGGATACTGGACGAGAGGGATTTCCAATGATGTTGTCTAATGGATGATCGTGAGTCCATTTTCTGAGGTGTTCATGTGGCTGTTGTTGAGGGACTGAAGTAGCAGAGTCGATGTCTCCTGAGGAAGATGGTTTTGATGAAGATTCAAGAGCAAATATGTTTTCAAATAGAGCATCTTCGGGAGTAGCAAAGGGATTAACTTCATCCTGTGAATCAGAATCATTTCCATGATGTACACTTGATGATTGAAGATTTGTTGATGAAACAGATTGATCAGCAGAAGGCTCTTCTTGGCTTAATGACAAAGAGGTCGAAGGGTTAATTTCATTGACAGGGATAGAAGCAGCCTCTGTTGATGGGATTGACATATCATTATTACTTGGCTCAAATTGTTCATCAAACATTTGATCAAACAGTTTCTTTAAATCATCTTTTGAGGGAGGTACATATGGAGTTGCTGGTGAGGAGTTTGGTACAAGGGATGAACCAATGGGACTGTTTTGAAGTGCGGGTCCAGAACTGGATTGTCCAGGAGCCATTTGACCGGTCAGCTCATCAAACGTAACGTGAATTGTTTCCATGATGTTTCGGGTTCTCTTGTTGTAGATTCGGTATTCTTTCTTGTTTGGTGCATAACCAACAAAAACTCCAATATCTGCCTTTGCTCTTAGTTTACCTAAGTCTTGACCATCATTAGTTGGGTAACACAATGCACCAAACACACGAAGGAATGAGAGATTAGGTTTTCTGTTATGGACAAGTTCATATGGAGTTTTTCCATGAGCAGTGTGAATCAGGGATCGATTTTGGGTGTAGCATGCAGGGTGATGGCTTCACCCCAGAGAAACATTGGAACCTTTAAGTAAATCAGCATTGTCCTTGCGGCTTCCACAAGAGTTCGATTTCATCTTTCAACTACACCGTTCTGTTGAGGAGTTCGTGGAACACTTCTTTGATGACTGATTCCAATACGCTCATAAAACTCACTAAGTTGTTTGTTAACAAACTCAGTTCCATTGTCTGTTCGGATGATTCTGACCGTTTTGTTAAGACGAACCTGTAGCTGTTTGATGAGTTTGATGATGATATCTGGAGTTTCAACCTTTGTCCTTAAGAACTTTACCCAGGTGAATCTAGAGAAATCATCAACCATAACTAACACATATTTCTTCCCGAAGATATTCTCCACTCTCATGGGTCCACATAAGTCCATGTGAATTGTATGAAGAACTTCTGTAACTGAGTTTGTAGGCTTGGGTTTATGGGCATACTTGTTGCTTTTTCCCAATTGGCATGCTGAACAAAGATGATTCTTTTCATACTTAAGTCTAGGTAAACCTACAACTAGGTCCTTTCGGGAGAGATCATTGATGGTGCCGAAGTTCAAGTGATTGAGACGACGATGCCATAACCATGACTTTGTTTTAGAAGCCTTTGACAACAAGCAAATTGGAGAAGACTTCATCATATCTTCGATAGAGATGGTGTATAGATTTGAACCACGTGTTCCTCTTAAAAGTTCCTTACCATCCAGTTCTCTAACGAAACAAGTATGTTTTTAGAAGGCTTCTTCTAGATCGAGAATCGCAAGAATAGACCAACAGAGAAACAGATTATTACCAAGACCTTCCACATAATATACCCTGGAGATAACACTTTTACCAACAATATAATCTCCATAACCCATAATTGCACCAAAATGATCGTTCGAATCTAACTGTTCCGATGAATTTGCTCACGAAGTTCATAAGCGCGACCGGTCTCCGGTCATATGCTTGGAACAGCCGAGTCCAGGTACCACGAACTATTTGAACGATCTGCAGTTGAACACAGACAAGAATGGATAACATGATAATTGGGATCCCCATGCAAGAATGGGTTCCATTTGGTTAGTAACAGTGATTGGAACACCCACATCGAAATAGAAACATTCATATCGGACATTGAGGCAATGGAATCATTATGAATAGATGTGTACTAGTGTCCGTATTTGCCCTATTCAAAGTATGTTCACTTCTTAAGGGAATAGTTCTACCAGTAGGCATCCATTTTCTAGTGGGCGTTGCTTGATTAACTTTATGGCCAACAGGTATCCATTGATAACCTATCTTACTAAATGTTCTTCTTGTGGGCTTCCACTGTTTTCTAACTTTCTTACGCCTTTGCCTTTTTGCCTTCTTATCATGATATTTTGCATTAACAAGATTAATTGGGGATTTGACAGTATTAGACAAAGCATTCACACCGCATTCATGATTAGTAACAGAATTCAAGCAGACATCATTACAAGGTTTGCAAATAGTATCAGAATTCGAATTAATTACATTACGCCTATGGCTAATACTAGAATCAACACGATTCGTTTTACTCGACTCAAACTTAAAGTTCCTAGATTGGTCTTCTACTTTCTTCCAATGCACATTCTTAGCTTGTAAGGTCCTATCATTCCTTGTGTTGTCTTAAGACTTTGACCTGCTCGTTTTAATGTCACTGATTACTCCTGTAGAGGGAATGGGAACATTAGTTGGTTGATCTAATTTTTGCATTCCTGAACTAGATGTGCAAGGATCTGAACTACTAGAAGGCACATTAGTGTTTAATTTCTTAAAATTGTGATTTGAGCTTTTTGCAGGCACACTGAAATTCACTTTCTTAACACCAGAAGTGCTGGGATTTGTACTCCTAGAAGGCACACTAGAGTTCGCTTTCTTAGCAGTAAAGGTGTTGAGATCTGAACTACTTGAAGGTATACTACAGTTCACATTCATAACATTAGGCATCGAATGGATTTCATACTTGGCACTAGGCATAGAACACGGAATCAAAGGATTAACTCTCTCACCTAAGGACTTAGGGCATATTGTGATTAAGCATTCTAGAATTTCTTGAGATCGTTTGGCATATAAGCATGCATGCCCAATTGCATTATCAAGTGGTTTCTCTAACTTATCCTCTTCAACAATCTCACGGAGACATTCTAGACAATCCTTAAGGGATGAGAAATATGTTTGAATTGCAAGTTTATTGTTCCTAAGATGAGGAGGAACATATTTCACAGACAAAGCATATTTATTACAAACATGTACCTTTGATCCATCATTCTCCCCATTGGTCATTGGCATTTTCCCTTTTACCTGGCTCTTCAGATTCTCAATTTCCTTTTGCAATGAAGCTATTTGTTCGTTATTTTTGTTACGAGTGACCTTTATTGATTCAAATAACTCATTGAAATGACGTTTAACCTTTTCATTTTCTTTTAGAAAACTCTCGTTTTCCTTTTGTAATGCATTTACTAAGTTTTGAAGATGAAACGTTTGAGAATTCTGAGAATCTAAAGGTGGAGGCATTTGGAAGCCGGTCACATTGTTATTTTCACCCTTTAATTGAGAGATTTGGGCTTTCAACTTTCTGATCGTGTTACAATGAGCTTGAATCTGTTCATCACGTTTGTTTATTTGAAAAAGCGCATCAAACTCTGGAGCATCTGAGGATGTCTTGATATTTGAAGTTTTGACATTTTCTTTAAGATGTTGATATTTTAGTTGTAAATTAAAATGCTCAACCTCTAGTTTAGAAAAATGTTTAACCAAATTGTCATGATCATCCAGTTCAATTTTCTCATTTAATTTAGAATTAATCTTTTCAAGCTCAATGACATGATCATGGGAGACTTTCAGAGCAACAGATAATTCATGAAATTGAGAAGCATTAATGGAACAATTTGTAGCAGTGAAAAACACATCTTGAGCAATACATTCAGAAATCAGATTCTCATTAAGTGTATGCAAGTTCTTCCTCTCAATCTCATTATATTTTAATTCTCGCTCATAGTCACTTATCTCAACGATCATTGCATCAAATTCCTTTTCCATTTCTTTAATGTCTAAATTCATTCCCTTTTTAAGACTTTCAAAATGATCTTTTAGTTGTTTAAAGAAAGGCATGACTTCAGTTAAATAACATTCTTTCGTTTGCTCAAAACCCCTTTCCCTTCAGTTATACCAGTGGGTGTGATCCTTTTCTTACAAGTTTTCTCAAAATCAACAAATAGTTGAAAAATAACATATTGACTGATTAAGGTCTTGATTTTAGTGGCAATAGTCCTAGGAACTAAATGCATTGGTGTATTGGGAGGATACACAGTTCTGAAGGCATTTTCCTAAAGGGGGTTTGTTACAACAAGATTCTCTGATTTTTGCTTATCTAAATCCTTTTTCCAGAACACTTGTTCGGGTGTTAACAACGTCTGAGGCTTAAACTTGTTCAAGGAAATCCAATTCTCCATCTTGTAATCATGGGGTGTGATAGTTATTTTCTTCACTTTCCATTTAGGATCATCTAGTTTCTTGTTCATCTTTTCCTAGTGACTTCATCTGATTTCTTATCTTCCTCAATGCACTCAGCGCAACTAGGTTTCTGTCTAGGTTTAAGGATTTTCATTGCCATCATAAAGTACCTTATGAGCATTTATAGCCTTTTTAATGACCTCTGGATTTGGTTCCTCAACAAGGGGAATGCTATGCTTATCGCTAAGAACTCTATGCTTAGTGATTATGTAGGTCTGAATGGTGTTCCTTTGTACGTACAACTTGTTTTCAAGCTTGTTTTTCAAAGTTTTCAGATTAGAAAAATCTTTCAAAAGTTTTGATTCCTTAGCATTAAATTCTTGCTTAAGCATTTTCACATTTTCTTGAAGTTCTTGTTTTTGCTTAGCAGTTTTAGAAAGTTTTTCTTGTAAGGAATTTAACTCTTGTTTTAATACTTCTTCTCTAAAATTACTTTTTCTAATGATTGTACGCATTTGGTCACCCATTTCCTGCTCACGGGTGGTCAACTCAAATTTAGCACGTTGTTCATAAATAGCAACACGTTCTTTATAGGCATTTAGTTCAGAGACAACAGAATCATCAGGGGCACATGCAATGAATTCATCAAAGACATAGTCATTATTGACTGCAGAAGATGCATTACTTGGTACAATCTCACTTTCATTTTGCTTCACATATTGATCATATGAGACAACATTGCTATTACCCACATCATCAATATCTGATTCATAAGTCTCAAGAGATTGTACTTCATTATGCATCTTTCGCTCATCAACATCATCATATAGTTTTAATACCTCTGAGATTATCTTGTCTTTGGATGGACCGCTTTGTTGTGGTGGAGAAACTTTTGGAGAAACCATTGGTGAGATGCTGGCCATGAAGATTGTTTGAGCAGTAGGTTCATCATCTACATCAGAATCAAATGCATCACAATCAGCAACTTGAAAGGCATTCTGATGATTATGACCTATCTCCTGAATTGGTTGTTCATCAACATCGCATCATAAGTCTTGGCATTCCCTTCAAAGAAGAATCAAGAACTCCTCTTCATCCAAAGCTTGCTCCATTGTCACGAGCTTGCACTAGCAACATCTTATCCCTGAAGTACTTAGCATTCTGAGGACGTTTTGGAGATGTGAAATTCCTTGCAATGTGTCCCTCACCACCATAGTTGTAACATTTGATAGGCTTAGTTTGTCATTGATTTCCAATCCTTCCTCGATTCTGATTTCCACAATAGCCTCCACCTACTCCACCCCTTCTCTCGATCGTCTTGCCTTTCTTGAACTGGCTGCACCATAACCTTCCCATATCGAAAGCTTGATTGTGTGGATTAGATGATGTTCTGAGGTTGTTGTTGGTGTGTGGGAGAGTGTTCATGTTTTGACTGATCATGAGAGCTAGTTGACTAATGAAGTTTCCAAAGGATGCATCGGCAAGATCGGCTTGTTTGAACTTAGGATCAGGAATGAGTTTGTGATTGCCATCACCCATGGGTATAACTTGAGATGCTTTAGTGGTGATTCCAATGTTTGAGTAGAAAGCAGTTGAATCATTTGATGAGCTTGTCTCTCCCGGGTTAGTTTTGAACTGATCAAGAATCCTTTTTTCAAACATAGCATGTCTCTCATTCTGAAGAAGGAAGGCATAGAGTTGCTCATAGTTTGTATTCTTCAATCCTTTGGTTAGCTTCACAGAGGTGACAAACTTATGCCATTCGGGATTCATGTTGTTCACAAACTTTGAGTTCAGCTGAATGTTTAGCATAGTCATTCTGATGTTTCTCATGTCATTCACAAGCTTATGGAATCTTACATATTACTCATAGACACTCTCATCTGGTTTCATCTTAAAGTGCTCAAATTCATCATAGAGTTGGGATTCTCTGTCTTCCATAGTTAATTCAGAACCAGAAAGAAGCATATTGACATTGTCCCATACAGCCTTGGCTTTAGTGTTGTGATTGATAAGCTTATAGATGTCTTTTGGAAGACCTTGCAATATGATGTTAGAAGCCCTGATATTCGCATCGAAACTCTTCTTCTCCTTATCATTGAGCTCATCATACGTCTTTGGTCTGTCTATTCCATAGATCATTGTTCCATCTTCAGCTGTATCAATTATGTCTATAGTAGTCTCAACTAGATACGGTCCTTCATCAATCGATTTGAGAATGTTGACTCCATTTTCCTTTCCAAGACAGTACAATCTGATTCTTTGAGCCCAAGAGTCGTAGTCAGTTCTATCAAGCATGGGTGGGCGGGTATCTGAACCAGCAGCTTGAACATCCTCGAAGCAGTGGAGATGATTGTACGTACGTTGGTAGACATGTTGACTGATAATCACGGGATTTTATAACTCAATGATTAAACCGGGAAATAGAATCTTTCACGGGATTTTACTAAACCAAGAGAAAACCGTATTACACACAAAAGTCAACCAAGTCGCTATGAATCCTTGAACAAGTCGCTAAGTACAAAGTTGCTAAGTAATGACAAAGCAAGTCGCTAAGTTCCCAAGTCGCTATAAATTTTGATAGCAAGTCGCTAAGCACCATGTCGCTATGAGATCAAGTCGCTAAATAGCAACTCGCTAAGGTCCAAATCGCTAGCACCAAGTCGCTACGAAACTTAAAGAACAAGTCGCTATCAAAATTGAAAGCAAGTCGCTACCGTCACCAAGTCGCTACCCGTAGTGGAGAATCCACTAAGTGTACTGCTTGTCGGCTTGTCTCAATAGACAAGTCGCTAAGCACCAAGTCGCTACCAAAACACACTACAACTCGCTACAATTTTACAAACCAAGTCGCTACCAAGAAATGAAGTCCGTAGCTCAAGTCGCTAACTAGAGAAAAACTTTAAAACACACTTTTCAATCCAAAAACAGCCCAACCACGATGATTCAAGCCTTCTAAATCAAAACCTAAACAATTGTGATGATTCTAAACACAAAAGTACAATCAAAATCCAAACTTTAACACTAGAAATCAACCAAATGATGCAAAACCACTAAACTTTTTCAAACTCAAAAACCACCTAAAACCACTAGAAATCCAAAGATATGTAAGAGATGATCTAACCATGGCTCTTGATACCAATTGTAACATATTGGATTTCACATACACATCATAACACAAACATACTTAGGCTTATAAGAGATGAGTTTTAGAGAGAGAAAATTAGAGGTTTGTGAACTTTAGTGAGAGAAAGAAAATTCTTATTATGAGCTCCAACTCTCAACCTTGGGAGGTAGAGAGTATTTATAGTCTTACAATAAAACGCCGCACAACGGGCTGTGGATCAGGCATACAGTGGGTAAAGACCCGTCCGTCCTCCACGGTGTTACTAAACTAAATACTACTTAACATAAAATAACTAAAACTACGAGCTTTCTAACGATTACATATACTTGAGGTGACCGACTCTTTAATACATGAATTTTCTAAATCCTAACACTCATACATCTCAAGAATGGGCTGAAACTTTTTTCAGGTTTGTGTATAATTTTATTTATTTATTTTGTTTTTTATTCTTGTGTACCTTTCTTTTTCTGTAATTATATTTCTTTCTACATGTAGCGAACTTAATGATACGGTCGTGGAAGCTGAATTGAGAACCACACAGATTCCCCCTCTGCTTCAAACTGAACGTGCAATTGATCGCTATAATTCTTCCACTAATCGTTTACTCATGTTGGTATCTAATCTTTTGGTTTTCTTTTTGTTACAATGTTCCACTCGAAAATGTCATTTTAGCCAATTTAAGTAATAGTTTTACATCCATCTGATAGACTACCATGTTCTTACTAGCTGCTTTAGCCAAGAAGATTCATATTGCCTCGATACGAGCAACAGGATCAAAAGATTCTTCAAAGTCAATACCCTCCTCTTGACGGTATCCTTTAGAAACCAAACGAGCCTTGTTCTTTAACACATCACCATGCTCATCAAGTTTCACTTTGAAGATCCATTTTAGAGCAATGATCATAGCACAATCTAGAGCAGGTACTAATTCTCATACATCAAGTCGATCAAACTCATGAATTTCTTCTTGCATGGCATTGAACCAGCTGTCTTCATTCATGGCGGTTTTAACATCTTTTGGTTCGATCTTAGAGAGTACGGAGTTGAAGAAGCACCATAAGGCATCGGTTGCAAGTTGTTTCCGTGTGGATACTTGGGCGAGAGGATTTCCAATGATGCATGTTGTCTAATGGATGATCGTGAGTCCATTTTCTGAGGTGTTCATGTGGTCGTTGTTGAGGGACTGAAGTAGCGAGTCGATGTCTCCCCGAGGAAGATGGTTTTGATGAAGATTCAAGAGCAAATATGTTTTCAAATAGAGCATCTTCGGGAGTAGCAAAGGGATTAACTTCATCCGTGAATCGAATCATTTCCATGATGTACACTTGATGATTGAAGATTTGTTGATGAAACAGATTGATCGTGAGAAGGCTCTTCTTGGCTTAATGACAAAGAGGTCGAAGGGTTAATTTCATTGACAGGGATAGAAGCAGCCTCTGTTGATGGGATTGACATATCATTATTACTTGGCTCAAATTGTTCATCAAACATTTGATCAAACAGTTTCTTTAAATCATCTTTTGAGGGAGGTACATATGGAGTTGCTGGTGAGGAGTTTGGTACAAGGGATGAACCAATGGGACTGTTTTGAAGTGCGGGTCCAGAACTGGATTGTCCAGGAGCCATTTGACCGGTCAGCTCATCAAACGTAACGTGAATTGTTTCCATGATGTTTCGGGTTCTCTTGTTGTAGATTCGGTATTCTTTCTTGTTTGGTGCATAACCAACAAAAACTCCAATATCTGCCTTTTCTCTTAGTTTACCTAAGTCTTGACCATCATTAGTTGGGTAACACAATGCACCAAACACACGAAGGAATGAGAGATTAGGTTTTCTGTTATGGACAAGTTCATATAGAGTTTTTCCATGAGCAGTGTGAATCAGGGATCGATTTTGGGTGTAGCATGCAGTGGTGATGGCTTCACCCCAGAGAAACATTGGAACCTTTAAGTAAATCAGCATTGTCCTTGCGGCTTCCACAAGAGTTCGATTTCGTCTTTCAACTACACCGTTCTGTTGAGGAGTTCGTGGAACACTTCTTTGATGACTGATTCCAATACGCTCATAAAACTCACTAAGTTGTTTGTTAACAAACTCAGTTCCATTGTCTGTTCGGATGATTCGACCGCTTTTGTTAAGATCGAACCTGTAGCGTTTGATGAGTTTGATGATGATATCCGGAGTTTCAACCTTTGTCCTTAAGAACTTTACCCATGTGAATCTAGAGAAATCATCAACCACAACTAACAAATATTTCTTCCCGAAGATATTCTCCACTCTCATGGATCCACATAAGTCCATGTGAATTGTATGAAGAACTTCATGAGTTTGTAGGCTTTGGGTTTATGGGCATATTTCTTGCTTTTTCCCAATTGGCATGCTGAACAAAGATGATTCTTTTCATACTTAAGTCTAGGTAAACCTACAACTAGGTCCTTTCTGGAGAGATCATTGATGGTGCCGAAGTTCAAGTGATTGAGACGACGATGCCATAACCATGACTTTGTTTTAGAAGCCTTTGACAACAAGCAAATTGGAGAAGACTTCATCATATCTTCGATAGAGATGGTGTATAGATTTGAACCACGTGTTCCTCTTAAAAGTTCCTTACCATCCAGTTCTCTAACGAAACAAGTATGTTTTCTGAAGGCTTCTTCTAGATCAATCGAGAATAGACCAACAGAGAACAGATTATTACCAAGACCTTCCACATAATATACCCTGGAGATAACACTTTTACCAACAATATAATCTCCATAACCCATAATTGCACCGAAATGATCGTTCCCGAATCTAACTCGTCCGATGAATTTGCTCACGAAGTTCATAAGCGCGACCGGTCTCCATCATATGCTTGGAAACGAGTCCAGGTACCACGAACTATTTGAACGATCTGCAGTTGAACACGCACAAGAATGGATAACCGGATAATTGGGATCCCCATGCAAGAATGGGTTCCATTTGGTTAGTAACATGATTGGAACACCCACATCGAAATAGAAACATTCATATCGACATTGAGGCAATGGAATCATTATGAATAGATGTGTACTAGTGTCCGTATTTGCCCTATTCAAAGTATGTTCACTTCTTAAGGGAATAGTTCTACCAAGAGGCATCCATTTTCTAGTAGGCGTTGTCTGATTAACTTTATGGCCAACAGGTATCCATTGATAACCTATCTTACTAAATGTTCTTCCTGTGGGCTTCCACTGTTTTCTAACTTTCTTACGCCTTTGCCTTTTTGCCTTCTTATCATGATATTTTGCATTAACAAGATTAATTGGGGATTTGACAGTATTAGACAAAGCATTCACACCGCATTCATGATTAGTAACAGAATTCAAGCAGACATCATTACAAGGTTTGCAAATAGTATCAGAATTCGAATTAATTACATTACGCCTATGGCTAATACTAGAATCAACACGATTCGTTTTACTCGACTCAAACTTAAAGTTCCTAGATTGGTCTTCTACTTTCTTCCAATGCACATTCTTAGCTTGTAAGGTCCTATCATTCCTTGTGTTGTCTTAAGACTTTGACGTGCTCGTTTTAATGTCACTGATTACTCCTGTAGAGGGAATGGGAACATTAGTTGGTTGATCTAATTTTTGCATTCCTGAACTAGATGTGCAAGGATCTGAACTCCTAGAAGGCACATTAGTGTTTACTTTCTTAAAACTGTGATTTGAGCTTTTTGCAGGCACACTGAAATTCTCTTTCTTAACACCAGAAGTGCTGGGATTTGTACTCCTAGAAGGCACACTAGAGTTCGCTTTCTTAGCACTAAAGGTGTTGAGATCTGAACTACTTGAAGGTATACTACAGTTCACATTCATAACATTGGGCATCCAATGGATTTCATACTTGGCACTAGGCATAGAACACGGAATCAAAGGATTAACTCTCTCACCTAAGGACTTAGGGCATATTGTGATTAAGCATTCTAGAATTTCTTGAGATCGTTTGGCATATAAGCATGCATGCCCAATTGCATTATCAAGTGGTTTCTCTAACTTAACCTCTTCAACAATCTCACGGAGACATTCTAGACAATCCTTAAGGGATGAGAAATATGTTTGAATTGCAAGTTTATTGTTCCTAAGATGAGGAGGAACATATTTCACAGACAAAGCATATTTATTACAAACAGGTACCTTTGATCCATCATTCTCCCCATTGGTCATTGGCATTTTCCCTTTTACCTAGCTCTTCAGATTCTCAATTTCCTTTTGCAATGAAGCTATTTGTTCGTTATTTTTGTTACGAGTGACCTTTATTGATTCAAATAACTCATTGAAATGACGTTAACCTTTTTATTTTCTTCTAGAAAACTCTCGTTTTCCTTTTGTAATGCATTTACTAAGTTTTGAAGATGAAACGTTTGAGAATACTGAGAATCTAAAGGAGGAGGCATTTGGAAGCCAGTCACATTGTTCTTTTCACCCTTTAATTGAGAGATTTGGGCTTTCAACTTTCTCGATCGTGTTACAATGAGCTTGAATCGTTCATCACGCTTTGTTTATTTGAAAAACGCATCAAACTCGGAGCATCCGAGGATGTCTTGATATTTGAAGTTTTGACATTTTCTTTAAGATGTTGATATTTTAGTTGTAAATTAAAATGCTCAACCTCTAGTTTAGAAAATGTTTAACCAAATTGTCATGATCATCCAGTTCAATTTTCTCATTTAATTTAGAATTAATCTTTTCAAGCTCAATGACATGATCATGGGAGACTTTCGAGAGCAAATGATAATTCATGAAATTAGGAAGCATTAATGGAACAATTTGTAGCAGTGAAAAACACATCTTGAGCAATACATTCAGAAATCAGATTCTCATTAAGTGTATGCAAGTTCTTCCTCTCAATCTCATTATATTTTAATTCTCGCTCATAGTCACTTATCTCAACGATCATTGCATCAAATTCCTTTTCCATTTCTTTAATGTCTAAATTCATTCCCTTTTTAAGACTTTCAAAATGATCTTTTAGTTGTTTAAAGAAAGGCATGACTTCAGTTAAATAACATTCTTTCGTTTGCTCAAAACCCCTTTCCCCTTCAGTTATACCAGTGGGTATGATCCTTTTCTTACAAGTTTTCTCAAAATCAACAAATAGTTGAAAAATAACATATTGACTGATTAAGGTCTTGATTTTAGTGGCAATAGTCCTAGGAACTAAATGCATTGGTGTATTGGGAGGATACACAGTTGCTGAAGGCATTTTCCTAAAGGGGGGGTTTGTTACAACAAGATTCTCTGATTTTTGCTTATCTAAATCCTTTTTCCAGAACACTTGTTCGGTGTTAACAACGTCCTGAGGCTTAAACTTGTTCAAGGAAATCCAATTCTCCATCTTGTAATCATGGGGTGTGATAGTTATTTTCTTCACTTTCCATTTAGGATCATCTAGTTTCTTGTTCATCTTTTCCCTAGTGACTTCATCTGATTTCTTATCTTCCTCGCACTCAGCAACTAGGTTTCTGTCTAGGTTTAAGGATTTTCATTGCCATCATAAAGTACCTTATGAGCATTTATAGCCTTTTTAATGACCTCTGGATTTGGTTCCTCAACAAGGGGAATGCTATGCTTATCGCTTAAGACTCTATGCTTAGTGATCATGTGGGCGGTCTGAATGGTGTTCCCTTGTACGTACAACTTGTTTTCAAGCTTGTTTTTCAAAGTTTTCGGATTAGAAAAATCTTTCAAAAGTTTTGATTCCTTAGCATTAAATTCTTGCTTAAGCATTTTCACATTTTCTTGAAGTTCTTGTTTTTGCTTAGCGGTTTTAGAAAGCTTTTCTTGTAAGGAATTTAACTCTTGTTTTAATACTTCTTCTCTAAAATTACTTTTTCTAATGATTGTACGCATTTGGTCATCCATTTCCTGCTCACGGGTGGTCAACTCAAATTTAGCACGTTGTTCATAAATAGCAACACGTTCTTTATAGGCATTTAGTTCAGAGACAACAGAATCATCGGGGCACATGCAAGTGAATTCATCAAATAAATAGTCATTATTGACTGCAGAAGATGCATTACTTGGTACAATCTCACTTTCATTTTGCTTCACATATTGATCATATGAGACAACATTGCTATTACCCACATCATCAATATCTGATTCATAAGTCTCAAGAGATTGTACTTCATTATGCATCTTTCGCTCATCAACATCATCATATAGTTTTAATACCTCTGAGATTATCTTGTCTTTGGATGGACCAGTTTGTTGTGGTGGAGAAACTTTTGGAGAAACCATAGGTGAGATGCTGGCCATGAAGATTGTTTGAGCATAAGTTCATCATCTACATCGAATCAAATGCATCACAATCAGAACTTGAAAGGCATTCGATGATTATGACCTATCTCCTGAATTGGTCGTTCATCAACATCGCATCATAAGCCTTGGCATTCCCTTCATCAAGAAACAGTAACTCCTCTTCATCCAAAGCTGCTCCATTGTCCTGAGCTTGCACTAGCAACATCTTATCCCTGAAGTACTCAGCATTCTGAGGACGTTTTGGAGATGTGAAATTCCTTGCAATGTGTCCCTCACCACCACAGTTGTAACATTTGATAGGCTTAGTTTGTCCTTGATTTCCAATCCTTCCTCGATTCTGATTTCCACAATAGCCTCCACCTACTCCACCCCTTCTCTGATCGTATTGCCTTTCTTGAACTGGTTGCACCATAACCTTCCCATATCTGACAGTGGCTTGATTGTGTGGATTGGATGTTGTTCTGAGGTTGTTGTTGGTGTGTGGGAGAGTGTTCATGTTTTGACTGATCATGAGAGCTAGTTGACTAATGAAGTTTCCAAATGATGCATCAGCATCAGCTTGTTTGAGATGCTTTGGTGGTAATTCCAATGTTTGAGTAGAAAGCAGTTGAATCATTTGATGAGCTTGTCTCTCCCTGGTTAGTTTTGAACTGATCAAGAATCCTTTTTTCAAACATAGCATGTCTCTCATTCTGAAGAAGGAAGGCATAGAGTTGCTCATAGTTTGTATTCTTCAATCCTTTGGTTAGCTTCACGGAGGTGACAAACTTATGCCATTCGGGATTCATGTTGTTCACAAACTTTGAGTTCAAATTGAATGTTTAGCATAGTCATTCTGATGTTTCTCATGTCATTCACAAGCTTATGGAATCTTACATAGTACTCATAGACACTCTCATCTGGTTTCATCGTAAAGTGCTCAAATTCATCATAGAGTTGGGATTCTCTGTCTTCCATAGTTAATTCAGAACCTTAGAGAAGCATCTTGACATTATCCCATACAGCCTTGGCTTTAGTGTTGTGATTGATAAGCTTATAGATGTCTTTTGGAAGACCTTGCAATATGATGTTAGAAGCCCGATATTCTGATCGAATCTCTTCTTCTCCTTATCATTGAGCTCATCATACGTCTTTGGTCAGTCTATTCCATAGATCATTGCTCCATCTTCAATTTGTATCAATTATGTCCATAGTAGTCTCAACTAGATACGGTCCTTCATCAATCGATTTGAGAATGTTGACTCCATTTTCCTTTCCAAGACAAGCATACAATCGATTCTTTGAGCCCAAGAGTCGTAGTCGGTTCTATCAAGCATGGGTGGACGGTATCTAAACCAATGCTTGAACAACCTCGGCAACAGTGGAGATGATTGTAGGTACGTTGGTAGACATGTTGACAGGTAATCACGGGATTTTATAACTCAATGATTAAACCGGGAAATAGAATCTTTCACGAGGATTTTACTAAACCAAGAGAAAACCGTATTACACACAAAAGTCAACCAAGTCGCTATGAATCCTTGAACAAGTCGCTAAGTACAAAGTTGCTAAGTAATGACAAAGCAAGTCGCTAAGTTCCCAAGTCGCTACAAATTTTGATAGCAAGTCGCTATGCACCAAGTCGCTATGAGATCAAGTCGCTAAATAGCAACTCGCTAAGGTCCAAATCGCTAGCACCAAGTCGCTACGAAACTTAAAGAACAAGTCGCTATCAAAATTGAAAGCAAGTCACTACCGTCACCAAGTCGCTACCCGTAGTGGAGAATCCACTAAGTGTACTGTTTGTCGGCTTGTCTCAATAGACAAGTCGCTAAGCACCAAGTCGCTACCAAAACACACTACAACTCGCTACAATTTTACAAACCAAGTCGCTACCAAGAAATGAAGTCCGTAGCTCAAGTCGCTAACTAGAGAAAAACTTTAAAACACATTTTTCAATCCAAAAACAGCCCAACCACGATGATTCAAGCCTTCTAAATCAAAACCTAAACACTTGTGATGATTCTAAACACAAAAGTACAATCAAAATCCAAACTTTAACACCATAAATCAACCAAATGATGCAAAAACCACTAAACTTTTTCAAACTCAAAAACCGCCTAAAAACCACTAGAAATCCAAAGATATGTAAGAGATGATCTAACCATGGCTCTTGATACCAATTGTAACATATTGGATTTCACATACACATCATAACACAAACATACTTAGGCGTATAAGAGATGAGTTTTAGAGAGAGAAAGTTAGAGGTTTGGGAACTTTAGTGAGAGAAAGAAAATTATTATTATGAGCTCCAACTCTCTACCTTGGGAGGTAGAGAGTATTTATAGTCTTACAATAAAACACCACACAACGGGCTGTGGATCAGGCATACAATGGGTAAAGACCCGTCCGTCCTCCACAGTGTTACTAAACTAAATACTACTTAACATAAAATAACTACGACTACGAGCTTTCTAACGATTACATATACTTGAGGTGACCGACTCTTTAATACATGGATTTTCTAAATCCTAACACTCATACATCTCAAGAATGGGCTGAAACTTTTGTCAGGTTTGTGTATAATTTTATTTATTTATTTTGTTTTTTATTCTTGTGTACCTTTCTTTTTCTGTAATTATATTTCTTTCTACATGTAGCGAACTTAATGATACAGTCGTGGAAGCTGAATTGAGAACCACACAGATTCCACCTCTGCTTCAAACTGAACGTGCAATTGACCGCTATCATTCTTCCACTAATCGTTTGCTCATATTGGTATCTAATCTTTTGGTTTTCTTTTTCTTACAATGTTCCACTCGAAAATGTCATTTTTAGCCAATTTAAGTAATAGTTTTCAATGAATCAGGATCTTTTAAACACTTAAACATCTAATTGTATATGGAGTATTATATACAGCACTAAATATCAAAATGGCCTTTTTGTACAGTGTTTCATACCACATTGTCTTATTGTGCACTTTACAGGGATTCAATGCAACAATAACCAAACCAGTGAATGCTCATGACAGAAGGATAGATAAGTTCAAAGAAATGGAGCTACACCTCCACCCTGAGCTAATAGAGCCTCTAAAGAAGCTTTGTGATGATCCAAGGACAACGGTTGTTGTCGTAAGTGGAAGCCATCAATCAGTCCTTGATGAGGTAGAAACGATTCTGTATAATTTGTATTTAAAGTCTCCTTTTTAGCAAGTACCCTTTTGCTGACTCAATGTTTCTGCAGAACTTTGAAGACTTCAATATATGGCTTGCAGCTGATAATACAAATTGGCATCACAAAAGCGAATCTACAATCGATTTATATACTTCAGTTCTAACTCTGGTATCTCAATTTACATATGTAATAACAGACACTTGAAGCCATTAAACGGTTGCAACCAAAGAGAGCATACTTAATTGGAATGACCCATGAGTTTGATCACCCCTGCTTTCTAGGTTATTCTTATCAATCTATTTTACATGTTCCATCCCAAATGAATGCTGAAATGTAGTTGTGACACATTGGTATACGCACTTGCTTTGTCGAATCAGTTGTCTTCCACTTTGAGATATAAGGTCAATTAGGTTATTACGTTCATGATATTTGTAACTGATTCCAAAATGTATTCACTTTAGCTGGATATGTGTGCATGATGAAACTGAGAGAACAATCCCGTTTGAGCTTATCGTGTTGTGACATATCACGTGATACAGGTGAGTAATATAGTTTAGATATTTTGCAATTGGTCAAGCATGTCATAATAAATTTACCTTGCTTAAATTGATTTTGTTTTTATTTGTGAATAATTGTGCAGATGTGTATTGAACGGCAATACCCACCATCCGATGTGGTTCAGATGTTAGATTCTGCATTTGCAAACTTGCATCCACACTGCCCTCAAAACCTTTCAATTTTTAGTGAAACAAGATGGGCTTCTCGTGGTCAGTAGGTATCTCTTACTTTGGTTTTTTATTCGTATCCCTGAAAATTTTCTAATTTTTGCTAATACTTTGATAGAAATAATAGGCTTATCAACCTGTTATTAGAATCATTAGCTTATTTTTGAACATATAAACGATAATAAGCTCATTAGCAACTGATTCAAGCATGAAAATAAGCCGATCAGCCTAAAGCTATTAGCTCATTAAAAGTGGTAAAGTATATGTGTTATTCATTTATCGGTTCGGTTTTGGCTCGAATGAATGTTGTTCAGTTTTGCACAAATCAAACCAAACAAACGGCCCAAAGGTGCACACCAAACTGATGAATCAAGGTAAGAATGTTTAATGTGATATCTTTTAAAGGCTGGTAATGAGCTCATAGATGACTAACTTAGCTAAACATATTAAAACAGATTTTCTTGACACAGATTATACTATATGTCTATATACTAATTTGAATCGTAAGTAGGTGTTTGTTTTCGCTTTATATATGCTTCACGAGCTAATGTTACAACTTATTTTCCATCTGGCAAACATATTTTTCTATTACAAGTCATAATACGCTCATAAGCTGGAAAATAAGATTATGAAACATAAGCCGAAACAAATAGGCTGATAATCCCAATAATAAGCTAAAATAAACACCTCCTTAGTGAGAGAGGACAAAAACTTCCTAAGAGCGCAACATAGGTAGAGGTCATTTTGATCCATGCAAAGTGTAGCGTCAATTCTATCAGTTCATACTAATAGTAGAATCCTGTTTTGGCCAACTACCGTGAATCTGATGTCAGAGTGTGTTTCTACCTTTTAAGATACTCGAGAGTAAATTGTACTTATAGTTATGAATTAAAATGATGACAAATGCGATATAGTAGTACTTTGTAGGATGTTGTATCTTAGCAAGTGTTTGTTTTGGCTAATTTTTAGGCTTATTAGCTTATTTTTTCACCTTATTTTCCACCATATAAGCCATATAAACTTATAAGCCACAAACATAAGCCTATGATAAATAAGCCGAAATAAATAAGCTGATAAGCCGAATTATGAGCTCATCAAACCGGGTAAAGTAGCTCCATTATTTGGTTTTTGGTTCGGTTTTAGCCAAGTGAATTTGGTACAGTTTGATTTCGTTTTTATTGTTAAAAAAGTTTAAACCGAGGAATTGTGCATACAATGAAAATGTTTGACGAGTTCATATGTTAACCAACTACTTAGCTTAAATAATAATGGATGTTATATAATACTTTGCTACAAATATTAGTCTATAGAAACAAAATCACCATTTTTTTCCAGTTAGGAGTCCATTGATTAGAAGTAGTTAATACCTTGAATCGTTATTACTCGGGTGTCTTATGATTTTGAGAATGGGGAAAGTAGTTAGGACTATCATATGAATCATGTTCAATTATACATACAGTAGTTGATAGAGTCCATTGTTTCTTTATTTGGTCAAGATTACAAGTATATTTGCTTAGAAATATTTAGTAGTTTTGTTTATTTAATTTGGAGACTTTGAACCATATTAATGTTGTGTTCTCCCTTTTCTTTATGAATGACTTCGGATGCATCCCTCGCAAAAATCAATCTCCTTTCTAAATCTATGTATGACAAGTCAAGAAAACGCAATTATCAATTGCTATTTCGTTAACTTAAGTTTTTTAACGAGATTTATCAGGCTTGCTCGCCCATCGAACAAGCTATGCTTTGATACTTTGTTCTTGCGTACCACTTTGAAACTTTTTTTCTCTCATATTCGATAACCGTTTATTTCTTTTCGTTATTAATACATTCAACAATAAATTTTGTACGTGTATATCTTATTTTCCGTTAACTTATTTTTTCAAAATGCTAATTTTGCTATAGCAAATTATGTCAACGATAATTATAAGACATGCCCGCTCATTGAAGGCTTCGACCACTAGTATATATATATATATATATATATATATATATATATATATATAGACTTAACTAAACTTGCACCGATGGTTATTCTAACAGAACTACAAAAAATTTCCCATACAACAGAAACTCAAATTGATCCGGAAGCATATGTAACAGACCATGCAGAAAATTCGTTGTTACCATTGTCACCTCGAACCGATGGGATGCAAACCTGTGAGATGAGAAAATTAATTACAGGGAATAGTTGTAAAATGACCCATGTAAAGAATAATGGCCCAAGGAGAGAAGAAAAATCCATCCTGGTATGAGTTTCACGTTTAGGCATCTCTTTTACAAAATCAAACAGCATTTGTGTAGAATGCCCAACCACAAATTGTAGGAAAGCATTTGACACCTGTATACGTGTGGCTTGCAGATGTTAGAATTTGTATACTTTATACATTCCACAAAGAACTAATTTCCTTCTTATTTAAGAGAGACACTAAAAGATGAAAATTCATAGTAAAAAGTAACACTTTTATGATGTTGCGTTTTAAATGTGTACCAAGTTTATTAAGCGAGGAACCCGGACGATTCTATATGGACCATTTCCTGTATCATCCTTGTGGGCAGAGTGCCATACCGTCACATGATAGTTATTGATATCCAAGTTCAAGAAATCATAGCCTGTGTCTTGAGGTATTTATATTAAACTCATACTCTTACTGCATATATTAAACACACTAATCATTAGTTTCATCAAGAGGATATATGAAGTTAGATGTAAAAGAATCAATGTGAGTATGCATGTCGATTGGTCGATCATATAATAACTAAATAAACTTAACGGGATGTAATTCATACAACTATATATGTAAACTTTGGATAGTCACTGAACGTATGAGATCGACCAGAGTTAATCGCATGAAGATTTCATTATATAATAACATAACCTACATCGTATAACCTTGAGGTACTTGCTAGTGGCTACTAATCATTCATCAGTTCATTCTAATCGTAACTTCGTGAGTTTATAGTTTAGCCTTAGAGGCCTGATCAGGTCAATTCCTTGCTATGCGATTTTGTTTATTTGTGTTTATTATTTATTAAATACATAGATTTGTACATCTTAGCAATTTTTCCTGTTGTTAAATGTGGTATTAATGTGTTCTACTTCTATGTATGAAATCTGACTTATAACTTAGTAATGTTTGGTGTTTTTGTGGAAAAAAAATGGCTACTCTATATCCACCTTTACCTTGTCACGTCGCCCTTAGTTTTTTTACCCTTAGCGCAACGGTCCGCATCACGTCCTCTAAAACCCAGGTCTGGTCTTGGTGGAGATTGATGGTTTTTGGAATGACCTACGTCTATCTATACAACTCTAACCAATTGTAAACCTGTACCAAATTCGTGATTAATAATATACCTGATCTAGTTCGGCCATGGAGGTAGCATGATCACATTGATCAAGGGAGCAACGTTAAATATTGTGTCGAAATACTTCTCTGCACGCTATTTTTTTCCCTGAAAATGGACACAATTTATTGAAGATTGTACCTGTCCTCCTATGATAAGCTTCTAAAGGAACCAAATCTTTTGTATACCAAAAAATACCTGATTTCACAATATACAATGTAGTTTTTCTATCATGGTGTATGTACTTTTAGCATTATACGAACCTGTTCTTTCTTGATAGCTAAATCTATTCTTTGATATTTGCTTGCGGTGGATGAGAAAGCCTTCTGTCTATTGAACTCTCTCATTTTAGACTCCCAGCCTTTTAGCAACCCAAGTACGTAAACGTTGATCACCTCGACGAAATTTCCATTAATATTATTTCCTACCATAGAAATACAACAATAAAAAAGATATGTCATAAGTGAAAGAAAAAGTCCCTTTGTCCCATCAATACAGAGTCCGCAATTGACTCTTGAATATCAACTCAAAATTAGCCAAGATTTTTACGCTTGTAGTCTTGTAGATAAGAACTGCTATGTCATTAAGTTGTAACAAAGTATCATGGTAATAAAACATAGAACTAAAAAGCTGAAAACGTGTGTGTCAACTTAAATCTAATAGGATTATTGAGTTAAAACTTAAACCCAATACTTTATCTAACACGTAAAAGAAAACCTACCTCCACTCTTTTCTGGGTGAAATTTAACGTAAAAGAAAACCTACGTACAAGGTTCAATATTTAGTTATAGGTCAGTAAAAATAAGAAAGTTGTGAAGAAAAAATAAGACAAGCAAACATACCGGAACAACATGGTAAGTATGAACGAAATATACATGGCGGTTTGCAACATCGTCTAATATGAATTTTTCTTGCTTTGCAAAGCATGCCATCCAATATGAGGCACTCGACAACCATTTTATGAATCAAAACGTCCAACCACCCCAGGAATCAAACCAAGACCTTATCTTTATGGATATCATGTAAACTTTTTCCAGATACGCTACATGTGAAGGAAACCAATCAGCCATCTGGGGCATATTTCCAACCTCTCCTTTGAGTAAAGGCTGAGAAAGCAACTACACCACTTGACGAACCACGGGTTTTAGCCTTTCATAAAGAGTACGGATTTTGTCTGCCTGGATTTTTTAACAGAATAAAGGAATACAATATACTTAGAATGAGAATATATATATATATATATATATATATATATATATATATATATATATATATATATATATATATATATATATATATATATATATATATATATATATATATAGTCCGGATCGATTGAGAAGAATGAGAAGTAATCTAAACCATTCATCTCATTAAATTAGAGTAAGGGTATAATTGTACAATAATATATTCTCTTTCATATTGAAACTACATTAATGTTAATTTATTGTTTCTCCTCCAAATTTGTTTTTGAAATTGCTGAGCTTTATTCCGGATCCCTTTTTTTTTCTTCATCATTAGTACTTGTTTTTCATTTTTATTTTAGCTTGAAATATTCTAACCTTTTATGTTTATGGAAGGAATATTGATCTATTTACTTTAGGAAAAAGCGTCAACCTATTTTTGGTTAATAATTACACAATACAATTGTCATATTCTCATAAATCAACCCCGTAAAAAGATAAAAGTTGAATCTTATAATAAATAAATAAATATTGCTTCAACCTGTTTACTATTTATTACGTCACAGGTTTGTCAAATGATTTATCTAATTGCGTAATCTTTAATTTTTCATGATTGACGTAATTTACTTGTCCAATGATTCATGTACATGTTCTTAAAATTTATGGTGATCATAGTTCAAAGTTTAAGATTGGCCTTCGGATGTCTTCACTCCTACGGATATCAATTTCTTTTTTGTTATGAGTATTTCTTTTTATCATTTTCATTATAAAGATTTTTCTTAAATCATATTGTATGTGATACAATCAAAGAGACAAATGATTGTCGATAAATTTGATTCATAAATGATACAAGTCACCAATTGATAATAATTTGAATCATTGTGTTAATAATGAATCATATGAATATATCGTTATTATGGTTCGAGCAATATTGACATCTCGTTAAGTTACCATTGTGAAAGATTGATTCACATTTTTTTTTGCTATGATTAAAAATATATTGTACAAACAATTTTGGATTTGTATTGACTCAACTTGTATAACTTTGCATTTTTATCATTTTTTAATAATAAACATTTTTCTTAAATTATATTATATGTCATACAATTAAAGAGACAAATGATTGTCCATAATCTTGATTCATAAATGATACAAGTCATCAATTGATCAAAATTTGAATCATTTTGTTGATAATGAATCATAAGAATATATCGTTATTAAGAATATATCGTTATTATGGTTCGAACAATATTGATATCTCGATAAATTACCGTTGTGAAAGATTGATTCACAATTTTTTTGCTATGATTTAAAATATATTATACACACAAGTTTGGATTTGTATTGACTCAACTTGTATAGCTTTTCATATATTATTTATGATTCATTAGTTCGCTTATGATTCACCAATACAATAAATTTTGCGTAATTATCAGTTTTTCAATCACTAATCGGAATAAGATTCAAAAAATAGAACACATAACAAAACACCAACTTTATTGTTTTGAATAAGTGATCCATAAAGATATAAAATATCATATTTCAATGATTCACTATATATTAAACTAGCTTATCAAATGATTCAAAAACCAAATATTCACATATACAGTACATGTATATTAAATTGCAGGTTTCTGTGATTCAATACTTGAAACATTTCACCATTTCAAAGTGGAGCTTTTAATAACGTAAGATATGAATCGTGCATCTAAAATTATGAAAGCCAAAATTGTAAGGATCTTTATTGTTTCATTAAATAAGGATTCATTTAATTACTTTTGTACCCTTTTAACTTTAATAATTAATATGCAAATTGATTCAAGATTTAATAATTTCTATGGCCAAGATTGCTTCTTAATTTTCTCAATCTAATATTCTTCTCAATGGAACCAAAGTCTGATATATATATATATATATATATATATATATATATACTCACACTTTTAAAGTCGCAGCAGAGTGGAAGTAGACAATGATATATGGCTTCTGGATCACAGGCTCAAACTCTTGAAAATCAGCATTCACGAGATGATATACAATTCTATATTCTACAAAACAATTTATCTTTTCTCAAAAATTACAACAATTTTTTCGGGTTTTCCAAAGAAATGTTCATTCCTTGTTTTTATAAGTTCTCAATTCACATTCACATTTTCTTTGTTAATAATCATAACATGATTCTGATAACTTCAACTACCTTCACTATGTAGAGTACTAATCTTTCAAGATCAAGACACTGAAGAAGAGAATATGCTCCCACTACAACCATGATCGGGCGACCTTCACTATATACTCCTCCTCGGTACCTTGAACCAAAAAAATGTTATAAAATGCACAACAATCAGCATGTGAATCTCATCTTATGTAAAGTTGTTAATATATAAACAGGTAACTTTGGGTTGAATCTTGATTGATAACCCTTTCACTATCTCTACCCATTAAATAATCCGAGTTTGACATTATTACATGTTCATGTGAATGTGGGTGTGACCAACCTGTTTTGGTTTATTCATGGCTTCCTTGATTATCCATTGCCATGCACAACGTTCAGAATAGTTTAAAACTGCTAAATCAAATCAGCAGTATAATGTAGCTGTTTTGGCCTCAGGAACAAATCCCTAGGCATACTCAGTGGCATACTATTCTTTGTTACCTATCACGTTAAGTTGAACCTTATAACTCTCCAAGAAGCTATCAGATTGAAGTTCGATTGAGTAATCTAACTTACACATGATGGTCTTTACATGAGGTTGACACTGAATTGGAAAGACATGTTTCTAAACAATGCGTTCCAGGATATACAAATTTCTTCACAGCCAATATCATAGCAACCCAAACATTTGTGATCTAGTGTAGCGCCCTATAAAAGCATCTGTAACAGATAAAGAGTAATCTTATTATGTTCATAAGGGAGAAAGTCAACAAAGCAAACTCAACCTTAACTATATAGATGCTGGTAATATTGATGCTCATCATTAATAGAGTTATAAAGAGAGCCGATATTTAGAGTCTGAGTGGGCAGTCAATTGATAAGAATAACTTCTGCAAATGAAGCTTCAGTTCACATTAAGTATATAGAAACAAACCTCTCCTAGAAAGATGGTAGATAGTATAACTGTGAAAAACGATTCCATTGCTTTGATTGTGTTTGTAAAAGAAACTGAAACTTTTCTGAGACTCATGTTAGTCGAAAAATTTCCTAAGGTGTGCATTACAGCCAATGGTATGATTGCTACAAGCTGCCAATAAGTAACTAAATTAGGATCAAGAAAATTAATTTATATAACAAAAAATCAGTGTGATCAGTTTCATCATATCAATGCATACATGTGCACGGTTGATATTCGGCCATTAAAACGGTTCCATTGCTTTGATTGTGTTTGTAAAAGAAACTGAAACTTTTCTGAGACTCGTGTTAGTCGAAAAATTTCCTAAGGAGTGCATTACAGCCAATGGTATGATTGCTACAAGCTGCCAATAAGTAACTAAATTAGGATCAAGAAAATTAATTTATATAACAAAAAATCAGTGTGATCAGTTTCATCATATCAATGTGTTAGTGCAAATATTACGATATTTAATCTATACAGTCTCGTTTGTTTTGATTGATGACAAACATGTAACTTGTAATACATAACGTAAAATGTACAAGTTACTTGTAATCACACTTTGTCTCAACATACATTCAACACCTCTCGATGTCTCAAGTCCTCGAATGTTACAACACAGGTTCGTACATGTTTGTTATGTGGCATTATGATCAAACCCATTAACAAATCATTTAGAATGTTTGAAATACGTTTAGAGTCACTAAGTATTTTAATAGGTTAACCATTCTATTTCGAACCTCATTTTACATTTTGCATTCACAAGTATTTCAAAAGGTAACTAGACATTTTATTAACTAGTTACATAATACATTTTACAAGTTTACTTTGATAAACTTTTTAATCTAAAATGGAAATACATATTACATCATGGCATGCATCATCCTTGTAATCTTTAGAAGATTTCATAGAATATTTTGTTTAGATTTGGACTCTACATAGCTTACACAATCTTGGATGGATTTGGTTGACTTTGGTAAGATTTTGGTAATCTTATTGTCAGACCCCCACGGTACCAAAATGGTACACGGGCGGAACCCTTTTGAGGGTTCCGTGGTCAGTGGACGCTCCTGTCCATTTTGGCTATAAATAGCAAGCCAAACCAAGTTGTTTAATCATCCCTTCAACACACTTTCTCTCTACCCTTCTTGCATCATTTAGATCTGTAGATAACAATGTAGAAACATACATTAATCACCCTCACCATCACATGATGATAATGCTTCTAACATTCATCTTTGTTGTAAGCATACTATACATCTTGATCAACCAAGGAAAGCTTGGAGATCTAGCCATCCCCACTCACCACAAGCTGAAGATCTATCACAACAAGTTTAGGGAACTTGTGATCTTCATCATGAAGGTTTCCTATCAATGGAAGATCATTTAGAAGTAGTTATTCATATCCATTAGACATTTGTGTCATGGATCATTAGTGTAAACATCATTGCATCATAACAACACTTTCACCAAACTAGATTAGATGGTTTATGTGTTTGTGCCATAAAACACAAGGTTTATTATGTTGGGCCATAAAACATATTGGGAGTGGTTGTACCCTTGTAAAAGAACTCGACATCTAGCTTAGTGTCGGAAATATTGTATAGGCGACGTTAGGTTGGTTCTACCTCAAACTAGAACCCGGTATTTAGCTTTGTACCGGAAAAAGTGTAAGCGACGATTGTAAGGTTTTCTCCGCCAAGAAGGGAGCTTGTTGATTTAGTGAAGTAACTCTCGAGTTGGGTACTCGGGGAGTGGAGTAGGGCGGAAAGGAGATCCGTGACCGAACCACTATAAATCATCGTGTTCGGTTTGCACTTTCCTTTCTTTATCTCTTTACTTTTATAGTTGCACTATACTATTGCTTGTGATGTGGTTTGATGTTAATGCTTGTGTGACAACATGGTTTACTATGCTTTACATTAGTCACAAACAATAATTGGAACTTTCATATTATAACAAGCTTCATAAGCGATTTGATACTAAAGATCTAAAGTTTTTAAACGGTAACGTATTCACCCCCCTATACGTTTTCACAATTGGTATCAGAGCCACGTAGCTCGTATTTTCAAAACAAATGGTTTTAAAATAGAGTACGATCCATGTATCAAATTACCATTGAAGCGAAAAATAATATGAACAATGTTTTGCTTGTTATACTTAGAAATTTTGTTGTTAAATGTAACTTTGTATACAAGCTTGAAGGTTTTCTTGAAAAATAAAATAAAAGTTTATTGAAAGAACTAGTAAGTATTGTATTGTGTGCTTATAAAAAATTTACGAAGAAATATGATTTTAAAGGAGTGTTTGGGATAACTATAAATTTAGTTGAAAAATCACCTCCGTAAATGTTTAAGATAAGTTACATAAGTAGATATGTTGTTAAATATGTGTATTATATGTTTACTATGAAATCTAGTAAGTCACACACGTTTTCTCTATGTCAAATACTAGTTTTGGTGAATCTGTCTCAAAGGACCACGGCACCAAATCTTATAAAGGGCGTATCCCTTTATTTGGTTCCGTGGAATCCGTGGTGTACAGATGCGTTTTGGGCAACTTCAAAAAAATCATAACTAATTAACCGTAAGTCCGTACGAGTCGAGTGTCACACCCCAAATTACTGTTTTTGTGGAATGGAATTCTTGGGAGTTGACTGTCATAGCATCACAATCACAGTTATATTGAACGACCTAAAGTGTCGTTTGAAAAGAACATCGCTTGATATATTAAAAACATTCAGAGTTACAAAAATAGGTCCCAAATGAAAGTTACTATGTGCGGAAAATAAGTTTGGTACAAGTCAAACGATGTTTTTGAAATATATAAATCCCATGTGAGACGCGTCGTCACCGCGACTCTATGGTATGTCCACATGCATGCCATGAAGTGAATGCCTTAGTTACCTGAAAATACATTGCTAAAAGTGTCAACAAAAAGGTTGAGTGAGTTCATAGAGTTTATGTATATGCATAATACGACTACCACTAGTATAAGTTTGTATGACAATGATGTCACAAAAAAATGATACAATTGCTATAAGTCCATGACACCGAAGCTTGACTGATGTTCGCCCCAACAGAGTGTTTGCCAAACAACTCAAATAATGATTAAGAAATGAAATGCATCCGTCCGGTTGGAATCCGCCAACCCGGATGGAGGTGTCACCCTCGATAGATCTATCCACTCACCCTCGCTTCTATGAAATTAACGGTTCATGTTATATAATGGGGACATTCAATTGGCAATGAGGTAACTTAAGCAATGTAATGAATTTGAATATACTTGGGCTCGCATAAAAATAATGATGTGCAATGTATTCTCCCCCGTGGGTTTGAAGTAAAGTAAAAACTTGAATTAATCGGGGCTATGAAAACTCACATGTTGCAATGATAATAATGTTGTAAAGGCAATACTGAAATGATGCGCAACCTCTGACCGTGACCTATTATGAATGATATGCTCTATGATAAGTTATGATGTAATGTCGTGCATGCAAACTCATATGAAATCTATACCACTTGTACGCTTTTGAAAATAGAATTTATCGTCGAAATATATGTTTATGACATCTCGTCATGTTATAAAATACTTTACAAATATTTACGTTGAAATGATATCCTACGATAATCATTTAGTGATTTATTGTGAAATTATAACTTTTTGTCGTAAAATAATGTCGTTGAAATTTCATGAAAGTGACTAAAAAGGCCTCGAAAAGCTAGTCGTAAAATGGTGCACATCGAGTATTAGGAAACGTACTCAATGGTTTTAGGAAGCTTGTATCATTATCTCAAAGTTTTAGCATTTAAGTTTTCATCCTAGAGGTCTCGATCATAGAGAAAAATATAGGTAAAGTATGGTTTTCAGCAAAATTTAAGTGACCGTATCTTATTCATTACAACTCCGCTTGACAAATGGTTTGACATTTTGGAAAATATGCCAGGCGAACTTACTTTTACAAGAAGACATTACTTTATAAAATGTACTTCGTCATTGTTAAAAACAACCCTCAACATGGTCCCTCGTTGCCGTAGTATGTGTTTAATAGGAAAGGTATTAATTTTGCTAATAGAATAAAGTTACGGCAACTTTTTAAAATGTGAATAACTTTGTCGTTATAAGTCCGTTTTCTACGTTCTTTATATCCACGGAATCGTGATAACATATACTAATATATTTTTGATAAGTCGACACATTTAATAACGCTTAAGACTCATTTTTTACTCGTAAAAAGTCAAGACAGCTTGCTGAATTTTCTGGAATATATAGTTTTCGTCGTCAAACTTCAAAAATTCATAACTTCTTCGTTATAGCTCCGTTTTAATCCGTTCAAGCGGCCACGTTTTCGTTTTAAAGTGTATTTTCCAAATATCTAGCCCAAAATATTTTGCTTACTGTCGGAATTTCCAGATTTTCAAAATATGGACAGACCCTTATGTAAACTTGTCGAAATGAGTTTTTCTCGCGCCAAACCTATTCTAACCCATTCAAAACAACTCCGAATCTATTCTAATCCTACCATACACCTTCTTAGGGTGTCATGGGTTCCTAGACATCACCAGGTGTGATTTATAACAAGGAATAATTATAGGATGTCAATATATATATAACTCTTAAAAATCAAATAAAAAGTGGTATAAACCTCATGAGACTTGCATGTTTCTAAAATAAAATGATATGACCATGAAAATAAATATGAAATAAACACATGAATATGAATGCTTACAAGTAATATGATGAGGTTTAAGGACAAAGGGTTTTTCCTAATCACTTGAGGTTTTTATTGCAAAACCTATACAACAAGTGATACTAGAGTGTAATAAAACCTTGTCTTGAAAATTTTATGATGATCCCTTGGTTCCTTTGGTGTGGCCGGTTTCAAGAGAAAGAGAGGAAGCAAGAAGAGTTTGATCTAAACACTTTAGATATTATCAAGTGTATGTGTTGAGTTTTAGTGTATAATAATATATACAAGTGTAAGATATTTTAGCAAATTAAATGAGTCATCCCCCCCCCCTTGTCGACACACTAAACAAAATAAAAGGGTGAAGCATTTACTTGTATAATATGTTGTAGTTTGTGTAAGTTACTTGAAGACATGTGGTAAATTGTATACACATTTGAATATTTGGGGTAGCGTTAGTTAAAAATAACTTTTAACGGGTCAAGATAAAATATATTGAGGTCATAAAAATTATATAAAAATACATTTCTTGTAAAAGTTGAGTGAAATAATAATTATCGAGTTGCATATACGATAAACCGTCGTAATAATATAAATTTAACAATTTATATACGAAATAAATTTAAAACACCGGGTAAATTAATAATATAATTTTTATAGTCTTAAAATGAGTATAAAAATATATTAGGAATATTTTTGGAAGTGTCGGATCAATGTTTCAAAATAATGTTTACGCGATAGCGTTTATTTAATAGGAAAAATAAACGTTAAATGAAAAATGCAAATCCATGCATGAACTAATATGATGATAATGATGTGATGACATGTAGACTAAACCTAGTCTATATGAAATGTCCTTGATGATATGTTCATGAATTCGCAGCTAAACCATTAAGGTTACTCGAATTTGATACTCGTAAACGTAGTTTACGATAAATGATGAAATAGTCAAACTTTTAAAGTTTGTAAAATGACCTGAAATTACGAGTTGTCACATCGAGCCACCTATCATTTTAAAGGGAATTGAGTCTACTTTCATTTAAAAATACTTTCATAGCCTGAGTCTAATTTTAAATAAGTGAAATAGACCAAATACTACAGTATGTCTAAAATATTGAGTTTCGCTTTAACATAAAAACTCAAATTTTTGAATCAAGCAATTTAAGTTGGTATTCTTAGAACTTTGATACAACTTCCTTTGAAACTAAATAATGTGGTAATATGTTTAAAGGAAACTAATCAAGCTTGGTATACATCGTCATATTTAAACACAAAATGACGAAAAGTGTCTTTCTTGTTATGCTATGCTAAATGACCACTTGTTTATGTTGTTTGCATATATGTTGCTTGCTTATTTTCAAATTGTTGTTTACACTTGTTTGTTTGCATAATATAAGTGTCAATCTTGCCATGTTATTTATTCGCTTGTTTGACGATTTCTTGTTTATGCACAATAGGACATTTGCTAGATTTTGTGCACTTAGTTGGAAAATTGTTTTACCATCACTTATAGACTTAGATCACTTCCTTTGCATAGGTTATACTAACATCTCGCATAACTTATGAAATGGCATGACTCGCTTAGCAATGAGTACTAACTAAATTAGTCAAGTACTTTGAAAAATGGAGGTTTTAAGAGAGTGTTTGGTACAAGGACAAAAACAATGTTGTATGATGTAATTTATTTGTTTTAACTTTGTAGGATGATAATATGACTTAAAACAATGTTGTATGCTAACCGGTTTATGCAGGTGGATAGCACAAGTGTGTTATCAAATTTTACCCATTTTCACTTTTATGTGAAAATCATTAGCCCTTGGTCAAAGTCTATGCTCCACTATGTTTGTATATGTGTTATCGACTTTTCCTAACTAGAAGTAATTAATGTCACATGTTTTAAGCAAAATTTCAGGTTTCGGAAAACTCCCCGACACCTAAAAAATGGGTCTGTGAACTTTTCTCGGTGTCCACGGATCGACGGCACCAAAATGTTGGTACCTTCTGTTATGCATTTTGGTACCGCCATACTTGTACAAGCGGACCAGGCGGCACCAATTTAAGGGTTCCGCCTGTATAAAGAAATGGTGCCGTGGATCCTACAGGTAAGTTGTTGAATTTTACTAAATCCTGCAATCTAATTTACCAAATCTCGTTTCTAGGATAGTTGTTAATGCATATCTTTCATATTTCACTCAACACATCCTCAATGGATTAACTTAGGATGTTTGACATGATCTTAGACACTTCCATCTCATTAGAAACTACCATATTTGTATGGATTAACATCAAATAAAACACATCTCTCCGTGAATCCTTAGCTCCATAAATCCTCAACCTCAAATAAACCACTAGGATTAGCATTCGATCTTGTTGCTTCATTAAACTTGAACTCTTCATACTCGGACTCGTTACCTCTCAACATCTCATCACCCATCCAAGATGTGAACTTTCTAAACTTAAGTACTCCAACTCCACCACCAAAATCACCCATCATTATTATGACTACTTCACAACCATCCAAAAAACCTTCACAACCAAAGTCTCCAAAACTTGTAATTTGTGCAACACCACCAACATCTCCTCACCCGTTTTTTGATGACTTAGATGACTTACCGAGACTAACAAATCTGGACTCATTATTTGCAAAGATATCATACACAAGTCTAACATATGACTATAGATATTGTTTTGTATCTACATGTATTGCCTCACTTGGTTAACATGAAAATAATGTGTCATCCTTCAAGACGATAAGTATTTACATAGGGTCATAACTCACACGTATGTTAAAGACATACTATCAAGTCTTGTTATCCTTGAGTTCAATCTAAGCTTTATAATCTCAACAAATTAGGATTGACAACTTAAGTATTTCATCCGAAATATTCAAGTATATGCGACTTACGATTGTAGTCATTAAAAGTCATATCCAAAAAAAATCAACACCCAAGTATTTTAACAACACATGTTGAAACACTTATCCAAAACAAACAACCCTTTGTGCCACTTATCCCTCTTTGACACCTACTATCCCTCTTCCATCTTTTGGCACCATTAAGCATATTGCTCATGAACTTCCAAGAGCATCCTTTAAATCAAACGTGCCCTTTCAAGGTGAACCTATACCTCAGCCCTAAGCTTCATAGACATAACCAAAACTTCAAGCACTTCACCCACTAGTTGTAGCAACCAATGAACCATAAGAATTGGTATCCGTACTTTTTGTGTTCAATATGTATGGACAAATAATCAACCTAAGTACTCCTATAGCACAACAAACCCCTACATCACCACATCCTTATTTAGACACACTAGAAGACCTACCACCTAGATCAACCAATCCACCATCCTTACCATCATTTGAATTCGTTGAGTGTATTGCTCAAAAAGCCCTTGTGTCCAACACTTGTGCTGAATCAAATGCACGTTTGAACAAACTCAAACATCCTTTCCCACATATAAGGACTTAGATAATTCATTATGGCTAGAACCTCAACTATCAAATAAGCATGGTGCTCTTGGTAATTGTTGTCAATTTCCACTAGGTATAAGTAGTACCACCTTCACAAATTATCAAAGTATTAGTAATACTTTGTCGTTAAACTTCTGCATATATTTCGTTAAACCTCAAATCAACATTTTAACAACATATGTTAAAATGCAATCTCAAAGCCAACATCATACACCCCAAGCAACAATGACTCTTGAGGAGTATACATAAGAAACTCGAGTGAATTCATCTTGTCATCATCTAGTGAATATAATCTTGAGACCAAGTTTATTTAGATGGGACTATCCGATTCAAACACTTTGGCTTCATATCTTCATTTAGGAAAACATGATGTTTTGAAAAACATTATGCCTAAGAAATCATGCTTTAAGTATTCATCTTGTTAAAAGGATATTGTATATCCTATGCATCATTCTCTCCTTGCGACATAAATGGTTATGTTACAAGAGATTTCATTACACCTCATTGGCTAAATGATCTTGAAACGAACATCCACAAGTTCTATGAACTAGCATATCCAATTCATCTTGTCATACTTATTTTCATAAGCATGATAACTTTATCCCATGCGATAATCTCATTTGTTGAAAGATACTATTTGTATCCATTTCCTTTCAAGCGTACATCATAACCTAACCTTGCTCAAACCTTGTGCACATCCAAGGTTAAAACTACACATCTCTAGAACATACACATGATCTATTGAAGTTAGTAACCTTATTTAGATTCTTGTTAAATAAAGTTCCAAAGAGCTTTCTTGAGAACATTCTTATTTTAACATATTCCATTCCCTAGTCTTAGATAATCAAATCACTTTTAAAGTACACACTTCAACTCAACATAAAAGATGTCATCCATTAGATCATACAACTAGCTATGAAATTTGAACAACTTTAGATTCTAAACACAAGATTCAAACACATTGTTTATCAAACACACCATTGTTAAAATTCATGTGTATAACATGATGTCTTCATCACCTTAGTTATATTTCATATTAGTTAAGTCACATTAAGCCAAGTATTAGTAAACTATCATCATTTATACACTTTAATAGGCAAAAGTAGGAGTTCCCATCTTTCTAACATGAGAATGACTACTGGAGAACCTATTGCACTAGAAACTCAATTTGACCTAACGGTTGAATTGCTTCCTGGAGAGAAGTTGGGTATGTGGAATCACCCGTAAAAATGGTCGTGTTTAGCTTTAATTGAGCACCGCTAGTAATAGTCTCATATTCATTCTCCAACTTGAAAATTTTGTTTTCCTATACTTGCCTAAAGTAAGTGTTAAAACATTGATAGTTTTCCTCGCCTTAGGAATACTAATCAAACAAGTAGTATATATGACTTTTCTTTTAAAACCACTTTCATTGCACTTACATGTGTTGATTACATGTTCTTGTTTGATACGATAAGTTGATTTGACATTATCTTAGTGTTTGATAACTAGTCAAATATGTAAACCTTAGTAAAACCACTTGCATTGTACTTACATGTGTTGATTACATGTTCTTGTTTAATACGATAAGTTGATTTGACATTATCTTAGTGTTTGATAACAAGTCAAATGTGTAAACCTTAGTACGGTTTTATCTTTATAATGCTTGTATTCTTGTTTCATGCTACTAAACGTTTAAACCTAAACTTTATTTGCATGACACTTACTTTTGAATTATTTTTAGCATGATTAACATGTTACTTATAAACTCATAATATGCCATTTTGATAAGTGATAATTTTGATATGATATATTTGTGTTTGAAAGCTATTAGTTGGCATTCATTACATCTATGTGTAGTACGATCCAAATGATACATGCTCCAAATTGTTATGTCTTAAACATGGCTTGCATGAATCTTTCATCTTGTTTCTTTTGCTTCTTGTCACACTATTTGTTTGCTATGTGTGCACATACAATCTGTCAAAGAGCTTTTGGTATGACAAACTTTTAGAAGCCTTTTTATCTTACAAATTAATCACATAGATTATTGTATATCCAAGTATGCATAAGTGTCTAAGTCTAACGACAAAACAATCTCATAATGAAATGTCTTGAATAAAGTCGTATTCTTGCATAATATGATTGTTTTGATGCTATCTTGTGTGGTGATTTCTTGTCTACTAAGTGCAATGTGTTGTTTTTGCTTATATAATATGTTATCATTTGATTTCTATCATGTTAACATCTTTTGTCACTAACAAATTTGTTTTGTAGGTTGATAACAAATTATTTGTTATCTCAATTGGTTCTAACTTTTATATGCTCATTTTGCATAATCCCTTTATTGCTACGTAGATTAGTACTATGCTTTATGGGACCCCTACACTTGCATATAGTTTAAAAGCATATAGAATTAAGTTCTAGAGGGTTGGCTTTGCATTTTTGTCTTTCAACCGACCTCTTTCCAAATCTCATTTTTGCTTCCGCTTTCCAAAAATCATCTCCATCATTATTTAGTTATAACAATACTCTAATCCTCTTCACTTCCTATTAGGAAACCACATGCCTTATCATACGATCATCTCGTATTAATCGAAAAGAGGTACGTGACTTTAAGGATGAAGTTCATTGTATGCTAACCATCATCCAGAAAAACATCACTAAGCTCATCTCTTTCGTTAGCCCGAATAACCTCCTAAACACTTTGTTATCATTCCTTATTTTGATACATTACACATTATGTTGAATGTCCACCAATTAAGGGGGAGAGAAATCCATTCACATAATTGTCTTTTGTCAAATTTTATGTCTCTTAGACTCTAAAATACCAACACATAGGCAAACACCACTTAGCTAAAACTGGTTCACAAAACCACAACTAGTTCAACCTTTTTAACCTTATATCACAAGTTTGCACCAATACCTCATCAAGTGAAAAACACATCATGTGTTTTACAAACTTCTTCATCTCCACAATCAACGAATCTAGGATTTTCCTTAACCTAGCACCTTACAACTTCACTATCTAGAACACCATCATAGGATCTTATCCTTTTCTCGCTTGACATATATCATGCATGTCATTGTCAATGCAAACGATATATTAATCAAAACAGCCATTTCCAACACGTTGGTCCATCCAACTCTCACTTATATGATGTCATTCTCATCCTCATATAGGTACCCATTATTATCATTAGTATTTTCCATATTGTCTTCACTTCTTTTCAAAGTGATAATCATCCATGTCGGTCAAAACCATGCTAATACTACCTTTCCCATTGTCACCTAGAATAGGTCATTTTTATAATTCGTGTCAATCAATGAACGAATTTATCTTCATGTTATCACTTTTATATATTCTTAGATAGAACGCATTATTGATTACTCTTGGGTTGAAGCATATGAGAACTTGCTCAAAACAATAGGTTGTTAGCATCAATAAATCATTCAAATCATAACCCTTATGCATCATTGAAATGCAATGTCCATTCATATTTTTTTTCTTAGCTTTGGTCACTTGACATGACGAAAGGATTGCATGAGTCCATATTTTTATATTTGCTATACATATGAGTTTCTAACTCCTTAATAGCTTCCTACCTAATCACCACCACCTTCCATCACCACTTTCACTAATCATCACCACCATGGATTAGCGAAAACTTACTTTTGTAAATCTCGAGTCATCTACCATCACCACATGAATCCTACTAGTAAACCGACACCAACACTAGCACCACTTGTGGCACACCCGGTGGGAGACTTCATATCTTCTTTCTAGGAACTATTTTGTAGGTTTTTATCATATTATATTCTCACTTCTTATGATTGTAATTAGGAGACTACACTTCATGAGATCTTTGATTATATCATTTATCACATATATACATCTTATTTTTCTTTGTGAAAAAGATGAAATATATTGCACTAATGTTTTTCATTGTAGGTTCATCATCATATACACTCGATTGTATATAATTTACTCATCTAAGGATGAAGTTTGCATCAATTATTTTTCTTATTTTAGGTGCTTCTTGACATCCTAGAACAAGGAGGAATATCCTTTAAGCACTCATATTGCATCATCTATACACTTGGTTGTATATGACATATTTGTCTAAAGACAAAGCTTCTTTTATACTAATATTTATTTTGAAGGTTCATCTTGACGCCCTAGAGCAAGGGAGCTTCCGTCAAGAATTTACTGAATGCATCTTATACACACTTTGTTGTATATCACTTACTCGTCAATGACGAATATAGTTTTGCACTAATAATTTTTTGTAGGTTTTTAATCATACCCTGACGCCTCAAACAAGGGGGAGCAACCGCCAAGGGGGAGCATTCACACATTTATCATCATTCTCACTTTTCAACAAGCATTTGTGCTTCGATAAAAAGTGGAGAAAATAGGCTAACATTGCTATGCATTTTTCTTTTTTATATATTTCTCATAATTTTTGTTGCATAAAACTAACCTTGATGTAGGTTAAGTCTCTTTATTTGATCCATGGATCCGCTACCAAACAAGGGATGGATTGAAGTGGACGATTTAACTTCACTAAGGATGATGCAAGCTCGCCTTTTTGGGGAGAAATAAAGTTAAACTCCAAGGACACGCCCTTTTTGTTTCGACAAAAGGGGGAGAAGAGTGTAAACGGAGAAGGTAATGTAAAGGTAGTAAGGATACAAGTAACCTTTTACATTTTACTTTCTATTACGTTTACATATATTTGTCATCATCAAAAAGGGGGAGATTGTTAGTGCAAATATTACGATATTTAATCTATACAGTCTCGTTTGTTTTGATTGATGACAAACATGTAACTTGTAATACATAACGTAAAATGTACAAGTTACTTGTAATCACACTTTGTCTCAACATACATTCAACACCTCTCGATGTCTCAAGTCCTCGAATGTTACAACACAGGTTCGTACATGTTTGTTATGTGGCATTATGATCAAACCCATTAACAAATCATTTAGAATGTTTAAAATACGTTTAGAGTCACTAAGTATTTTAATAGGTTAACCATTCTATTTCGAACCTCATTTTACATTTTGCATTCACAAGTATTTCAAAAGGTAACTAGACATTTTATTAACTAGTTACATAATACATTTTACAAGTTTACTTTGATAAACTTTTTAATCTAAAATGGAAATACATATTACATCATGGCATGCATCATCCTTGTAATCTTTAGAAGATTTCATAGAATATTTTGTTTAGATTTGGACTCTACATAGCTTACACAATCTTGGATGGATTTGGTTGACTTTGGTAAGATTTTGGTAATCTTATTGTCAGACCCCCACGGTACCAAAATGGTACACGGGCGGAACCCTTTTGAGGGTTCCGTGGTCGTGGACGCTCTGTCCATTTGGCTATAAATAGAAAGCCAAACCAAGTTGTTTAATCATCCCTTCAACACACTTTCTCTCTACCCTTCTTGCATCATTTAGATCTGTAGATAACAATGTAGAAACATACATTAATCACCCTCAACATCACATGATCATAATGCTTCTAACATTCATCTTTGTTGTAAGCATACTATACATCTTGATCAACCAAGGAAAGCTTGGAGATCTAGCCATCCCCACTCACCACAAGTTGAAGATCTATCACAACAAGTTTAGGGAACTTGTGATCTTCATCATGAAGGCTTCCTATCAATGGAAGATCATTTAGAAGTAGTTATTCATATCCATTAGACATTTGTGTCATGGATCATTAGTGTAAACATCATTGCATCATAACAACACTTTCACCAAACTAGATTAGATGGTTTATGTGTTTGTGCCATAAAACACAAGGTTTATTATGTTGGGCCATAAAACATATTGGGAGTGGTTGTACCCTTGTAAAAGAACTCGACATCTAGCTTAGTGTCGGAAATATTGTATAGGCGACGTTAGGTTGGTTCTACCTCAAACTAGAACCCGGTATTTAGCTTTGTACCGGAAAAAGTGTAAGCGACGATTGTAAGGTTTTCTCCGCCAAGAAGGGAGCTTGTTGATTTAGTGAAGTAACTCTCGAGTTGGGTACTCGGGGAGTGGAGTAGGGCGGAAAGGAGATCCGTGACCGAACCACTATAAATCATCGTGTTCGGTTTGCACTTTCCTTTCTTTATCTCTTTACTTTTATAGTTGCACTATACTATTGCTTGTGATGTGGTTTGATGTTAATGCTTGTGTGACAACATGGTTTACTATGCTTTACATTAGTCACAAACAATAATTGGAACTTTCATATTATAACAAGCTTCATAAGCGATTTGATACTAAAGATCTAAAGTTTTTAAACGGTAACGTATTCACCCCTCTACATTTCCACACAATGCATACCTGTGCACTGGCCATTTATGAAGATTTAAAACCGATGTCAAAAATATAATGAAAGTCCCAACAGCAAGCTGAGCTGCAGTCATGGTCAATGGATGTGGAAAAACTTGCTTAGTCCACGATGTAGGAAGAAGTATCATATTTAGGAAAATACATGAGAACATACACAAAAGGTAGTTTCAAACGCATACCTTAGTGATTTCGAGTCTTCAAAGAGATTGTCCACGAACATCAATGTTTTCTTGCAAACCTGTGATGAAGAAAACACATAAATGATCATTAGATGAGATTGTGAGGGAAAAAGGATATTAGGGTTTTTGAGAAAAGATATAATGAACCGTATATAAGTTTCTATGTATATGTTTTGTTTAGGGTTACCTAAGTTGTAGGGATTCTCCTACATAATTGGTTGCATAGATTTATAATTTTGTACTTGCAACATATATTCCAAAAAGTCATGTTGCCTTAGTGGTAAACACACATGTTATTCAACCAAATAACCAATGTTCAATCCTTGCAAGGCTCCTTTTTTAAAAAAAATAATAATAAAAAATAAAAAAATAAAAAAATAAAAATAAATAAAAATCCGAAAATTAAATAATAGCTAATTAAATTTTAAAAAATGCTTAGGTGGACAACTAATAATTACATGGCATTAAAATGAATTACATGGCATTGAGGTGGCAATTGTGGAATAATCTACGTGTCATGCCTCCTGTTATATAATATATATATATATATATATATATATATATATATATATATATATATATATATATATATATATATATATATATACTAGTGGTCGAAGCCCGCCCAATGGGCGGGCATGACTTATAAATATCGTTGGCATATTTTTCTATAATGAAAGAAGGGTGGTAAAAAATGGTTGAAAGTGTACATGTTGAAAGAAAGGGATTTCATTGAAATACATGATGAGTGTCGTTGTGTTAATGGGAATAGCTATTTGTGGTCTTTATTGGTGGGTCAATAACTACATTCTTAACTGCTTGAATATTTGTTCCATTATCTTGTGAAAAATGTTAAACTTATAGCTTTCTTTTGCTCAAGTATTGGAACAAATTCTCGATGCTGATGAGTGAACCGGGCTGAAGATTTCCAAGGGTTCATCAATGCTACACAAACAAAAATGGAGTATCCGGTGGAACAATTGCTCCACCGATAAAAGTAACAATAAGTGTTATTATACCTTTCCAACACCCTCATATCCAACATGAAATTAATTATAAAAATTAAAGCAAACTACTATATAAAGGAAGATTAATACACCAACATTTTATGTTTCACAATTGCAGGTCCAAACAAACGATTCTGAATCAGAACTTGTAAAAGAGAAAAAGTAGAGACCTTTAACGTGAAGTCCATTTCTGTAACCATTTAGATTTAACAATACATAAGCTAAGCATTCAACCAAATCAAGTACATAAAAGTTCATAAAGGTGTATAATTAGTTACGTGTGCAACATCGACTGAGCACTCATGCTTCTCGAAGAAGAGTATGAGTGGTCTTAGGATTGGATTCCAACAGATTTATTGAGACACACATGAGATGAGAATGATAGGAATACCATGAGATAAGAATGATAAATAATGACATGCTCTTAGTCACCCATTTATAATTGCCATAAGAAAACAATTACAAATGACACCCTGAGACCTGTAGATGCTCTCGTCGTTCGCCATGAGATAACCGTTAATAAAGAGCTTTATCTTCAATTATCTTCTTTGAAAGCTTCCATTTATCTAACATCCTAACCACTTGTACTGATGAGTTGAACTTAAGTGTAGACAACTTCAGACGAACTACTACATATATGGCTTTGGTTATTTGCATTACCGTTCTAGGTCCTTTATTGACAATGCTATTATTCTTTTATTGTAAAAAACAATACGCTTTTGCACCAACTATTGGTTTTCCAATAAGATAATGGTATTAATATTGATACTATATCAGGTATATCATATGATATCAGGTATGTTTGGTAATAAAGTAGATTCTTTTAACTCTTGACCAAACTTGATTGGTGAAAGAGCATTACAAAAATAAATGATCATGTAATTTTGTACCTGTTTGCGTAGTGAACACCAAACATCCGTCGTGTTAACAGAAACCGCTACTTCCCATGGCTTGACTCTAACAGGTGTTTTTAAGCGTTGACCCATAATTAGCCACAGTAAAAATGCACTCGGTCAGATAGATTGTCATACTTTACTAACTTCAAACTTTATCATCTACTTTTCTAACAGCCATTATGCATTGAAAATTGTTGGTAGTAGAGAGCTTCTGCATACAAAAAAAGAGTATAATTCCAGGCAGAAAGGATATTGGTCTTTCAATTCTAAATTTCCCTATCAAGATTATTTATTAAAAGAGTTAATATGCGTAGTACCTTGATAAGATTTTTCTTTTCTCATAATTCCTTTGCCTCTGCATTTCGAAGATCTTCCTCCGCCTCTAGACTTACCCCATACTATACTACAATGATTAGGTTCACTGCTTAGGAGGTTGAAAAACTTGCTCGAAAAAAAGGAAGTTTCATTTGACCCCGAACGCGCCTTCCGTGTGCATCAATACTATAACATACCATACTATATACTATATCATACTATATTTTACAGCATATTTTAAGTTATAAAACTAACATAACTCGCGTGCACACAAACACATTTTCATCAATAAATCTTGATAGCCATAATGGTAGTCTCACAAAAATGTTATTATCTCACAAAGATGGCTCACATTTAACAAAATATTTGTTTCAACCATAACTTTGAGACTAAAGTGCGCTACTAATAATAACATTTCGGTGTGCGTACTAAACCGATAATAATAGTAATTCACACTGTGTACATGTGAAGCTTAAATTGTACTTAAAAAGCTTCCATGAAAGTTACTAATAAGCAATTATAACACATTTGAAATGAACAAATATAATATTCAATAAGTTGATTAGTTATATAACGTATTCATGTAGTTTTAAGTAATATAAAACAACAATCTAAAAATATTGTAGATTAACTTAGGAGCGCGTCTTTATCTATTATATATAATCAACCCATGTAACCCTTCTAGTTGCTAAAGCATTGGTACTGTCTGAAAAAAGCTTCATTGACTGTTGGATAATTCTACAATAGATCATCATATTAAGAACATCAGTGGAACCCGGACCATTGATATTAAGAATGCTTTTTCCATTAAACTGAAGGATGCCAAGAACCACAATTTGATAAATACTATGACCAGTAATGTTTCTCCACATAATATTGGTTATAAAATTACCATCCCTCCCGATAAGAGGTCTTTTCATCAAAGGATCATTAGGAGGTTCTGTAGCCAAAGCTAAAGCGGCAAGTGTGTCCATAATCATGTTCACCCATAACAATTGGACAACACTAAAATAGTACTTCAAAAGGTCATCCATAATATGTAATAAAAAATGCAAAAGTTGCGACTAAGAAATGATGGATAGTTTAAAAGACCTGATGTGCATGCAAAAACAAAATTGGTCATGAGTGCAACCACATTAACTGTCAACTGGAATTGCACAAACTTTTGGATGTTTATGTAAACCGAATGTCCCCGGCTAGCAATGACTACTATTGTCTTAAAGTTGTCATCCATAATCACAACATCAGCATTTTCTTTTGCAACCTGTGGAGACGAAAACAATTTATTATTTTTTGTTGGTGATAATTTTTTTGAAGTTTCAGCTCACAATATTAACATAATTGCAATCAAAATAGTCAACACTTAAGTTCGTCCAAAAGTCCTACATATGTAATCTATTCAGATATGATGTAGTTCATAAGATATTTGGTAGAATATTATATCCAATCCCCTTATTTGATTATGATTCCTTAAAAAGAAATGAAGCTCACTCGGGTAGATCATATACATATTACATGTGGTAAAATGGGCAAATCAGGCGGGTAACGGGTAATTTTTTGTCTGGGTTGAAGTGGATCCGTTGATTTAACCCGGGACAATTTTTGTTAAACCTTTATATGAAATTTTATAAATTTGTGTCACATATAATTCTTACATTACCTTAAGAATAAGTTTTATAACCTGAAGTAACACATATTTGAGGTTTTATTTATTAGTCCCATCACCCATTACAACAACACATAACATGGACAATTTGATCATACCTTGATTAACAGATATTAGAGGTTTTATTTATTAGAATATTTATACCACTGCATAGCTAGAAAAGGCACATGTCAAACAGGTTAATCAATTAAGAAAGGAAAAAGCAGCCCAAAGTCTAATATCCGTGCATATAAGCTTCTTGTTTGTTTCTATCTGTAATCAAAACTGACCCCCTATTCACTTGCAAATATTGAAATTGGAAAGAAGTGTTTGAAGACAAGTTGACCCGACCAGCCTATTTCAACCCCCAACTCGTTTCAACCTATAAAAAAAAGTTACTGGTTAACCTCTTAAATTCGAATTTAACTATAGATATGACATTTCATCTTCTTCCATTGTTATGCCACACAACACATCATCTCAGTCTTTGATGGTATCATCGACATATTTTACCATAGCAAAAGAGGACAGGTAAGAAATTACTGGAAAATATCTAATGAATAAATTAAGTAATGGCTTCCTAGTAGAGATACATTACTCTTCAATTGGTAAACATGCTTAGTTTTTGACCCAATGTGTAAAAAAACTGTTCACATCAACTATGCGTACGCATCAAGTGTATGTAACAATTGTTTAGTAGAAATAAAAAACGTTGTGGATTTACATATCACCTATTAAATATTACAAAATTGCAGCTCTCACATAATATCTTTATATGTTGAGTAAAAACAAAAACTAAAATCTAAACATAGGAATTAATCAGTTGCGCAAGTATCATTGGTTGTGAACATGATGCCCAATAGTCAATTCTCAAAATCCCTGTTAGAGACGTGTTACCTTGCTGGAAATGATCAATAAATCTTCCAAAAGTGTGGCTACTACAATTTCTACTCTTGCCCAAAGCTTAGACCTCTGTAAGGTACCCACAAACAAAACATATTATATGAGTTAGTAGCATGAGAATTTTGACCGATGCCATCAACAATGCCTTTCTAACAAAATGTAAAACTTGGAGATTTAACCAAGTTGATGCTTCATTTTCGAACTACATCAAGAAACAATTCCGGGTTCAATATCTATAAATAATGATTCTCCGTACAATGATAAAAACAATACTAAAATAACATTGAAGTTGATTTTATAGGTTTTTGAACTTTTACTTACTATAGGAAAGAGTAATGTTGCTAGAAGACTAAGTAAAAGGCTTTCATCAGGCTTATGTGACAAAACATGAAATTCACCAAAGCTATACCCCATCGAAAGCACTTTCCTAGCTTCCAATGATCTTTCCTGTAAATTATCACGTGGAAGTTCCGGGCCTAAAAATAATTAACACAGTAAAGTTATAGGAATTATAACCATGATCATTAATATATGACCAAGCATATACTAATTAAGTAACCCACTAACCGTTAATCGCAGAGATTTCCCTTGTAAGTTTACGCTTTTTAAACCGAGGCCTCGATGCTTAGAAGATACTCCCTAAATCAGAAACCATTAGTGTTATTCAAACCGGTTAATAGGGTATGCGTTATAACATGTTTTGTTCATAGGGATTAATTTGTACATTATGTTTAAATTTTTTTTGTTTTTGTCACATTGTTGTTTCCTATTCCCACACAATTACATATAAAATCCTTTGCACTGTCATTGAACATCTTGAAATCCAAATTTTTGGCCAGTAACCCACCACTCGGTACCTCCTAAAAATACCACAAACGAACATGCATAACTCATAGCTCAAAAAAGGTTTTTAAACATTAAATGTGGAAAAAGATATGTTGCTACTACTGTTAGAAATGGAAGTCGTAGTTGCTATAAAACGCATTGAAAGCTCATGTCTTTTGCATGAAAAACGGCCTTTCATATACGAATCTTAACTAAGTTGATACTTATGATAGGTAGTGAATGATGTTAAGATATTACCTTTGCAATTAGAACTTGGACGCCAACCAACTTGTCGTCCAAAGGGAACATGGATCGAGTGCCACCTAAATATGGATCGTGTATGCCTTTGGAAAGCCGAATTTTACGTTGTCTCCAGCTTCGAGTTCTCATGTTTTACCAGTGGTTCACATGTAAACGACTATTTCACCCCATTGGCTTTGAGGGAATAAGTGAATTGTAAAAACCAAACCTCTATGATATTCAAAGTCTGTCAGTTTCAATTGACTGAAAGTAAAAAACACACGTCCAGAGAACTCCAGCTAAGGAAATTATTTAACATCATAAATAAAAACGAAAGGATTGAGCTAACCTTCATGCTAATCCCAAGCTTTCAAGCTTGTGACAGTGAGAAATTGACAAGCTTAAAATAAAAGTAGATACCCCGCAATGCCTTAATTAGTACAGTATAATAAAAGAAAGTTTTTATAACTAAAATACTTGAAGTAACAAAAAACCTATATACATAAGAGTTGTATCTCGGCATAAAAATGTTTTATTTGAAAGCTAACGTAACGCGCGGGTAAAAGATCTCATTAATGTCATTAGTTGCTAACTAAAATGTCAAGATGTTGAAGTCTAGGTGATAGATTAAGCAGGTGCAGGTTTCACTAATCAAAGTAAAAACATTGATGTTTAGAAAAAACTTATTCAGGTGCTAAATCAAAATCATAGGCTGCCTTGTTGAGTGATTTAGACAATCATGTCCTTTCAGCAAAAGTCAACCATTTAAACTGTTAGAAATGTAACCGAAAAAGGCCCATTTATAGGTTAGAATTACCACCTCTACTCATCACTCATGTGACTGCTGAGGCAGTTACTCCCTACATCACATGTCCTCGTTGAAAAGAAGAAAGAAAAGGATACTCCTTTGGATCACGGGAAGCATGTACTGGTGCAGCTGCAAGGAAATGATGACAAGTTCAGTTATTAAAGTCCGGGCAAAGCTACAAAATTGATTTAGCCATTTTAATGAAACACAAACCTCGTTGTCAATCAAAACTTCCATCATACCACCCCCTGATTCATATTTAACCCATATTAGTTATGCTGATCCTTCCACTCCCCGGTCAGATACACATTAGTACCCAAATAACAGTACACACTTCAATTTTCCATCAAACCAATCATTCTCCTTTATCTTATTTTGATGATCATATCAACCACTACCAACTTAATAATGACCGTCTTACATTCAACTTACTCATTTCTCTCTGAATGAGTGAGTAAAAGTGTTTGTCATAATAATGTGTTGTTTGAGCATCTGACGAGGCTTACACACATTATTGTTAGCCAATGCTGAGATAGTTTTGGATTGGCATCATCAAAGACACCACATCATATCAGGGTAGTCATTTGTGTCCTTTGATATACCACCCCCTGATTTAAAACAGCTAATGCACCGACCATTGATCATTAGCAATATATCCCAAACACCACCTCTGATTGCTATAACCCGTTGATTCAGTTTCAACCCAATCATGCTTAACCTGATAAACACCATCACTGATTTTTAACACACCCGGACATAAGCTTGTGTACCGTCTATTTCATATGCATACCTATCAGAGACTAAACTGTCATAAACACCCTTATTCAATCACGTTCAGAGACACGGGTTTAGAGTCTCATTTGGGTTCAAGATTTAACTTTTTAGGGGTTCACATTCAGTCTCCAATGGTTCAGTGACACCATGGTTTCAATGAATTTACAGATTTCAGAAACCTTATCAAACCACCTGCTAAAAACATTTTCCTTTACAGCTCATCCCGACGATCACATTTGATTTCAAGTAACATGTTTATGGTTTCAGGTGGTGAATGGTTTTGTGTTGAGTTGTGATTATGTTGAGGTTTATGGGTAATCTTATCAGATTGATTTGGTGGTTATGGCTTCCAGGTTCAGCCCGAGACCATTAATAGCACACCACATATACGCTCTTTAGTTAGAGACTCGGGTGTGGCTGAAGTGAGGTTTCAGGTTTGGATGGTTACATTCTCTTATTGTTTCAGAGTCGTTCAACATTCAGAGTCTCAATACGCGTTAAAGGATACAATCAATCCATTTAGCAGAATCTGTATGTGACTTCATTTTGACTGAAAGATATGTTTGTAACGAATGATGTACTTTTTCTTCCAAAGCACTCCAATTAATTGGAGCCACAATCACCTATGACGCATGACCATTGTTCAAACTGAAAGCACACTAGTTGATGACAGTAAAAGTAGCCCCTGAAGCTCCTGCAAATGTGAAATAAAATTGCATTAAGTACAAAATCTATGTGAGTGTTATGTAAAGACACTGATTTATTACCTTCAAGAATAACAAGAATTGAAAAATCATAATCTTAGATAGCCTGACGACAGTAAAAATAGCCCCTGAAGCTCCTGCAAATGTGAAAGAAAATTGCATTAAGTACAAAATCTATGCGAGTGTTATGCAAAGACACTGATTTATTACCTTCAACAATAACGGGAATTGAAAAATCATAATCTCAGTTCGCATTTTCATTTTCATCGACACGATCTTTGTATTTCATGCTGTCCTTTCTATGCTTTTAATCAGTTTATTACAAACTTATTTTGCCATTTAAAAACCTTGTATTTCCTTCTTGGTTAAAGGATAATTTTTTTTTCCTAAGAACAGTTTCGTTGACCCAAAAGCTGTGGGTTGATATTGTTAAATGTACCACAGATATTGATTTATATTTTGGCTATCTAAAATTACTAACATCACTCTGATCATCATCCAAGGAATTCAAACCATTATCTTCCTATACCAAGATGGACTAAGAGAAGGCAACAATGACAAAGTTCTCAGCCGAGACAACATCAAGTTTGATAGGCCAAAGCCTTCCAACAAACATTTAAGTGCCTGCACCGACTGTATACTTACAGAGCACAGTAAAAATGGCAAGTCCAGCAAGGTAGCACAACTTTTTAGACTCCACCGAGCATCCTTGGTGCAACACTTTACTGAGTATCAAACATCCCTGCTGCAGCAACATACTTGGTAGCAAACAAACCGTTGTTCACGCTCTCATCCAACAACTGGTTTAATACCTTCATCTTTCACGTTGCGGATATGTATAAAATGAGACGATTCTTTAAATTAGACAAATAAACTTCACCAATTTATTCAGTATATATGAACGTGCTATACAAAAGCAATCATTTTTGAGAGGTTCGGGGAACACAAAAAGGGTTTAAAAGTTAAGACAATACAAAGAAAAAGCCAACACATACACTGTTTGAACTCACTTGTTTGCAAACTTATTTAGAATTTCCAGATGCTCTTGCATAATTTAGCAACACTTGCATGATTCAAGCCAAAGCTTCCATTTTTGCCCTCTGTAGACACCTACACTCACAGAGTAGCACTCAATAAAGTTCCCAGGATGCATAAAAAAATATAAAATGTAAAAGTTTGCTTACATTTTCAATAAATCTCAATATCTAAACTCTCCACTTCTTTATCGTTCGCCCTATCATTAGGAACACTATCTTTGCTACAATTCTTTTCAGATCCCCAAAGAAGGTTTAGAATGATGGTGACTAACACCCTTAAAAACTACATATTTGCAACATAAGGGAACGACACAAAAGGTAACGATAAAAGCCACAGTTGCTACAAAGGAGTTAATAATTTCACTTACCCTAACTTGCAATGTTGATGTTCTCGGATGCATATATTTAAAACTAATTGAAACAACAAAGCAAACTACCTGTAACAGTCAGGTGCGCAGATTCGGCGTCACAACACGACACGACACACCAAATACAGTGGGCAATAAATTAGAATGCCATTGTTCGTTGTCCATGTCGGTAGCAACTAACAAAGGTGCACCGTGGACATCTGAATTCCTTATAAAAGAAGCTTACGCACATGCAGCACCAATCCTGAAACCCAACCACATAGCCACTAAATAACTCCAGCTGAGTAATGGAAATGATCTAAATCCAAACTTCTGTTTACTGGCTTCATCTGTTTAAAAGATAATGTTGCTCGATAATTATTGCAGTTCTGAATGGAAAGACTTGAGGGGTTGAAGAATCCATGTTTGATATGTATGGTAAATTGCCAAATACGAAATGAATAAGTTTCACACTGAGTGGTGACATATTAAGGTACTTACCCTAATGGTCGTCATAAGTAGGAGCTTAGAGCAAGTGTGATCAGACTTTCTGAAAACCAAATAAGCAGACGCAAGAGCAGCAGTTGTCTTGTCAACCACCTATATAACGCAGATATTTTTGTCTTGAACTATAATAATGGAAGAAAAAAAAACAGAAGTCCCTTGATAACTGTATCTATGTACCTGAACATATGTAATATCAGATTCTGCAGTAATTTTGAGTATAAAATATTTAGCCACCTAAAATAACAGAAGTCTATGATTCCACTTTTCACCTTGTTATATAACAATTATCTAAAGATTATATCAAAGATACTATGAGCTAGCCATTTACTAATAATTATATTAATAAATAGCTCAATCAGTGTGACATAAAAGAAAACAATAAAAGATTCCCAGAACGTATAGAAGGAATTGAGAATACCTGAAAATGTGCAAAAGACGTCAACTGCAGCCATCAAAGTAAATTACCACTCAGATTTCTTCCAAACTGATTTGATAAACAGCAACCAACAGGCCATCTACCATGATCTACGACACTACAAATATCAAATTTCCATGTCAGCCTGGTTCTAGCTGTTCTAAATGGCATCACAAACTGATACTACTCAATTCACACGGAAAGCATTTAAACAATAATCATATAATTGATGTCCCTCCACTTCTCATCAGTATAAACAATTTAAAAAATATATTAGCATACATGCACACAAATCAAACATTTTCTTTTCTTGCATGGGATCTTTGACCTTTTCAAAGCCTGCACATTCTGATTCAGAATCTTCTTCAGAAACTAAAGATCACAAAGATTAAACCATAAGTAAAAATTTGTTTCGTGAACGATTTAGCTGTTCAAACAATAGTATGACAATGTACAACATCCAAATTATAATCATTATATGAGATTGTGAGGGAAAAAGGATATTAGGGTTTTTGAGAAAAAAATATAATGAACGTATAAAGAAAAAAATATATGGTTTTTGAGTTTTTGTTTATGGTTACTTGTAGGGATTCTCCTACATCATGTTGCCTTAGTGGTAAATACACATGTTATTCAACCAAATAACCAAGGTTGGATAAAAATATTGCTAATTAAATTAAAATAATATTGCTTAGGTGGATAAAAATATTGCTTAGTTGGACAACAAATGCTTATGTGGCATGAAATTTGATTATTTGGCATTGAGATGGCATTAATGCCAAATGCCTTCTGTTTTATATATATATATATATATAGAGTAGGGATCCAGTAAGAAGTAAATTAAAATAAGAAGTGGTGAGAAGTGACCAAAATCACGTATTTGAGATGCAACGACTTGCATTAGATGCATTTCTATTCATATAGATGCAACATCTTGAGTTTCAAAAGTTAATTTGATGTATAGATGGTGCAAATTGATTTTCATGATTTCGGCACGCGTAGAGGAACAAAAAACAAGAGAAATCATGAAATGCATCTAATATACGATATATGCATCGATTAAAAGCTATAAAACACACTATGTTGCGATATAATGCATCTAAGATTATAGGGATGCATCTAATTTAGGTCGGTGCATATCGAATTTGCGGTTATAGTTCTTCTTATTACTTCTTATTTTAAGTAATCTTCTTATTTGATCCTAACTCTATATATATATGATTTGGGATCATATGAGATCATTCTTAAAGTTCTAAAAATGAGATCACTGCAAAGAGCAATAGGAGTAGGCCAAGTGGCAAAACATTTAATACACAAAAAAAGAAAAAAGAAAATTAACAAAAATTAATTTGTATAGACCAGAGGGTATTGTGGGTATTTTGCACATTTTATTTTTACCCTATCCCTTATATCCTATCATCTCTATTACAACCAAACCCGCCGCTATTATTTTCTCATCCTCTCCCATTATTTTTCTCATCCTCTCCTTTCTCTACATCATTTTCCCAATGACCTAGTACCGCCGCTACACAACCAAACCCGCCGGAAGATATAACAACCAGCCTCCAACCTATAACAGACGCCATTTTTTTTTCTTCATCAAATCTCGCCGCTACCATGTCAAACCACGGTGGATTGTTATATGCTTAAAATCACCAGTCACGTGCAAGGCACGTGCCTCTTCCTTTTAAAACAACCATTCATTACTTCCTCCTCCAAAGGATCAGACTGGCTTCTCCACTGCTAGTCTTTTCTGCATCTCCTTGTCATCAATGCCACATGTCATCTTTCTATTGGATCCAACACGTCATACTCTACTCCGATTGGTTCAAACCACATCACAACTACCTTTCTCTCTTCATTCGATTTCTATAAATAGCTATGTTCATGTCATTTTTTACTTAGCTTGAATGAATTTCCCTCTTGTTCTCTCTAGTTCCTTGTAACAAACTCCAACAGAATAATAACAAATCCTTTCCACATTTCACTCAATTTACATTCGCGCTGTAAATTCGGTGATTTTGTGAGTGTTTGACTACCAATCCTTGTGATTCTAGTTAAGCACGTTACAATTGGTATCAGAGCGGTCTTCCTGGCCCTCTAATTCCATTTTACGATCAAATTCCGGTCAAATTTGACGTTTTCCGGCGAACTTCCTCCGACATTATTGCTTATTCCGGTGGACGTTTTGGTGTTTGCAGTGTATAAGATGGTTAACACCGGGAATAATGTTACTGGGGTCAAATTGATCCTAATATTCAAAATGGGTGACTAATCATATAGATCTTGTTGTTCTTTGGAATAACGAGCAACTAACCACTATGAATGGTACAATCCAACAGTTACTTACATCAAATCAGTATTTTACTACTAGATTGGCTCATGGTGAAGGCAATAACAGATATAGCAGGCTTGGTAAAATGGAATTTCCAAAGTTCTATGGAGATGATGTTAAGGGATGGTTGTATAGAGTCAAGCAGTTTTTCACTATTGACAATGTGGATGAAGCTGAGAAGGTTAAGATAGTTTCAATCCACATGTATGTGAGCTCGACTTGGCACTTGCGGTTTATGAGAACTCATGGTGAAAATGTCACTTGGCAAAATTATGAGGAAGCGCCTTCTATTGAGGTTTGGGGATGCCAATGAAGATCCTATGGCTGAGCTTAAGAACTTGAGGTATAAGTCCACCATGAAGCAATACCAAAGTGACTTTGAAGTATTGTTGACCCAAGTGAATATTACTGAAGCTCAAGCCATTAGTATGTTCATTCTTTGGATTGCTGCCAGATATTGAAGTGAATGTAAGAATGTTTAAACCAAGGACACTTGCAGATGCATTCAGTTTGTCTAGTTTGCAAGAAACTACTTTAGTATTGACTAAGCAAAGGTATACTCCTATTTTACCTACTCCTAAGCCTATTGCTAGTACTTCTTATGCTAATAGGAATGTCAATTATCCTGCAAAGAGTACTAGTACCTTAGCTTTACACCCCGCTCCTCCTACTCAAACTGTGGCTAAGTATAGTGGTGAGGAAGGAATAAGGCCTAGGAGACAATTGAGTCAAGTTGAGTTGAATGACAAAGGGCAAAGGTTTATGTTTTTATTGTGATAAAAAATACATGCCTGGCCACAAGTGTGAAGGACAAGTGTTCACATTGGAGGTAAGAGGAGTAGATAATGTTGCAGAAGAGAGTTGTTTTGAAGAAGGAGAATGTAGTGGGGAAGAATATGTGTTGACTGAAGAAACAACACAACCACACATTTCCTTGAATGCTTTGTCTGGGGTACCCACATTTAATACCATGCGAGTCAAAGGTCATGTGTTAAAACAGCTACTCCACATTCTTATGGACTCAGGGAGCACACATAACTTTTTAGATCTTCATACAGCTAAGAAATTGGGGTGTACAATTTCAAAGACTTGTCCACTCTTGGTTTCTGTAGCTGGAGGCTCTAAATTGGTTAGTCAATACATGATTAAGAACTTTCAGTGGAAGATACAAGGGGTTCTTTTTCAAACTGATGTCATGTTGCTTCCTTTGGGAGGATGTGAACTTGTACTTGGCATTCAGTGGTTATCTACTTTGGGAACTATTATGTGGAATTTTCATGATCTTTACATGAAGTTTGTTCACCAAGGGCACAAAGTTGTGCTGAGGGGCACTCATCAATCTGAGATAGCTTGGTTGAGTGGCAAACAAATGAGTAAAGAGCTAAGTTTCAGTGGTATTACTCAGTTTTCCTCTTTGTTTTGTATGGAACAAGTCGCTACATTGACATTGGTGCAGTGCAATGGTTCAACCACACCATTGGAATCCTGATCGGGCATTGCGACCATTCTGGAGGAGTTTGCGATGTGTTTGCACTACCAACAGATTTGCCACCTTCTAGAAGTTTTGATCACAAGATTCCTTTGGTTTCCACAGATGTCAATGTCAATGTGAGACCTTACAGATATCCTCCTGCTCAAAAAGATACTATTGAGGTTATGGTGAAAGAATTGTTGATTCGGGGTGATCGACCTAGCAATAGTCCTTTCTCTTCTCCAATAGTCATGGTTAAGAAGAAGGATGGGTCATGGAGGTTATGTATTGATTACAGACAACTAAACAGACAAACAGTCAAAGACAAGTTTCCAATTCCTGTGATAGAGGAATTAATTGATGAATTGCAGGGAGCACAAGTATTTTCTAAGCTGGATCTCAGATCAGGGTATCATCAAATTAGAATGCAAGAGGAAGATGTGTACAAGACTGCTTTTAAGACTCATGAAGGCCACTATGAGTTTGTTGTGATGCCTTTTGGACTCACCAATGCTCCTTCAACCTTCCAGGCCTTAATGAACTCAGTGTTTAAACCATTCCTGAGGAAATTCACATTGGTGTTCTTTGATGATATCCTTGTTTACAGTCCTTCTATGCAATCACATGTGACTCATCTCAGAATGGTCCTACAAACTATGAGAGATCACTCATTATATGCCAAGCAAAGCAAGTGTGTGTTTGGTACAGCTCAAGTGGAATACTTGGGACATGTAATTTCATCACAAGGAGTGACTACAGATCCAAGCAAAGTGCAGGCTATGCAAGATTGGCCCATCCCTGCTAATTTGAAACAGTTAAGAGGATTCTTGGGCCTCACTGGTTATTACAGAAGATTTATTCAAGGTTATGCAAGCATTAGTCATCCACTTACTGTTCTATTAAAGAAGAATGCTTTCCATTGGAATGTTCAAGCTCAAGCAGCTTTTGAGAAGTTGAAGGCAGCTATGATTCACTCACCTGTTCTGGCTTTGCCTAATTTTCAGGAAGAATTTGTTATTGAAACAGATGCTTCAGGAGTTGGCATTGGAGCAGTGTTGCAGCAAAATGATCATCCTATTGCCTATCTAAGTAAGACCTTAGCTCCAAGACATCAAGCTCTTTCCACTTATGAAAAAGAGTTACTTGCAGTGGTGTTAGCTTTACAAAAGTGGAGAGGCTATTTGCTTGATAGGCATTTCAAAATTAGGACTGATCATTTCAGCTTGAAGTATGTGTTGGATCAGAGGATTACTACACCCTTTCAATCCAAGTGGCTTCCTAAGTTGCTTGGTTTTGATTATGAGATAGAGTACAAAAAGGGCAAGGAGAATTTAGCAGCTGATGCTTTGTCTAGAGTTGAAAGACAAGCAGCTTTGTTTACCTTGTTGACTGCTGGAATTTCTAATGAGCTCATGGATGCTGTGATGGTTACTTGGATTAATGATCCAGTTCTTGCAAAGATAGTGGAAAGTTTGAAGCAAGGCTCCAATATCAACAAGTACACATGGCATAATGAGCAGTTGAAAAGAAAATGAAAGTGGGTAGTGGGTAATAATATGGAGTTGAAAAAGAAATTGGTTGAGCATTTCCATGGGTCAGCTATTGGTGGTCATTCAGGGGTGTATGCAACCACTCAAAGGCTCACTACTTATTTCTATTGGAAGGGCTTGAGGAAGATGGTTAAAGAGTTGGTGAGAACCTGTGATACATGCCAAAGAAACAAGCCTGATCTTTCTGCTTATCCAGTTTATTGCACCTTTGACTATTCCTAGCGTAGAGTTCGGGAGGACATCTCAATGGATTTTATAGAGTCTTTGCGATTGTCCCATGGGAAGACAGCTTTGTTAGTGGTGGTGGACAGGCTCTCCAAGTATGCTCACTTCTTGCCTATTGCCCACCCTTTTATAGCTTCACAAGTGGCCCAACTCTTTCTTGACAATGTGTATAAGCTTCATGGGTTGCCAAAGTCCATTGTCATGTGAGAAGACAAGGTCTTTATGAGTTTGTTTTGGCAGTCATTGTTTAAGATGTTGCAAGTGCAGTTGAAGACTTCTTCTGCCTATCATCCTCAAAGTGATGGCCAAACTGAGATTGTTAACAAGTGTTTGGAAACTTACTTAAGGTGTATGACTGGTGAATCACCTAAGGATTGGTGAAGTGGATTTCTCGAGAATATTGGTACAACACTAGCTTCCATAGTGCTATCAATACTACACCTTATGAAGTTGTGTATGGACAAGCTCCTCCTTTGCAAATTCCCTATATGGCCAACAACAATGTTGTTGATGCAGTGGATAGGACACTTCAAGCTAGAGAAAGAATACTTCAAATGTTGAAATTAGTTTAAAAGAGCACAAGATAGAATGAAGAATCAAGCCGACAAGACAGGGTTGATAGGGAATTTGAAGTAGGAGCTTGGGTCTATTTGAAGCTCCAACCTTACAGACAATTAACTGTCAGAAATGGAAAGCAAACCAAGCTTTCTTCCAAGTTCTTTGGGCCCTTTCAGGTTATACAAAGAATTGGAAAAGTTGCTTATAAGCTCTGACTTCCACCTTGCCAAAGTCCACCCTGTTTTCATGTGTCACAGCTTAAGCCTTGTTTCTCTCGATTCGCTTCAATGGGCACTTTTCCTGAATGTGATGATGAGGGCTTGTTAGCTGTTACTCCATTGAAGCTATTGGAAAGGAAGATCCTCAAGCAAAACAATAGGATGGTGGTGATGGGACTTATACAATGGACAAATGGCAGTATTGAGGATGCAACTTGGGAAAATTTGGCAGACATTGTCCAGCGGTTTCCTGAGTTTGCGCTGGATCCTTGAGGCCAAGGATCCTTTGAAGGGGAATGGATTGTTATATGCTTAAAATCACCAGTCACGTGCAAGGCACATGCCTCTTCCTTTTAAAACAACCATTCATTACTTCCTCCTCCAAAGGATCAGACTGGCTTCTCCACTGCTAGTCTTTTCTGCATCTCCTTGTCATCAATGCCACATGTCATCTTTCTATTGGATCCAACACGTCATACTCTACTCCGATTGGTTCAGCCACATCACAACTACCTTTCTCTCTTCATTCGATTTCTATAAATAGCTATGTTCATGTCATTTTTTACTTAGCTTGAATGAATTTCCCTCTTGTTCTCTCTAGTTCCTTGTAACAAACTCCAACAGAATAATAACAAATCCTTTCCACATTTCACTCCAATTTACATTCTGCGCCTGTAAATTCGGTGATTTTGTGAGTGTTTGACTACCAATCCTTGTGATTCTAGTTAAGCACGTTACATGGATCTGTGACCATGGTTTGAATAACCTTACAGCTACAAAACAACAAAAAGAACAACCTTGCCGCTGCCACCATGGTGGATCTGTGACCACAACCATGAATATTCAATGAATAATCAAACCCTTGATGAGACCATACGCTCGTTTATCAATTTTTCCGTTTAATCATGGTGGATCTGATATCCACATAAGCTTCTGTCGATATATCATTTTTCCGGTGTACCGGTATCTGGTGCCGTTTTGCTTCAGATGGGATTTGCTGTGCCGCAATTGTTTTGTTTCAGACGGGATTAGCTGGTGTCGTTTTGTTTCACGATTTAGTCGGTTATTTATACAAATTTATCAGATGGGTTTTGTTGTGCCAACAACAAAAATCATCACAGAAAAACTGGTTGAATCTTTGTGATGGATTCAGTTATCGATCTTGATTATTAGTGTTTTAGAGAATCCGAGGATAGTGTTATGTATCGTATTTTGGATCTTGATAGTTGGTGTATAGCAGATTTTTGGAATAACATTTTTATTTGGTTTAGCAGATTTTTTTTGTAATAGCAGATTTTTTGTAAGATTATTGGTGGATTTGTTGTTTGTAAGATTGTTGTGTATTTGTTATAGCAGGTGATATCCGGTGTATCGGATCTGTGACCATCGTGTATTTATCCGGTGTACCGGAATCTGCTGGTACATAGATGTGTTTATGTATACGATTTTCTAGGTAAAATATTATGGTGTACCGGAATATGCTATTGTTAAATATTCTGGTGTACCGGTATCTGCTATTATTCAATATTCCGGTGTACCGGAATCTGCTATTATTCAATATTCCGGTGTACCGGAATCTGCTATTGTTTATGTATCAAATAATTTTTGTCAAATTTTATGTATCGAATTCTGGGTAAAATATTCCGGTGTACCGGAATCCGCTATTGTTTGGTTTCTGTAGGTTTTTGATACATAGATATTTGTATATTATGGGAAAAATATTCCGGTGTACCAGAATCTGCTATTGTTTGGTGATGCATTTAATATTCTGGTTTGAGTAACGGTTTAATGTATAAAAAATGTTGACCAGATTTTTGTATAAAAAAATGGACGAAAAATAGGAAAAAGATTTAGCATATTTGAATTTGAAAAAATTGTCCAAAATAACCTTGAAACCCTATTTAATTATTATAATGTCGTTCATTTAATGATAATCTTATCCAGCATAAATACAATGATCCAACGATTCATATTGGGTCTTACTTTTAGAACTTTAAGCTTGATCTCACATTAACCTTCCCCTATATATATATACTAGACGAGTACCCGCGCCTAGCGGCAGCGATGTCTAGTTTTCTGCAAAGTTCCAACGACCCATAAGTTTCTTTCAACAAACTGTATTTGTAGCATTAGAGAATCGTTTTCGAATAACTACAATTGTGATGCGTGGTTGCATAGCAGCATAAATATATAGTTTTTTAAAAAATTATGTGGAGTCGATCTAAGTCAAGTGATATATTTTAATAGTGAGGTGTTTTAAGTTATTAAGATATTAGTAATAATAGATTCAATCATTACAAAAAGCAACGGTATTATGTAGTTGGCAATATTATATTATAGTTTAGAGGTATAGCCAACATGTGTGACCGCTTTTTCGTTTTTGTCATAATTTAGGCAGTGATAACTATTTTTTTTACATGTGTAGCGTTTATCATTTAGTGTGTGGCTTTTAAAATTGTAACTTTGCAAATTGGATATCACCATATAAGATTATTTTGTACTATCAATTTGTATAGATATTTATGCATTGTTCAAAGCTATTTGTTTGAGGTACAAATAATTATCGCTAAAGATAACAATACTATTTATTTTTGTGATTTTAATAAACTTGCATAACATTATGATACACTTAATGGACAAAGCTATACAATATATATTAACTTTTAAACGACGATTCATATATGCTAGTCCTTTAAATGGTGCAAGAGCAACATTTTTTAAAATAAATTACACTTGACAAAGAGCTATACAATATATATTAATTTTTAAACGACGATTCATATATGCTAGTTCCTTAAATCTGCAAGAGCAACATTGTTTAAAATAAATTACATGTGTCAAAGCAAAATAAACCAAAAACTACAATTACTTGGTCTCTCCTTTAAAAAATCGGCACCGCTCACAACTACTTCATCATTTCTCATAATTTTTGTCAAATTTGAAACTCGATTCACACGGTGGTTCAACCTGGTTGAACTGCTCCGATAAAAAACATCGATAAACCGAGTCAAACCGATAGGGTTGGGTCAAAAAATGTCAAATTAAACCGTCACCCCGAAGCGCCAGCCCGTCAACCCGGTATCGGTTTCAAAAGATTGTTTTAATTTTAGAGATGTGCTTTTAATTGTACAATTGAATAAATTATTGACTTTTAAAGAATGGGGTGTTTTAATAAGAGTATTAATTATATTATTTATTTTCTCTCCATCGACTATGTTTTCAACATCAACTTTCAAATATTTTCACTTTTTTCACTTTCAATTATTCTTCCATTATATATATATATATTTATATATATATATATATATATATATATATATATATATATATATATATTTGAATATGGAACATCATAACAACGAATAGGAATGAAACGGCTATAGCTCCTATATAAACTATCGGGAAGATCATAGCGAAAAAGTCGAGACCTAACAAAAGAAGTAAACCTAAAATGTTTAAAGACTGGATGGGAAACAAACGGAATGTACCGGATTTTTAGCACGTACAACCATCAACAGAGACCAAAGCAAGGCTCGACAAAACAGAAAGTATCATAGTACGTCGTCCTTCCCTGAAATTTAACTTAATTCAGTTTGCTTATCAAAACAATATGAATTTGTTTCTCTTTTGATTTTTATTTACTTATAAAACTTTAAACATGATAGTTCGGATAAATCATTATCTGTTAGCCTTGTTTGTAAACTTATTATTCCTTTGACATGATTTAAGAAGTTTAATTATTGATTTCTATTAAATAACTTATATGTTTGTTCCCATCTCCTTGCGTTTTGGTGTTTGCTAATATTGTTTAGTTGATAATAATAAGTAATTGGATCACAAGCTCAACATTAATTGTTAGATTGACTAATGGACAATAAATCCTGCCTAGTTGCTAGAGTTATGTTAGGAATGAGGATTTCAACCAGCGCGTTGTAGCGGAGTGTTCGTATACGATATTACTCTATGTGTTTGAAGAGTAAATTTTATTGTAAATATAATGAATGCTAATATCTTGTATCTAATAGTTATGAACATGTACAGGATCCTGATTATAAAAGGATAAAATAAACAAAAAAATAATAAATAAAATCAAGTAATAAATGTACAAAAATTGTGGCAGTATTAAACAATTAAAAACACAAATCCAAGAATAGCACACAATCCATTAAAAAAAACCAAATTACTATCCGATAATCAATATGATATAACCACAAAACAGTCATGGCTCTTTGAACAAACATGCACCAACTATAAACAAATTGCCAATATTTTTAATCAAGCGGGAGTAAACAAACCATAACTCGATTGTGACAAGATCGAAACATGAATGAAATACAGTATCGGCATTCACAGTGCATGATCATATTAAAAGAGACGACAACGATGATGATAATGATAATTGTAGATCAGTTTTGAAAAGAAAAAGGAGTAATTCCATTCTTTGAGAACAGTTAAGCTTCAGATCATCATAAACCCAAGACCAGTGAAAAATTGAACTTAGCTACAATAAGTCAAAAACAGAAGAGGATATGGTCAAAGAATTTGCACCAAATCACTTTCGAGACATTCTCTTCTGTCTCCCATCTTTCTCTAGGTAAGCGTATTCTATCAATGATATTAGCTTTTTAATCATTTGAATATAAACTACAATGAAAAAATAGATGTCCTTCTCGTCTAAAAAACTAAACAATTTAGCATTATAATCATCGCCATCATCTTTTTTAATACTTACTTTAGCCATATGTAATTGATTTTTGGAGGACGTATACTGTTTTCTGTCACAAATATGCCTCAACTAGTGGAGGTGGAAGAGGTCTACAGCTTTTTGTTACAGATAAATATTAATAAAATGTCAATTTAAAGAGTCATATTGGAAGTAATAGGACAAAACTAACTAAATATCTAAACAATCCAAAACCCACATTAAAGAAAGTTATTAGCTATATCTTGAAGAACCATCTAGCATGTGTCTACGCAATGAGTACAAAGATGATTAGCAAACGAAAAAAGAGATTCAAGTAAACATTTTTCAAAACATTAAAACCACACGTTTATCTCAAACTGATCCAAGTATTTAAAAAAGCACATGGAAACGTAAACGAAACGCAAAAACATAATGAATAAAAGAGTGGTAAACAAATTAATTTTGGAATACCTAAGTTGTTACAGCAGGTCAGGACACATACCCTAACTATTTAAGGATCATCTCCCCTTTACAGAGGAGAATCTATGTCAAAATCTTCTCCCAATGAAAAAACATTTATCTGTGAAATTGATCAGTTTGTATTCACGTTCTTCATGATATTTCAAGTTGATAGAATAATATTAAGTTGAGGAGGATAGGAGAAATTGATATGAAGGCCTTCTATGATGCGTGCAAGGAGCATTTTGTAAAAAGAAGCTCAGCCAAAGGATTTTTCTTATCAAAACTTCTCATTCCGCGCATCACAGAAAGCCTTCATTTCAATTCTTTAGTTCTCCGCACGCCAACGTTAGCATGTCCAATTTGACATTCCTTGGATATCCTGAATATAAAAACTTGCTACGCTAGAATTAAGACTCAAAGGGTGACAAAATCATCATAGCCCGACAACCACTCTCTAATATATCTATAAAAAAATATGCAAAATACTCCAAAAGAAGCTTTGAAATCTTTTCGTCAATGATAGAATGGAGATTGCACGGGAAGATTTGTTAATCTTATTGATTATGAAAACATGTGTTAAGCACGCAACTAACCTCTAAATATAAGTGAGAGCTCAGTGGAAAACCCACCAAGAAACACAGCGGTATCACCCATAACTGAGGTAACCAATCCTCCTTCTTCAATGTGAGCCGAGGAAAAATCTGAGAAAACATAAGCACGATTGTATATACAAAATATGTGCCACCACAAACCACAAAACTATAAGTACAGCGTCGCATGTATATTGAAAAAATCATAGGCATTAAAAAATGCGTCAATTTGATGAGGCTCATATCTGAAAAGAATCAAAAAGCCGGATCAATCTATCATAGCTGCAAACCTAGTAAATTGCCCTACAAAGATGCAAATAATCTCAGCTTTCCTCGATTCTAATCAGACACATTCAAATCAATCATCATAGCCTCTTATAATTTCGAATATCAACTAAAACAACTTAATATATAGTAAAAGAATCCAATCATCACATAGGATTAAACGTGCTTGATCATGTTAAAAAAACATCTAAATGACCACTAACTCTTACGTCACACAATGCTCTTCTCAAAAAAAATTGTTAAGTGCGAGACATTCAAATTTGTAAGAACCCAAAACTTTTGTAAACCATATTTATCAATAACCACGTGTTATCTTTTTTCTTATTAATGAAATAAAGTTCGAAAACGCTCTCATATAACCTAGTTTGCATTCGACACGAAACCTTTTTACATATTTGCGTATCGAACCCAGTTTATCCTGATTCGACAAAAATCACACATCCGGGTACCAAATAATTATATTATTTATAATTATTAAATTAAAAATAAAAAATTAATTTTTTTTATTATTGGGCCGAACACCCTTAGCCCAACCCAACCGGATCACCACATGGGCTACTCGTTTTTATTTCTTGGGCTCACAAACCTCTCGACCCAACTAACTAACCTAACAAAACTATAGCCTATTAACCCCAAGCCCAAGTGCAATTTTTGAAATAAGTTTGTAAGTGTTGTGTTTTATTTTCTTTGTTCCTTTCCCTTCTCGTCTGCCCGATCACAGCACAAAGACACACACCCATTTCAAAACTTTTGCCACAACATACTTGGACACATAAGTTGCGTGTGATAGTGCCTAAGAGAAAACACAAAACACAAGGCATAACCATGCTTTTAGCCACCCTAAAATGAAAAATCTAATAGCCTAACACACCTTGACCACATTTGACTTCTAAAACCATTGTGTATTATGTTTTCTTGGATGTAACCTATCTCTCATGCCCTCCCCAACTTTCGCTAATTTGCAAGCATGCTCGACCAACATGACTTTCTCCTTTCTTTGCTTGAAACCTAAATGTAGCATACATAAAAATATTAACAAGACCATGCTTGTTTTGGTGTATTAAAGGCTTGACACTTAGACTCTCATATCATCTCATTCCCTCATAAAAGTATCACTCAAACTCACACACTCATCCTCAACATCACTCATTCAAACACAGTTATAAAGACAAAGGAGCAAGGGAAAACGCATTTGGGTTTTAACAAAGTTTAAGGGTGCAAACTAGGGATACATTAAATTGGTTAAGGAGAACTTGGGTTCATCTAGCTTGATAACACGCATCACCTCATTCTTTAAGAGTTTAAGTCTCTTGTTCATTTTCTACACGTATAAAGTATCTATACTCATTATATAGCACGTTAAACAAGTTCACTTGACCATATATACGTTTTTGATAGCATGCGTATATCTTAGGTAGTTAGGTTGTTATTGTAGCACCCCGTAATACGGTCCAGCAGAAGCATACGAACCTTTGGGTGCTACTATCTTGGTATCACAACATAAGGTACAAATAATGGTTTTTATCCCATTTATTTAGAATAAGATTCATTAATTGAAAACATTAATTTTACATTAATGAAAGTAGTGCGGAAATAGTCCCAATAAGAAGTTTAAAGCGGTACCGATTATTCATCGAGTTTATGATCACGCCTTTGCCAAGCGTCTTCCAATAGTGAGCTATCGCCTTAAACCTGAGAACACATGCTAAAAAGGCCAGCTTACGCTGGTGAGTTCATAGAGTTTAGTTACTAAGGTAGATAGATAATAACATACCAACCAACAATCAATCAATCCATAACCAATCCAATCAATAATCAATCCAATACGTATGAGATCTCAATGCAGGACACTCTGCAAATGACAAAAGATCTAGCCAACAAGCTACCCCGTCTAGGTCGGTCCATTCTTAGCTAGGCATCGCGTTATAGCATAGAGATGATACCCTAGTCTAAGTCAACAAATATCGCATGTCTAACCTTTCCTAGTCAACACATTAGCAATTCAATAAAATAAGTAGGCCCAAGAAATAATTTGCATTCACATAAACACATAAGATATCGATCCACAAATAAAATATACCAAACAACAGTCATTCTCAAATCATATTCACATATTCAATTATGGTTTGTTAAAAGAAACATGTATTCTCCCCCAAAATAGTTATGAAAACCTTTGAAAAGAGGGGCTATGAAACTCACCTTAGACACAGCAATGCACTATTCACTATTGACACGACTAGCATCTAAAGCTAATCTCCACGGCACCCAGAAGAATGTACAACGAGTACGATAGAATAAAAGTGACGCAACCTAACGTGTATACGATTGTCTCAAAATACGGCTTATACGATAACGAAAACAATAGAAAGTAATGTGTCGTAGTAGATCATTCATGTTATAACTTTCAAAAGTCCATCATTGTTCTCAAAAGTTTAGTTTTAATGTTTCGTGTGGTGGTAAGAAACATAGATGTGACGTACAACTCAACGCCGGGTAAAGAGGAGTATCAATACGTCGGCATACCAACTAACGCACGCCAAAAGGATAAGACATCGACATGTCAAAATACCGACAATACTGCTCTAGTCAAAGACTAGGAATTGACGACAATTATTTATGACACATAAATAGGTCAATTAGTAAACTTCAGTAATTTACCCAGTAATCCTAAACGTACATGTTCATAATAAAGATAAGTTTCCATTTATCACTTGATTAATAACGGTGTCAAATTCGTTACTCGTAATTTATACCAATTTATAATAAAATACTTCATATAAGTTATACCACAAAGTAGTTTATAAATGACATGCTTGTTTATTCAACGTTCCCAAATCCTTATGATTCTAATAGATTATCTTATCAAAATAATCTTTCCGATGAGTTTAGAAAAGTTATCTTTTATCGATAAAATACAAGTTATTATCGTCTTTAATAAAGGTTTATAATTAAATAAAACCATATCCGTTAATAATATATAGTTACATATCTCATTATCATTTAAAATGTGAAATGGAATACTTAGGCTTATTGCAAAACCAAGACATTAATACCCATTTATGAGTCCAATATATTGTACTTGATTATTTCAAAATAGTTAATAAAGTACATCTTACAACCAAAATAACTTGTATGTCAATTGTTACTCTAAATGTTTAAACCGTATTAAACATTATAAGTTATAATGTATATAACTAATATCAAATATTAGTTATCAATCATGTAGTTAGTTCTTAACGTTTACCACCCACTTTTATAAGTACTCTCGTTGTTAACTCACGTTCAATATCGTATATCATGTGTCCGTTAAAAGTTACAAGTTATCCCGTTATCGTTATATAGTTAATTCATTACATAATATGGTCGTCAAGTATATATATATTTTACACGTTTATCCGTTGACCTATATTATTTACTGTTTCCTTAGTAGTCAATATAACTAACTCACCCGTTACGTATTTCAATCACGTTTTACAACTTATAGTAATTATTGAGTCTAAATATATTTAATCTGTAACCAAAGTTTCTCATGCCATATAACTAATTTCTCCCGTCGAGACCCAACACAATTTTACCAAGTTAATATGCGCTTCGAAGTGACCAACATAATAATAACCAACACCCATGAATCCTTAACCGACCAAGAATCAAAAGAAAACCTTTTGGTCAAACTTGACCCGATCCGATTATACACCTGAAACAGCCAATCAAACTCCTTAAACTTTCTTCATTCAACACTAATCATGGCACAATTATTTTTATTTCATTTACTTGTTTTAAATTAGATCTTATCCTTGAAAACATCACATGTGTAAATTGTTACAACGAGATACTACTCAAACCCGCGACAACTTAATCTCGACACCACTTATACCCTATCTAATAAGTCCAAGACCAAGGATCAATTTTACCAGAAATTCGAGACCCTTATGGTCTAACCACTCGACCATTTCCCAACAGAACCGACCAAGATCAAATACCCATTTCATTTAAAATCTCTTACCACACGATATGTTTTGTTCCATTTTATAAATCTTGTGTTACGTTCGTTTTATTTTAAAACGTGTTTACCGTTTGTTACCCACGAACACAAGACATAACAACATACTCAAAATATGTTAGACCTGTTTTCCACTCGTGTATACCACAGAAACGTTTTTACTACATGGATTAAAAGGAAACATTTATAAATTTGTTTTAACACTTGTAATTCCACGAAAGTAACATATATATATGCTCGGAAAAGTTGTAAAATAAAACATAAACGAGATGGGTAAGACTACCGAGAGAGAAAGAGAGGTGAACGAGTGTTGTTGGTGTCCCATACGAGTATAACTCGTATACCAAGCTTGGAACCTCAAAAAAAAATTCTTATCCTCAAAAAAACTAAAAGTCCGAATCTTATTTTTAAGATTTAGAGCACGTCATTTAGATTCGTGACGTGTGGGTTACAAAAACATAACCACAATTGCCCGATCTATCATCTAGGAGGGGCGGAGTAATTATTGGAGGTCGCCGGAATTTTGGCCGGTCAAGGTGATGGCGCCGGAACCCTAGGAGGGTGGTGGCCGGATTATAGAGAGAGGTGGGAGGAAGTATGTGTGTGTTTTTGTAGAGAGAGAAAGAGAAAGAGAAAGAGTGAAATGACAGAAATAGGAAGGTTGGGGGTATTTATACCCCTGGAGGGATTAAACTTGTACATTAGAAAGTGTAGGGGGCGCTTGTGAAATTTTCAAAGGGACAATTGATGTAACTTTCTTAAATCTTTCTTAATATTAAGTTCGGGACTCTTTTGGACTAGCAAACGAAGGATTCGCACTCAGAAGTTACGCCTATCGTTTTAAAATATTAATTCAATAAAACGATATATAATACGACTCGTATCTCAATTTAGTTAAAACGATCGCTTTAATTGATGTTTCTCCTATTACGACGCATCGAGAAATTTAGTAGGTCATACCTCACCTTAAAAGAAATCGCGTCCTCGCGATTCAATTCAAGTTACTCGCGGAGGTTTAAAGAGGCGAATGCATAACGACGAGGATTCATCTTCACGCTTACAATCTAGGATCTTATCACAGTTTCTATGAACTTCGAAGATAGAGATGCGACTTTACTAAAGTTTCTCGGTTTCACAATCTATGGTTTTAGGTCAACCGTTTAAACGCTCAAAGATTAGATTTCCCGTAGGATAACAATTGCCATTCTGGCGAGTCTTTTCTTCCTATTACGCACGAAGATGTTAGGAATACTACTGAGTCTTGACGTTGGGTCAAGGTTCTGAGCTACCATACTAACTTAAACAAGGATTTTGAAAAGATCGACATAACGATGACTTACGCTTTCGCATTTACTAAACGCTTCACTTATTCTCATGGTGAATCTCTTAAGCTTAATCTAGGTTATATTATAGGATTCAAAAGGTTTACGTTTTCTATGTCTCCGAACGGCCATGAAATTGCTTTTATCCATCTCTAATTAGAACTTCTCTTGGTGTATCTTCTAATAGGTTCTGGCTCAGAGTTTGGTATTTCCATTTCTACCCAACAACGGATTGACACTTATGACCATATAGATTCTTACTTCGCCTTTCGTACTAAAGCGATAGGTATGGTCATTGGAGAAGTTGGCAATGGAAGGTGCTCGTCTCACCATTTTCGACTCGAGGATTGCCTATAGTTTGGCCAACGAGAGGGTGCCTATCCCATCCGTTTCCAAGCCGATAGGCACGCTGATGTGTCTACTAATGTTCGAATGGTTTCTTTACTTCAGCCATCAGTTTGGATATGATACACTGTAAGCATATCCAGATATGTTCTCTCGGCTTTAGGAAGTGATAGGTGAAAAGTGGGTGTGTGGCGATTGGCACGATCCGAAAAGGATAGAATTCAAGACTACTCCATGCGACATTGCCTTTACGTGTGAAGAAATCTATTTGTGTAACTCGGTTTTCATCGCATTCTCCTTAAAGAGTATCGAGGAGTTGAAGGTAGAAAGAAGAATCGATGTGTTCTAACATGGTGAATCTCGTAGAGAAATGGATCGCGGGATTTCCCTTTTAATCGAGTTCCATACCTGAAAGCGTGTGAGCTAGAGTTTGAAAGGACTAGCTCATGGAGCAAAGTCACTTACCAAGGAGAGGATGAAACTTCTCACCTCCTTAAAAGAAGATAGCGGGATCTCTAGCCGCTATAACTATACGAGGAGAGACGCAGCAATGTCATCCATACATTTCATCTTGTGAATAAAGGAGGTGAATAGGTTGGTAAGACTACTAACAACCACTGTAAGGGTACGATCTACTCCTAGGTTTCGCTTCAGCAGTAGCTTGTCAAGTAGTGAAGGTATTAAGGATCCCTCGCTTTTTAGATGGATCCCTCCAAAGGCAGAACCGATCCGTGCAACATAAGACTTGTTTACTAACTTCTAGTCTTATTTTACGTGAAATTATGCATTATATACTTGTTTTCTAAACCTTGTTTTGTAGATTTTCAATATACACATGAAGACTTTGACACCCTAAGCTGGGGAGTTTCGTGTCAAAGCGATACATTGCAAAATCATTTGCATATAATTCACAATAGATTACATTACATGACGCTCTCCTGCAAAGTTGCAATCATCAAGGGGGATCATATTCGTCACAAAGACGAAACCATTTGCAAACATAGTTGCAATGTACTAGTTTAGTATTTCCTCTTACTTGACGTCCTCACAAAAGGGATGGACTCGTCAAGGGGGAGCTAAGTCGAATACTTCACTTACTCTCTATTTTTCATATTTTTTCTTTCACATGTTTTTTCTTAAAACAAGGTGTTAGTTTCTTTTTGACGCTCTTTTTTGTTTCACAAAAGTGGGGAGAAGAGAGTAAAAAAAAACTCCAATTCAAACTTTTACGAATTTTAGTTTTTCCTTAAAAGAATCTTATGTTTTGTCATCAACAAAAAGGGGGAGATTTTTTAATACAAATAAGCCGTAAAAACGTTTATTTATATTTTACGATCTTCTAATGTTTTGTCGATAACAAGCGTAAAATCATTTTAACGAAACAAATAAAATACGTAAATGGTTTGAGCCAACAGTTTACTAACACACTTACGTTTTCACATAAAACACTAAACAAGTAATAGTGCTTTCATGATTTAGTAATACATATGTACAACAACTAGTGTTTAAATATTAGGTAGATATATAAATACTTAGTATGTATTATAATGGGTAACATAATGGGTAGAAGTTTAAGTATTTGACCCATTGACTAAATACATTGAATGTAGTTGGGTAAAACCCAAAGTCCATAACCCATACCCATGAAGCATAATCTATAACCCATTGCATGACATCATGCATAAGTCATGATGGGTATTATCCATGACCATTGGAGCTAACCCATAACCAATGGACTAGATGCATTGCATATTCTAGATACATTGTATCTACTTGGATACCCATGACCCATAACCCATGACCCATGACTCAAAACCCATGTGAAAAGAGGAGTGTCCCACGGTTCCCCCAGTTTACACTGGACGGATCCCTCAAGTAAGGGATCCGTGGGATCAGTGGAACAGTAGCATGTTTTTCTCCTATAAATAGTGAGCCATTTCTTCATTGTAAGTTGCCACTTCCACATACTTTCTCCTAGTATTGTAAACCTTCTAACCTCAGATCCAAAGGATCTCTCTATGTAGTTTGTGTTTGTTTTTGTGTGATTCTCTAGGTTCCTCTTAAAGGCGAGATCACCACCTCTTGAAGTCGAGCAAGCTCAAGTCCATGAGTTGCCATGCTTCGTCATCATCAAGACTACTGAGGTTCTCTTGTTGATAGTTCTTTCTTCCTCATTAGAAGTGTTGTATCAAAGGAATTAGCGAAGGATGCCAAAAGGGTCAAGACAAAGGCATTAGTGAAAGGTGCTTAACGTACGTGTCAAAGGCATTAGTGAAGGATGCCAAAAGAGTCAAGTCAAAGGCATTAGTGAAAGGTGCTTAACGTCCGTGTCAAAGGCATTAGTGAGGATGCCAAAATATATTGATCTTATCTACATACTCAAACTCACATTTAATACAGTATTTAAGCTTCTCTTCCACACTCTCTAAACCAACTCTATAACCTAAGTTATCCATAGTCATCTTTCTACTTTTCCTTCCCTCATACTCTCGGTGATAGCTTTTTGAGATTCTAAGTTATCATGACATGATTTAAAAGAACAGATAGAATCATTAGATACCTCGTAATCGAACCCAAGATGAAGCATAGGCCATGAAAGCAAGTTATGCTCTTTTGAAGCTTCACTTAGCAGAAAAAGCTGATTGGGACCTTCTTCAATCTGATCACTCCAGTCATAGTCTCCAATCCCATCTTGAGCAACCAAAGTGAAGAAGCACAGGCTCTTCTGTAGTCTTCTTTATGCCTTCAATTCTTTTAGGAGCTCAATATTCCCTAGCAAAGTGCCCTTTCTTCTTGCAGTTAAAGCACTCCATCTTGCTTTTGTCAACCCAGCATCTCCTTTGACCATCATACTTAACTTGTCTTCAGTCCTCTCAAAACTTCCTTGCTTGTAGAGTCAACATTGCCATTTGCCATTGAAGATTAATCTCTTCAAGATCATCAGGATCAATTTGATCCAAATCTTGATTCAACACAGTAACACTAGTAGTTAAATCAAGAAAAAGCACAAATTGCACCATCATTGACATTATCACTAACAGTGGTATTGTTTGCAATAGCCATGGTTATACCATAGGCAGCAGTGGATACATCTTGTGGGCTCTTGTGATTAGTGGATACAAAAGCAATGTTTTGATTAGCAGAAGATGCATTAGCAAAGTTATTCTCAGACTCATAAACCTTCAAGTTGTTGAAGAGATTGTCCAGAGTCATCTTATCAAAGTCCACCTTATTTCTCCACACAATTGTATGAATAGCCCATTCAGATGATAAACTCCTAATGAACTTCAAATTAATATCTTCTTGAAGAACCTTATAATCTGGACTTTAGTTGGTGATAAGTTTTGAAGTCTATTAGATGTGCCATCAATCTTTTCTCCACTAAGAGCAGTGAAGGTTTCAAATTGATGCTTGAGCATATTCATCCTTGACTTCTTAGTAGCTTCATTACCAGCAAACCTTGTTTCAAGAGCATCCAATAAACCTTTATCAGACTCATATTGTTCAAAGTCCAAAGCATAGTCATTGGGTATTCCCATGGAGAGAATCGTGAGCTTTGATCTCCAGCTTTTCCTTTGCTTTATCAATTTCACTGACAATAGCTATCTCTTGACCATCCTCACCCTTCTTAGGAAGAGTGTCTCCCTTTTCAACGACATCCTAGAGAGCATAATCAATCATACGAATGTATTGCCTCATTCGCATTCTCCAGATTTGATACTCACCATGCTTGAGCATAGGTATCTTTGAAGCAATTACCATGTGAGTTTCGTCAGACATCTTATCTTCCTTGAACAAAACTTAACTTATTAGAATAAAGCTTAACATAACTTCTTCTTGGTTACAGTTTCTAGATCACAAGCTTTGATACCACTTGTTGATCCTAGTTGAGCAAACGATCTAATATAGAAACTGACTTAGAATAAAAGCTTATTAAGTATTACGCGGAATTTAACACTTAATCTTAAGAAGAAGAACGGTTAACATTCAACACCTCAATATTATTTATTATACTAGATATACTCTTACAAGATATTAGGGTTTTGCAATCTTGAAGTGTATCGACCTTAGATATAAAACTTATGTATATCTAATCTAACCTAGAACCTCCTTTTATAGACTAAGGAGTCCTTTACATAATACAATACGTAACCTACAAGATAAATATCTTAACCATATTTATCTAATACAATAAACTAAACCGACTATACAAAACACTAGCAGTGGTTACAATATATCATCCGTGGTTACACACTACTACTAGCCGTGGTTGTCTTTATCAACGGTTACATTCTTCTATCCGTGGTTATATCAAACCTGTCCGTGGTTCCATTACTTAAAGTAATTCATGATTCAAGGAACCAAAAACCCAACAGAGTAGGGCAAGGAAGGTGTCCTTGTAGCCGAACCATTATAAATACTCGTGTCGTGGTTTTGTGTTTCTTACTCTTTACCTTTCCATTACATATTTACATATCTATCTATCAACGTCCAACACACACATCTAAATAGATTGACATAAGTCGATCTAAATATTTTAAAACGAAAATTTAATCGGTAAAACTAATCAACCCCCCCTCCCCATCTAGTTTTCCACAAAACATAACTCCACAAAACCCTTCTTCTTTTGTGGAACCTGATAAGGTTTTAAAATGTACTTTTTTGAAGGGTCATTTAAGCCCTTATTTGATCACTTTTGTATCCGTTATTACTTAATATCGTTCCTTTTCACTTTTTATGTCTCTTGAAGGCAAATTGCTGGAATGACACTTATTCGGACGAAAAAGCGTGAATATACGAAGAAAATGGCCAAAGTCAAGAATCGAGACACTCAAGCTGCTGAATTGAAAGGGGACGGCGTCAGTTATACTTGTGTGCCAGACGTCGGAAAAAACCACTTTTGCACGATTCTAGCCAATTGCTTATTTACAAGTGACGGCATCGGTGTTATAACTTATAAAAGAGTAGGCGTCGCAGGCTCAGGCGGCCTAGATTTGATCCGCACGACGCCGTCGAGACAGGAGGATCGGGCATAAGGTGACGCCGTCGTAATGCTAACGTGGCCAGAGAGCGAAACCCTAATGGCTGACGGCGATCCTCACAAACTATAAGGACGCCGGCGGTTGCAACTTATATATATAGGAACCGAATTTTTTAGTTTTCAGAGTGTAGTTTTGTGGAGTAAAAACCTAAACCGAACCAAGGCTGTCTTGTACAGTATTTTAGGGTTCCATACCCTATCTTACATCAAGATAAGTGTTTTACTTCATTAATTTAATTATGTCTTCAATTGATTGTGTGTATGCTTGCATGTTCCCCATGTCTGGCTAATTTACTTGTGTGTTTGCTTAGGTAATATGAAATTTAGTTATTGAATATTGATTGGTTGTCTCTTATCTTAGTTGTGATTGACCTAGTATTGCGATAGGTCATTCGTTGTGTTATTAATGCTTGATTATTCTTTGTTGAACCTTAGTTTATAATCACCTAGAGTAATTGTAGGCTATACATCCAAAGAATACCTTAGAGTTAAAGTTTATAAATCCTAGAGATTTTGTAGTCATTAACCTTTGGTAGCTTCAAAGAGTTAGGGATAAACGCATACCCTACGACCTTAGAGACACAACGCGATTAAGAATAAGGACGTGACAATTCAACCATCAATAGGAGATAACTAGGGAGTAATAAAGCCTAAGCAAATACATTTTTAATCATCATACGAGCACACAACAATAGACATAGACTACCCTCACCTTAGTTAATTAGATAATTAGATAGTAGAAGTAATTGGTAGAAATACCAACCCCCAAATCCAAACCCCGAGATTCGTACCTTTCCATTTCCTTAAAAAACATAAAAAGATAAAAAATAATCTTCCTCAACCCCAACCTTAGCGTAGTAACTTCTCACTAGCATTCCTATTCCCCTAGAGAACGATATCAATTCCGTGGCTTACCCTAATACTACACTACACGATTAGGTTCACTGCCTAGGGTGTTGAAAAACTTGCTCGACGAAAAGGAAGTTCCTTTGACCCCGAACGCACTGTGTAAGCGTATCAAGTTTTTGGCGCCGCTGCCGGGGAATAGAATAGCTAGTTAGGAGTCCACCTCGTTTAGGATTCCTTGCTTTATTCCTATCAAGTATGCCTTTTTTCTCATTTTTAGCTTCCTTGTAGTCTATCCCCCTTCTTTGTGTTTGTGTTCGTAAAACCATTTTCATTTGTCGCTATGGCAAGTGAAGTTGCATTTGAATCATTAACAAATGAGGAACAATTGAATTTCGCAGATTGGATTGGTTTTTATTTTTCTAATGAATTTGTGAGTGATCTTAGAGATATCCAAGAGGAGACGGGTGTAAGGTTGGATGGATTTGATAAATTTTGTGCTTGTGTGACTTCTATTCAACGATCATTGTTAGGATCAACTCCTTTTAGTAAACCATCTGGAAAAATTTTGAGAAAAGCCTCCTAAGCATAAACCATCAGTTGAATGATCTTAGGCACCATGATCAAAAAGACCTAGTTTTTAAGAACATAGAACCTAAACCCGAACAAGATTGTGAGATGGTTAGAGTTGAAATACTTAGTTGCATGTGTGGGATAGATTTCAAAACATATGACACACATGAGGAATCTTTTAGGCAAATAGAACATAGTAGTCAAGTTTTTTAGAACAATTCTTATGAATCGAACCAAGAATTTGAAATGGCCAAAGAAGGATTTGAGATGCTTAGGAGTGTATTTGGGTTAGATCATACTAATGAACATTTAGGAGATCTAGATATAATGAAGAATGAGGTGAAAACTCCAAGCCCACAAGCCCTACCATCACTTGAGGAACACACATCATCTATAACTTACCCGAAAAAAGTAGAAGAGACTATAGGAACCCCGATTGGTATAGAACCTTTGGACCAAATGCCACTAGAGAATGTAGGTTTAGAGGCTTGTTTTCATGACCTCTGTCTTAGTCTTAGGGAAGCTCCTAATTTTTATGAACCGGAGCCTCAACCAAAAACCTTACCCAATTTTCCGTCTTTAGATGTGAATCTAGGAATTAAATTAGGCCCCAATCCACCCATCAAAATAAATAGTCCGGGTAGTTGCTTGATAAAGGTGGTAGACTCTAGGCCATGTAGAGTGGAAGCTAATATAGGAGTAACCCATGACCTTACACACTTATATCACCCATTCATGGTTGATAACAAGAAACATTATGGGTTTAAACCGGGTTTATTAGGTCAAGATGGATCCTTAACTAAGAATCTTTTGAAGTTGATAGAAGATGATCCAGTTTTAGGAGAGAGATTTGATTCACCCGCTACACTAATAGAATTAGGTAAGGTTATAATGAATGGAGCACACTCCTTTGAGCGTATAAATCACCCATCACCCTCTCCTCACGTAGAAAATTTCCACCCTAAGGGTGTGTATCGCTACTATCACCCGCACTTAAGCTTAAGTGTAGGGAAAACCTCCCCTTTATCCGTTAAATAAGGGTAGAGTCAAGCTCGTGACTCGAACAAAAACAAGCGCTTCTTGGGAGGCAACCCATGTGTATTTGTTTTTCATTTTTATTTGTGTGTCGTATATCTTTTATCATTGTTTATTCTCATGTTTAAATTTGTAAAAATGCTTTATTTTGTCTTTAACCTCATCTTAATTACATATAAAGGTATTTTACATAAGGGATAAGTGTAGGGAGGATTACACACGTTTTCAAAAGAAACGTAAACATGAGAATTACAATTAATTAAAAGATATACATGTGTGTTTGTTCGAGTCAAATGCTTGTATCGAGTAATATTGGATGTTTTGCAGGAAATTTTTCCAGATTCTAAAGATGTAAATTTTCCAGTTTTTTTCGAGAAAATGTCAGACCACTGTCGAGGATAACTGACGGTCGCACGACCGCAACTGACTCGGCGTCGAGGAGAGAGTAAAACAGACTTATTACTTTTTCACGTTTTCGAGCTACTTATAAATTTTTGGAATTCTCGAGGTCTTAATTTTCCAGAAAATCTATAAACATCCATTCCACAAGCATTATATCCTAGTTTAGTAGAGTCTTATATATATTGTTACAGCCGATTTTACGCGAAGGTTTCGTTGGTTTTCTTCAAGTGTGCAAGTTTAATTTACCAAGAAGAAAATACATAAGATGAAAAGGAGCTTTTAACGCAAACGTTCTTCTTGAAAAAAGATGTAACCACCACTTCACACGGATCCTACCGAGCTAATCAGGGGAGTACTAGTTTCTTTCGTTTTTAATTATCTTCAATTATCATAACTTTGATACTTTCGGGGAACATTGGGGACAATGTTCAGTTTAAGTGTAGGGAGGGAAAATAAAACGGGAACTTTAAAACTATGCTTATCCTTGAATATTTGCTTTGTCCAATTTAATTTGTGTAATAAACCATGAGAAATATCGGTTAGGGTAATTTTGGCACCAAATTTAAAATTTTTCATGACATATAGGAGTGGGCCATTAGTCTTAATAAAGCGTCTCATGGATAGGAAATTATATGACTAGCACAAAAAAAACCCTTTACCACTTAAATTCCACCCAAAATGTGAGGATCGCCCTTAGATTAGTAGGAATTAAAGCATTCATCTTTAATGCTTAGAGTGTGAACCGGTAGTATAATAGATTCTAGAACTTGTTTTGTGATGCATACCGAGATCGCTAGTAAGATTACACTTGTGTAGTTAGGAATAACTAAATGATAAGAGGCATTAGGATAACCCTTGTTTGATACATGTAATATAATTACTTCTTCCACATCGGTTGAGTAATTCCCCCACACCTTTGCGTTGTACTCATCTTTAGTACACGATACCCCTAGTTAACCCCTCAGAGCCTATCCTTTTCGCGGTTCTCGTGATGTTTCGGTTTTCCGGATATCAATGAAACATTGTTTACAATTCACCCCCAAATGTACACCCAAATCGCCTTAGCCTACCTTGTATGCATTCACTTTTAGTGCATTATTGTTATCACACTAAACCCTTAGTTCAATTATCTTGTTGCTTGCATAAGTTGCTAAGTCGAGTTATATCCTTTGTACACAGTTTTGGGACGATTGGGACTCATGGGAAAAGTTAAATTTTATGAAATGACGGGAAGAAACGTTAAATTCAAATTCCCTTTATTTGCGTAATAATGTACTCCAAGTGTTTTGATCTTTTCAATTCGGGTCAAATTAGTGTTAGAGTAATAAAAACTCAAGTGTAGGGATGTGCCTATAAATCTCTATCATTTTGATGTTATCGTAGAGGATGGTAGAGTAAAAGTGTATGAAAAAAAAAAAAAACATACGGGCTACCATCCTACATCTATCTTTAAATTTATGTTTGTTTATTTCAGTTATCTAGAGTTTAGAGTGTCGAGTCTTGGCTTAGCAATGCCATTCTTCGCATGCTTGTAACATAAAGATTTTTGACTTGCCACCTTTAAATAGCCTATCCCACCAAACCCTTTGTTTCCCTACCGTAAGCCTATCATTACAACCCTTAAAAAGACCTCTTGGATAGTCTTCCCTAGGTGCTTACGCCAAAGCGATGGAGGTTTGATCTAGTCTCAAGCCTATGGTAATCTTCCAAAGCGATGGAGGTTTGTACTAGGATCGGTTAATGAGTGTTTATCTTCCATTTCCAACTTGTTATATTTCATATACACCCGAGAGATGTGAGTATCCAAACACCCCATGTGAGGTGCTAGTATGTAATTTCCGTGCTTGTTATGACTTTTGCGGGGCTTATATGTTTTGTGAATCGTTCTAAACTAATGCTTCATGACCTCTAACTTATAAATTAATTGGCTAAAAGCACATTTGCTTGAGGACAAGCAAATACCAAGTGTAGGGATATTTGATAAGTTTTAAAATGTACCTTTTTGAGGGGTCTTAAGCCTTATTTGATCACTTTTGTATATGTTATTTTGTGACGACTCAGTAGCCAAATTGCTTATTTACAAGTGACGGCATCAGGTGTTAAAAGAGTAGGGTGTCGCATATTTCAGGGCGGCCTAGATTTGATCGAACGGCGTCGGAATCTTGAAGGAGACGGCGTCCACGGGCATAAGGTAGCGCCGTCGTAATGCTAGCGTGGCCAAGAGACGAAACCCTAATGGCGGCGACCCGGCGTCACAAACTATAAGGTAGCGCCGTCAGCAGTTGTAACCTTATACATAGAATCCGAATTTTTTAGTTTTCAGTGTGTAGTTTTGTGGAGTAAAACCTAAACCGAACCAAGGTGTCTTATGTGGACAGTATTTTAGGGTTCCATATCCTATCTTACATCAAGATAAGTGTTTTACTTCATTAATTTAATTATGTCTTCAATTGATTGTGTGTATGCTTGCATGTTCTCCATGTCTTCTAATTTACTTGTGTGTTTGCTTAGGTAATATGAAACTTAGTTATTGAATATTGATTGGTTGTCACTTATCTTAGTTGTGATTGACCTAGAATTGCGATAAGTCATTCGTTGTGTTGTTAATGCTTGATTAATCTTTGTTGAACCTTAGTTTATAATCACCTAGAGTAATTGTAGGCTATACATCAAAGAATTCCTTAGAGTTAAAGTTTATAAATCCTAGAGATTTTGTAGTCATTAACCTTTGGTAGCTTCAAAGAGTTAGGGATAAACGCATACCCTACGACCTTAGAGACACAACGCGATTAAGAATAAGGACGTGACAATTCAACCATCAATAGGAGATAACTAGGGAGTAATAAAGCCTAAGAAAATACATTTTTAATCATCATACAAGCACACAACAATAGACATAGACTACCCTCACCTTAGTTAATTAGATAATTAGATAGTCGAAGTAATCGGTAGAAATACCAACCCCCAAATCCAAACCCCGAGATTCGTACCTTTCCATTTCCTAAAAAAAACATAAAAAGATAAAAAATAATCTTCCTCAACCCCAACCTAAGCGTAGTAACTTCTCACTAGCATTCCTATTCCCCTAAAGAACGATATCAATTCCCGTGACTTACCCTAATACTATACTACAACGATTAGGTTCACTGCCTAGGGTGTTGAAAAACTTGCTCGACGAAAAGGAAGTTCCTTTGACCCCGAACGGGCTGTGTAAGCGTATCAGAACCTCAACCCAACTTTCCATCTCAAACCACTCCCTTCGTACCATCACCATTCCCTAGCCATGACAAATATTGTTATCATTATCAACATGTTGAAGGTTTATTGCATGAAGTACGTGACGAGCTACGTTTCATGTTCTATCACCTCCTTGAACATTTCGATGAGGTCAACAAACCTAAACTTCCTTAAGCTTAGGAATTCAAGTGGTGTTCTAGTCTAAAGCTTAACTTAGATTGATTAGGAATCATACTTCATGTTTGGATCATTTTCTTAGTTTTAGAGTTATGTACATCATTTCTCTCGTAGTGTTGCAAAAATCGGCCTAGGCGGACGATTAATCAGCGATTAATCGCTAGGCGGGGATTAACCGCCTCGATTTTCACTAATCGGCCTTATTAATCGGTTTGGTCAAAAATCGGTCAAGAAAACGATTAATCGGATAAAAATCGGCCAAATCGGGCGTAAATCGGCCAAATCGGACAAAAATCGGTCAAATCGGTTACGTATAGAAATCGGAAAAATGAGGCATAAATCTGCCAAATCGGTAAAAAATCGGCTGGATCGGTCAAATCGGGCATATAGTTTCAAATTTTTATAATTTTATATATAAAAAGTCCAATCCGATTAATCCCCGCCTAACCGATTAATCGCTAGGCGGTACCCGTCCGCCCAGCTACCGCCTAGCGATTTTTGCAACCTTGTTCTCTCGTTTTATTGAATGATATTACATGTTGTATGCTTTTTTGTTTTGAAAATATGTTTAGTACCTTAATACATAACTCTTGTTGATGTTGACATCACATTTTACATCTACATTACTGTCATGAGAATGCAGGTTACGGATCCCTCATTTTGGCCTAGACAAGGAGGAACCGTGGGATCCCTCCCAGGGAGGAACTATGGGATTCGTGCAACAGAAGCATTTTTTATTACTAATTTGAGTCTCATTTGCAGGAAATTATGCATCATATACTTTTTTTCTAACTTTTGTTTTGTAGATTTTCAAAATACACATGAAGACTTTGACACCCTCAACAAGAGGGAGCTTTTAGTCAAAGCAAAACAATTGCAAAAACACTTGCAATACTTTCACTTGGGATTTCGTTATTGCTTGATGCTCTTACAAAGGGGATTACTCGCCAAGGGGGAGCATGTTCGTCAAAAGACGAAACCATTTGCAAATATAATTGCAAAACACTCGCTTAGTCTTCCTAATTACTTGATGCCCTGAACAAAGGGAAGCACCCGTCAAGGGGGAGCTAAGACGAGAATTCTTCTCTTCTCTTACTCTCTATTTTTCATATTATTACTTTTCACACGTTTTTCTCAAAACAATGTGTTAGTTTCTTTTCGACGCTCTTTTTGTTTCGACAAAAGGGGAGAAGAAGTAAAAACTCAATTCAAAGTTTTCACAATTTTAGTTTTTCCTTAAAATAATTTTATGTTTTGTCATCAAAAAAAAGGGGAGATTGTTAATACAAATAAGCGTAACAAGCGTTTATTTATATTTTACGATCTTCTATTGTTTTGTCGATAACAAACATAAAATCATTTTAACGAAACAAATAAAATACGTAATGGTTTGAGCCAATAGTTTACTAACACACTTACATTTTCATATAAAATACTAAACAAGTAATAGTGTTTACATTTTATAGAAATACATATGTATAACAACTAGTGTTTACATAATATGAAAATGTGCATACTTATATTGTAATGCGTAATGTAATGGGTAAAAATCTAAGTACTTGACCCATTGACTAGATACGTTGAATATAGCTGGGTAAAACCTAAAGTCTATGACCCGTACCAATGGAGTTTGATCTATAACCCATGACCCATTGCATGACATCATGCATGAAGTCATGTTGGGTATGATCCATGGTCCATGACCCATGACCCATGATCCAATGTCTAGATACATTGCATCTTGTATAACCCATGGTTCATAACCCATAACCCGGTTTGCAATCGAAAATTCGGACTTAAGCTGACCCAGACTAGCGGATTCCTTGGATTGCACTAGCCGGATCCCTCTAGGGAGGGATCCGTGGGAACCGGGGAACAATATAGAAAATTGCCTATAAATAGTGAGCCATTTCTCTCTTGCAACTCACCCCTTTTACACATACTCTCTCTTAGTATTGTAAACTCTCTAACCTCAGATCCAAAGGATCTTTCTATGTAGTTTTATGTTTGTGTGATTCTCTAGGTTTCTCTTAAAGGCGAGATCACCACCTCTTGAAGTCGAGCAATCTCAAGTCCATGGGTTGCCAAGCTTCGTCATCATCAAGACTATTGAAGTTATCTTGTTGATAGTTATTTCCTCCATCCTTAGAAGTTTTGTGGTAAAGGCATTAGTGAAATGTGCCAAAGGTCCTTGTCGAAGGCATTAGTGAAAGGTGTCAAAGGTCCACGTCGAAGGCATTAGTGAAGGGTGCCGAAGGGTCGTGTCAAAGGCATTAGTGAAAGGTGCCAAAGGGTCACGTCGAAGGCATTAGTGAAAGGTGCCAAGGGTGTATAATCGATATGGTGCATCGATGTACAAGATAGTTAATTTGGGTTAAAGGATAGTGATATCCTTATGGTGTTATAATAAGGAGTGTGTCTCCTTTGGGGTTGTTGGGTATTGGTGTAGTGTTGGGTAGTAGTTCCTCCTTTGTAATGGAACTCAGTATCTAGCCTTGTACCGGATAAAGTGTAGGCGACGTTGTGATAGGTTTGGTTCTATCTCGTGGAAGAACCCGGTGTCTAGCCTTGTACCGAATAAAGAGTAGGCGACGTTGTGAAGGCTTCTCCGCCACATTAAGGAGCTTTTGTTGTGTAGTGCTTACGAACTCTCGAGTGGGGAACTCGGGGAGTGGAATAGGGCAAGGAAAGTGTCCTTGTAGCCGAACCACTATAAATACTTGCGTCGTGGTTTTGTGTTTCTTACTCTTTATCTTTACATTACTTATTTATATGCTTATCTATCAACATCCAACACACACATTAAATAGATTGACATAAGTCGATCTAAATAGTTTAAAACAGAGTTTTAATTCTTTAAAACTATTCAACCCCCTTGTAGTTTTTCATATACGCCATAATTGTGATCGGGCCTATAACTACAAGCCCTAAAATATGCATTTCACATCATTCACTCACAACTCAAAGGTAGAGAACGTGAAAAGGGTTCCAAAGGCAGATCGCACGGAGCATACGGAGCCATCTCCAAGGGAGGAATCACACCATATCGATAAGCTTTAGCAATTATTTCTATCTTTTACTTTAATTCATGTCTTTTATTATGTTAAACATTGAATTTATTGTATCTTTTAATATGATCGGCTAAGCACCTTTGGTGCTACCCTAGTTATGATTCCTTTATTGTATTATTTGTGTTTTCATGCTTCCATAAATTGTTTCTAGTGTATACATGCATAGTTAGATGGTAGTTACCCTAGCTTCGGTAGTTTTTGTTAATAAAAATAAGCCGTAAAAACGTTTATTTATATTTTACGATCTTCTAATGTTTTGTCGATAACAAACGTAAAATCATTTTAACGAAACAAATAAAATACGTAAATAGTTTGAGCCAATAGTTTTCTAACACACTTACGTTTTCACATAAAACACTAAAACAAGTATAAGTGATTTTATGATTTTATAATACATATGTACAACAACTAGTGTTTACATATTGGGCTAGTATATACATAACTAGTATGTACTATAATGGGTAATACAATTGGGTAGAAACTTAAGTATTTGACCCATTGACCAAATACATTGAATGTAGTTGGGTACAACCCAAAGTCCATGACCCATACCCATGGAACTTGACCCATAACCCATTGCATGACATCATGCTTAAGTCATACATGGTTTTAATCCATGGCCCATAGTTTTAATCCATGAACCATGGACTAGATGCATTGCATCTTATAGATACATTGTATCTACTTGGATACCCATGATCTATAACCTATGACCCATGACCCAAAAACCATGGGCAAAGGGGAGCGTCCCACGGATCCCCAGTATTACACTGGACGGATCCCTCAAGTGAGGGATCCGTGGGATCCGTGGAACAGTAGCTATTTTCTCTCTATAAATAGTGAGCAATTTCTTCATTGTTTCTCACCCCTTTCTCACATTTTTTCTCTTTGAGTTATAAACTCTCTAATCCCAGATCCAAGTGATCTATGTATGTAGTTTTGTTTTCGTGTGATTCTCTAGGTTCCTCTTAAAGGCGAGATCACCATTTTTGAAGACGAGCAAGCTCAAGTCCATGAGTTGCCATGCTTCGGTCCATGAGTTGCCATGCTTCGTTATCATCAAGACTACTGAGGTTCTCTTGTTGACAGTTCTTTTCTTTCTCATAAGAAGTGTAGTGTTGAAGACATTAGCAAAAGATGTCTAAAAGAGCCAAGACGAAGACATTAGTGAAGGGTGTCGATCGTCCGTATTGAAGGCACTAGTGAAGGGTGCATAGAAGTCAAGGTCAAAGGAATTAGTAAAAGGTGCCTTGAAGATCGAGCAAAAGGCATTAGTGAAAGATGCTTTAAAGATCGAGTCAAAAGGCACTAGTGAAAGGTGCCTAAAGTGTACATTCGATATGGTGTGATTCGATGTACAAGATAGATTAGTATTGGGTTAAAGGATATTGATATCCTTGTTGATGTTGTGAAAAGGAGTAGATCTACTTTGGGGTTAGGTGTTTTGTAGTGTTTGGGTAGTAGTTCCTCCATTGTAATGGAACTCGGTACTTAGCCTAGTACCGGATAAAGGGTAGGCAATGTTGTGGTAGGTGTGGTTCTCCTTGGTGAAAGAACCCGGTGGTTAGTGTTGGGATATGAAAGTCTTTGAAGATATCAAAGTACTGAAGATATGAAAGTCTTGTAATGTAAGTGCAAATATCTTGGAAGAAGTCAAAGACTCAAAGTCTTTATTAAAGACAAAGTCAAAACTTGCAAGAACAAAAGAACTGTTATATTTTTTTATGGAAAGAATTGTATTCTATGTTTAGATTACTTGTCGTACAAGGTTATCAATTGTAAACCGACTAGGATATCCTTGAGTCTATAAAAGGACTCCTAGATTGGCATTAGAGTACGATTTGAGAAAAGAGTTTTAGAGTGTACGAATTAGTGTTTTAGAGAAAAGTTCGATTATCTTAGAGTTGTATTAGAGTATGCATAATAAGCATGATTTAGAGTTTATAATTAAAGGTTATTCTTCTTAGCTTTGTTAAGTAAATTCCGCGTACTTAATAAAGATTGCTCAGTGTTTTCGTGTTAATAACTTAGGTTTTATCCGAGGTTATTAAACCTTAACAAGCTAGTTAAGATAGTTTGATTAAAGTATATCGATCCAACAAGTGGTATCGGAGCTTGTGTGGAAACTCTGACTAGGAAGAAACCCTACTACAACAATATTCAAGATGTCGACTTGAAGGCGCATCAACTCCTATCACAGACGTATGTTCTAAGTGTCATGATTTTTATCATAAATTACTTCGCAGTTATGTGATTGAGAGAGATAATTGTGTTAAGGCTAGGGATGAGGTAGCAGGTTATCAAATAACCTTAGAATCTATGGAAGCCAAAATTTTAGCACATGAAACTAATGAAGTAGCTTGGGGTGAAAAATATGAACAACAGGATTACCAGTTAAAACTAAGTGAATGGAAATTAAACTGTAAAATTCTTTGAAATTGAGAAATTAACAAAGGAAAGAGATGATTTGTTAGCTAAGTTTGCTGCTTGGGGTGAAGGGTTGCGTCACATGTTTCTTATGTTCAAAAAGCGACAAAGAGCCTACCTTAAAATTGGATTAGGTTTTGGAATGGATTTTAGTAAGATAGAAGAAAACCAATCTAGTAATCGGGATGAAGGTGAGTATGAGGATATAACCACTAGTGATGAAGAACTCATTAATTATGTAGATACATCTAGTAATGATGGTTCAATAAGTGACTCACCTCTTGAATATAAGAAAGCTAATGATTATCATGTCTTTGTTCCACATCCTCTTGGCATTCATCAACCCCCTAGGACTGATGTTTCTCGTTTTGGAGTAGACAGTCTAGAGTTTAGGAAAAAGCTAGTTGCTAAATCTAGGTCAGAAAAACCCAAAGAATCTGTTGAAAGCGATGTTCAAAATCAAGCGGTACCTTTAAATCAAAGTCTTTGCTCCACAAGCGATACCTTCTTCAAAACCTTTTCAAAACGATCTGCTAAACCTTTTTGGGATAATTTTGGTCAAAACAGGTTTAATCACTCACCAGGAAGGCAAAATAATTTTGGGCATAGACATAGAAGATGTCACTTTGACAGTATGGGTGATAAAGCGTGTTTTGTGTGTTTCAGCCCTACTCATCTAATTAAGGATTGTGAACATCACTCAAAATACCTTAGAAAATTTCAAAACGCCAGGACTGCCAACCAAAAAACTAGAGAGTACAAACCAGTTTGGAATAATTCAAATAGGGTCAATCACAGAAATTTCTCACCGGATCATAAATACCCACACCAGCGAAAACCTTTTCAAAACCTTATCTCACAGTACTTTCAAAAGTACTGTTAACTCTGGCCCAGTACTTTCACAAAGTACTGCTCGGACAAAACAAGGTACTGATCACAATACTTGGTATAGAAATTCTAGGAAATCTCACTATCAACCTAGAAGGTATTCCAATTCACATAGGAGATTTAGATCGGAGGAACCAAGTGTTAAAACAGAATGGGTTAAGAGGGAAAGTACTGCAGAGGAACAGACAGTACTTTCAACCAAAAGTAAATCGATGTTTTGTGCTACAAGAAAAAGAGATTTATGTTGAAAAACCAGAAAGTTTTGAAAATCCACATGTTTTGAATAACAAGATATCTTGGATCATGCTTTAGAAAAAAGTGGAGATTATGTACTCAAAGAATGTGAGTATGTCACTCCACAAGGGGAACACAAGTCATTAATGGCTTGGGTTTCTCAAAACCACTAACTTTTCATCTTATTAGACAGGTCAACCCAAAAGAGGAGCTTAAAGATCATTTTATTGTTGATAGTGGTTGTTCCGTGAGCATGACAGGAGACAAGGAGTTTCTGTCAGGTGTTTTGGAGTATATTTAGCTACTAAGCTATGTTTGAGGAGAGGACTATAAGGTGTTAGTATAGTCCTGTGTATTGCTTGAGGGGAGGATGCTTGTTTATACTTAGTTCTTATGAAGGAATTTGGCAAAGTACTATTTTTCACGAAAGCTGCTTGGAACGTCTTGCTTGGGAAAATGCTTATGTGGAAATCTTGTTTGTCGTATTAAAGTACTGTTCCAACGGTAATATTGATGGGTAATTGATAGTTACGGTAACTTTGTTATTATAGGTTGTGATTTTTCAAATCCTACTTATAAATAACTACTTCCCGATTTTCCCTCTCATATTATTACTTTACATCTTTTCCATACTTATCTCCCAATCACCATCTCTTTATTCTTAGATAAAATCTTTATTGTGCTCACTTATTCAACAATGGCGAATCGTTTAACTGTTTCAAAGCACAATATGGTGGCTAATTTGGACAAGACTGAGGCGAATATGGCTTTTTATGATATTGTTGATTATCTTCTTTGGGTCGCCTATTAGTTATGCTCTTTTAGTTGAACCAGATATTATTGAACCATGGATTCAAGAATTTTGGGCTAATGCTAGAGATAACATGGAGGAGGATGAATATTATATTAGATCTACTGATTCTGGACGAACTATCAAGATTCGAAGCCTCTATTGAGAAAATTTATTATTTGGAGATGAAGATGGGGATATTCGATTTGACAAGCAACTGATTTGGGATACTTTTAGGAATCTTGGTTATGAAGGATCTTTAACAGAACAAACATTCAAGAAAGCATTATTCTGTCCTCAATGGAAGTTCTTGATTCATGTCCTGCTTCATTGCATAAGTTCTAAAAGTACTTCTTGGGAGCAGTTTGGGTCCAATATAGCATCTGCATTGGTTGGACTAGCTACTTGACGAGTGTTTAATTTTTCAAAGCTTATTTTGGATGGGATGCTATCACATATATCCTCACAGGTCAAAATGGTGATGTACCCAAGGTTTGTACAGGTTTTTCTTAAACAAGCAATTGGCTGATGTTCCAAAACCTGCTGCTTTGTTACTTGTCATTGTGCAACAAGCCAAAATATTTACATTTATGGCTAGGCGAAGTGATTTGTTCAGAGGTGGAGATATTCCATTAACTACTACAATGATGGAAGTTGTTCAAGCTTTTATGTAACGTCTTGAAGCTGGAGAGATGAAGAAGCGTGAAGGTCGATTAAGTACATGATACTTTTGCTTCACAAAGTCTTTGCCTCTCAAAGTTGTTTCTCTAAGATCTGCTTCACAAAGTCTGCCTCACAAGTCTCTGCATCTGCAAGTACTTGCTTCTATTGAAGGAACTGCATCTTTACATGGTATTGTTTCTCCAGCCCGAGGTTCAGCAGATTGAAAGAACACCTACTACATCTCCACAACGTTACATTCTGTTTCAGAGGAACATTTACATCTTCAAGGTGACGATCATACTATACCTCGTGAAGGTTTGACTTTGGATAATTATGCTTTGACAAGGGCGCTCGTTAGGTTGAACAAGACTGTTGAGTTTCAAGCTAAAGCGCTTAGGAAATTGAAGCGTAAGTATATCGGTTGAGGAATTTTATTAACCCATATATTCAAGGTTTCAACTTATGGGTTAAAGAGGAAAACAAACATCGTAAACAACTTTGAAAGGAATTAAAACGAAAGAAGGTTCCTAAATCATCTTCTGTCAACTTGGGGAGGAATTTAGAAAAGGAAAATTTGAAAGAAGATGTTGCGAAGAAGAAAGAATCATGTAACTTGCATAAAAGATTATTTGATTCGAGGAACAAGTTCAAGTTCAAGGTACTGAGGATCAAGGTACTGAACATCAAAGTGTTGCTTTTCAAGATAGTTCTAGGCAAGAGGTAATAACACCAAGAGTATTGAATTTTGAAGAAGAAGCTGGTCCTTCTACAACTTTTATACAAGAAGAGGAGGAAGCTACATTCAAACCTATTCATTCTGCAAGTGATGATGAATTAATTGCTACAATGTTAGATTTGTCACAACCAAGAGGAGGAGTTACTATTAGAGATGTACAAGAAGAAGAACAACCAAGAACATCTCAACCTTGAATTGATCCAAAAGATAAAGGGAAAGGTATTCTGGTTGAAACAAAGAACAAGAAACTCACTTTGGCAGAACTTAGAGCAATTGAAGTTGCTAGGAATGAAGCTCTGACTAGAAAAGTTCAAGAATAGTTAGATGCTAAAGATAGAGAAGAACAGGAAGCTCAAGAAGCTCTGAATAGAAAAGCAGCTCAAAAGGTGCAAGATGAATTAGATCTTTGAAACTCTTGAATCTTTACAGTCCCACACACTTAGATATATGCCAAGAAGACCTAATTTAGCTAAGGGCAGGAATGCTATGATGGCTTATTTAAAAGGTCGAGGATATAAGGGTTTGCAGAAGTTAAACTATGTTGATATGAAAAGACTCTATGATCTGAAAGGAGAAGCTTATAAGAAGAGTGTTGCTGATATTAAAGACTTTAGAGAAGAAGCTCATTGGAATGAATCTGAAAGGAAGAAGAGCTTAAAGAGAAAAAGAAAAACTGAAGTTACAGATGTCCAGTTTTCAAAGAAAGAAAAGGTTGAATTAAGATCTGAGACTAGTGATGAATTAAGGAATTATCTAAGAATAGTAGATTTTGATTATTCAAAAGAAGATAATGACATGAAGATGAACAGATCAAAGATTAGTGTTTTTAAAGTTGTGAAATCTAAGAATGGAGATTACATGATTTTTCATAAAGAAGATGAAAGCTTCAAAGTTTTCAAAAGACTATGGGATTTACTGCATATTATAGATAGAGTAGACCTATTCTACTTATATCATGTTGTGAAGGCTTACTTTGAAAATAATCCATTGGAAGGGATTGGTTTGGTTTTACATGGTGATCTCATAACTATATGGGAAACTAAAGAAGAGAACACTGATGATATCTGGAAGAATCAAGAAAGCTGGGAAATAGTTTGCTGGAGATTCTTTGAAGAATCTGGAGTTCATGTTTTGGAGCTGGAAAATGGAACAATGATACACATGTTTGCAGAAAGAAGATACCCTCTCACAGTTGAGCTCATGAGAAGAATGCTAGAGCATGGATTGGAAGTAGAAGAGGATAATGAAACTGCTTGCATGGTTATCAACTTGTTTATAAACTGGACTACCATTCTTTGAGAATGATCAATAACTGGTATGCATTTTATTTGAATAAATACTTTTTGATATATCGGTACTTTTATTCAAACTGCGATCAGACAGTACTTTCATCAAAGTCTTGTTCTTTGAACTAAACCAGTTAAAAAAATTTTAGAAGAAACCTTTTTGCTAAGTAATAAATATTTTGAACTAAAGGTTGAATAAATGGTTTTGGTGATGATAACATCAATAGGTTATCAATCCACCATGGTTACAAAAGGATTGACTAATCCATGAGCAAGCGGCTCTGGTAAAGATATATCAAATCCGTTTTTAGTTGACAACTTGCTAATAAGTTGGATGGTATTCAACTCACCATATCGGTAATGTGAAGAGTTGGCTAGCCCACAAGAAAATGGCTTGTGGTAAAGGCGGTGGAAAAACCATTATTGGTAATTAGTTCACCATTAGATAGAAGAACTAACTAGTCCAGAAGGGTACAACTTTTGGTAAAGACAAAACAAATCTGTTGATAGCTGGTGGTTTGCTAAAAATCATATGGTTATCAATGTACCATGGTCTTACACACCAAAACATTTGGCTACTTCAGAGATAATGGCTTTGGTAAAGAGATCTAAATCCATTAATTTTTCAATGATTCACTTGAAAGTGATGAGAATAGTATGCAACTTAAACTGAATTAAATGTACAAATTATCATATGTTCTTTGTGTTCTTTGAAAAGATGGAGCTTCTTTGGATCTTTGCTTTGTAAAGAGAACAATTATAAGAGATACTTTGACAAGAACAGATGTTACAGAGATAAAAGCTTAAAGACTAAGAAACAATCCGTTTTTAAAAGATGAAGCTGTTAAAGATACATTTACAAAGGAACTTGAAGTCAAGCAAGTAGAATTCAAGTTAGGGGAGGATTGTTGGGATATGAAAGTCTTTGAAGATATCAAAGTCTTGAAGATATGAAAGTAATCTTGTAAGCTGCAAATCTTGGAAGAAGTCAAAGACTCAAAGTACTTGTTAAGACAAAGTCAAAGTACTTTGCAATATGAAGTCAAAGTACTGCAAGAACAAAAGAACTATTATATTTGTTTATGGAAAGAATTGTATTCTATGTTTAGATTACTTGTCGTACAAGGTTATCAATTGTAAACCGACTAGGATATCCTTGAGTCTATAAAAGGACTCCTAGATTGGCATTAGAGGTACGATTTCAGAAAAAGAGTTTTAGAGTTTACGAATTAGTGTTTTAGAGAAAGTTTGATTATCTTAGAGTTGTATTAGAGTATCTGCATAATAAGCAGATTTAGAGTTTATAATAAAGGTTATTCTTCTTAGCTTTGTTAAGTAAATTCCGCGTACTTAATAAAGATTGCTCAGTGTTTCTGTGTTAATAACTTAGGATTTATCCGAGGTTATTAAACCTTAACAAGCTAGTTAAGATAGTTTGATTAAAGTATATCGATCCAACAGTTAGCCTAGTATCGGAAAAAGAGTAGGCAACGGTGTGAAGGCTTCTCCGCCATAAGGAGTTGGTGTCGTGTAGTGTTTACGAACTCTCAAGTAGGTGACTCGGGGAGTGGAGTAGGGCAAGGAAGGTGTCCTTGTAGCCGAACCACTATAAATACTCGCGTTGTGGTTTTGTGTTTCTTACTCTTTATCTTTTCATTACATACTTAGATATGCTTGTCTATCAACATCCAACGCACATGTTTAATAGATTGACATAAGTCGATCTAAATAGTTTAAAACCAAGTTTTAATCGGTAAAACTATTCAACCCCCCTTATAGTTTTCCAAAGTTTTGATATGCGGTCGTATCTAGTTGCTTAGGAGAATTGACCAACTGACCCTAAATAAGTAGGTAGAGAATAGATTGGTAAGAATTGACCAACTGGCGACCTTTCCCCTCTTGTGCGAACTGACCAAATGATCTCCATTCGTATGGACGAACTTAAGAAGTTAGGGATGAGTGTCTAAGATGCTAGCGCCCGGGCACTCATTATTTTGAATCTTGCATGTTGGGTACTTAATGACTTGGCTTAGGTTGCTTAAGACCCTCGACTCCACAAAGGGTTGGCCTTTGACGTCGGGTAGGAACGTTTGTTGATAGGTTAGGACTAATTGACCAAATGTCGTCCTATCGACTTAAACCCCCACTTGAATCAATTGGAAGTAATTTAGAAAACATAGACATTACATGATAGGATGATTAATTAGGTTAGCACACTTTCTCACCATTGTTGACAACATTTTTTTATTTTGCGCATTTATTTCTTGTCCTTAGTTTAATTAATCATTTCAACCTTAAAACCAGTTAAAACAAGTTACACTTAGACTTAATAGGATCCTCATCCACATAGCTCTTGGGAATGACCTCGGCTTTACCACGCTCTATACTACGCACGATCAGGTTCACTGCTCGTTAGTGCATTAGGTAAACCTTAGGTAGACGAGACTTAAAAATATTAAATCATTGTCGGAATACCTGCATCAACATCTCTCAATAAGGACAAAAAAGTTTTTTTAAATTGACACTTTCTGCCCTATTTTACATATTATCGTGAAAGAAACGGTATGAAAAAGTAGAAGTAGTTATATAAACTTTTTTTTAATTTTTTTTAATATTTTTTAATATTTTTTTTAATATATTTTTTTTTTTTATTTTTTTAGATATGGTTGGATAGTTATAATATGTTTTGTTTTTATTAAACATATCAGTTTTTTTTCACGTTGAATACCCGTGCTACATTGATATAGGACACGACATGAGCATCAAAAATTACAACACCGCACTACAAGGGTCTACTTTAAGTTAATCGAATAGAGCCCCCGAAATTCACGGGACAGCCCTGCCAATGACTATAAACAAGGATAATAAAATCGTAATACTTCGTAATTCGATCGCAAATTCTATCGCAGTGCACCGTCTATCAAATGCGTACGTTATATGTATTGAATTCGTAGCGGGTTCGCAATGCCATCGCATTGTATTTACATTCATCATTTTTGCTTTAAAAAGATATTCGAAATGAAAAGGTTTAGATTTGATAAGTTATCGGTAATTGTAGAAGTTACAAACATAGTTGTAGTTATGCGTCAGCTATTGAATAGATAAAATATATGTATTAAATATATTAAAATACATAATAATAGAAGTAAAAAAAAAAAAAAAAAAAAAACTAATTTTAACTATCTTGACATAAAGTTGCTTAAGTTAGAAATAGTGCGGTCATAAATGCAAATTTCCCAAATGAAATATGGTTACCGTTTTGAACAAAATAACAATATTCTATTGAAGATATATATTTCTATGTTTTCTAGTTTCGTTTTAGAGCTTTTATTATATCTGGTGTGCCTAATCAAGTAATTGATCTCATTACCATGTGATTATTACACCCAACAAAAAAAAATGGTGAGAAGATAAACATGGTGTGTCAACGTATCACGTCATGCTAATAATGGATCAAGTATAATCTTTGCAACTCATCTATTAACTCTTTCTTCTCACCTTTTACTTGAATGCTACTGTATTAGTCTATTAGATGTGTTTAGCGAGCTAAGTATGAACATTTCTTTTGGAAAACGTATCATTTGTCTTAGTTTCTTCGTTTTGGCAACAATACAACTCTGTCCTTTTTTATTAAATCAAGCCATTAGCACTTGGAAAAATAATGCAACTCTAGTTAATTCATTTTATTTATCCTTACCCCATTTCAAATAGAAATAATAACATACAAAAGAATAAACAAGTTGAGTTGTATTAAGTATTAACTACTTAGCTAAAATGTTTCGTGTTATATTTTTTTCCAAAAAATTTCTTTAACCTCAATGACTAATCCCAAGATTAGTTAAAAGTTGATTTTCATCATTTAGATTTACACCTCTTTCTATCTTTAAAAAATTACAATTTAACCGTCACTTTTCTACACTTTAACTTACTACACAACTAAATACGCAGATACAATACTTTGAATAGTTAGATGAGACCAAAAAACTTTAAAGAATCTTTTTTTTTTTTTTTTTTTTTAGAATATAAATATCCAAGATTTTGGTTGTATACTTTATTTGATTTTATTGATTTAAAATTTCCCATTTGCACCCTTACAAACATTGCCTCTTGCTTGCCTTATAATCCAAAAATATTAAGAGGTGGGAAGATCTTTGGATGAAATCTATTCAGATCTTGCTTTGTGGGTTGTGGATTTTGGTGCCTCTTGCTTTCACATAAAAACTTCCATCTTTTTTCCATTTCCTTCATCAAACCAAACCCACACAAAAAAATTATAACCAGACTAAATATTAAAAATATATATTTATTTATTTATTTTTGGCAAATTTGGTCATTTTGCTCATATGGGTGTTGCAACAGATTCACAGTTTCATGTTCTTGCTGTTGATGATAGCATCATTGATAGAAAACTGATTGAAAGATTGCTCAAAGTCTCATCTTTTCAAGGTAATAAAAATTGCTTCCTTTTTTCTTTTCTTTTTTTCTAATCAGTACAAATGTTCGTAAAGTTTCAATGCTGATATAATTTGCAGTTACGACTGTCGACTCTGGATGTAAGGCTTTAGAATTTTTGGGATTACATGAAGATGATGAAATAAATGCAAATCAGCCATCTGTTTCACCAAATAATAATCAGGTTTGTGATACTGGATGATATTTTCTTTTTAATGTACGTATTTTTATTATACAAATATGATTTAAATGACTATTTGACTAATTTATTTTTAACGGTTTTGCAGGAAGTGGAAGTGAATCTGATCATTACAGACTATTGTATGCCTGGAATGACAGGCTATGATTTGCTCAAGAAAGTTAAGGTATGGTTCTATTTTCATTTTATTTTATTAGGTATTGGTTTTATATAAGCCCTATATTGACTAATCCTTAAAAAGGTCTGCAAATCTAGATGTAGCCAATAGAAGTGTGAAAGTAAAATAAAAGTTTATAATATACACAAAAGTAGGTCAATGGTTGATCTTGTCTAGATGATCACAAGTTAGTTTGGTTGTATTGATGTTTAGAAATTTTAAGAACTAGTTATTCCATACAATTTGATCTCAATCTGAAACTTAAGCAAATTGGTCTACAACAATTTTGTCTCTCATTTAGTTGCCCAAAAAACGTTTAAATATGTTTAGAGTTACGTACAATGCAAAATTATGAAGCATATATCAAAAGATTAGTCCCATTAGATAGATGTACCCGGGTCCATGATCTACAATTCATCCGTTAAAGGTCTAATTCCTAATTGACTAGTCCCGAAAATTTGGATCAAAAGAGGGTATGTCGGATCCGTCTCGTGTCAAATTCAACCCTTGTTGGACCAATCATTTTTTAAAACTAGACTCGTTATCATTTTGGTTTTACGATCTTAGTAGTCACCCTAGCCATTCTTTATGCTTTGGGTGGTGATTTGCACACTCTTTTGATTAATTGAGACATTTTAATTAGAGTGTATTGACAATTATACCCTCACATAATTTTTACTCATTTTCATTCTGTAAAGGTATAAATGTCAAAACACTCTAGATTAGAGTATCCTAATCAATTTGAGGAGTGTGCAAATCACTTCCCTCCTTTATGTAAGGTTTACCATATGGATTGCATATATATTAATTAATACACCTAATTTAAGATTCATATTTGGAAAAAAAAAAACTATAAATTCATAACGTACTTTACAAAAAAACTCATTATGCTCTATCTACTTCACTTATTATCATAATACATGACCGTTTTCATTTTATTCGGTTATTTTCTGTCCGTTTTTATCCGTTTTGACGTGGATAATAAAAACGGTTTTTATCCGTTTTATCCGTAATATTTTCTGTCCGTTTTTATCCATGTTGACATGGATAATACAAACGGTTTTCATCCATTTTTATCCGGACATATTAAAATGAAAACGGATAAAATGGGCGATTCTGAAAATGGATAAAAGCGGATGAAAATAACGAAAAAGAAAACAGTTATGTATTATGACAATAAGTGAAGTAGATAGAGCATAATGAATTTTTTTTGTAAAGTACGTTATGAATTTATAGCTTTTTTCCTTAATATTTAATTAATATATATGCAACTCCTTGTATGTGTTATTAATCTACTTCATTTATTTACAGAAATCTTCGTCACTGAAAGACATACCCGTTGTCATTATGTCATCAGAGAACGTTCCTTCAAGGATTAGTAGGTAGTGACATTAATTTTATCATGGTTGAATCACATATATTTATTGTCTTATTTCGACACAGTTTAGACCCCTTGTGATCTAACATAATGTCACTTTGACCTATGGCAGATGTCTAGAAGAAGGAGCGGAGGAATTTTTCCTGAAACCAGTTAGATTATCAGACGTAAATAAGTTAAAACCCCATATGATGAGAACTAAAATCAAAGAAGCCCATCAACAAAATGATCAAGAACATATTCAAGAACACCAAGTGCAAAATCAAGAGCAAAATGTTGAAACATTGGAAGCCGAATCACACCAAGACGCAAATGGTAACAAGAGAAAATCCATGGAAGATGGAGCTATTGCAATACAAAACAAAGCACAAATTCAATGGTGGCCAATTTGTAGATTTGACTAATGAACAAATACTCAAATAATCTTATTCCATTTTTGATGTTTGAATTTCTTTTTCCTTTGACCCACCTTTTTTTTTTCTTTACATGGAATACAAAATTAATGTAAAGGGCAATGAGATAAGAGTATCTCAACATTTATACATAGTTTAACTTGAACATCGAGTCTCTAACTTCCATGAGGTTAACTTTTCATCAAGTCAAAATCTATATCTTACATTTTATTACAACTCCATGCAAACATCAAAGGCAATGGATCAAGTCACCTTGGGGATTATTATTAAGGATTTATAAGTACATGGGGACAATGAGATGTTGAAGGTCAACCTCCTTTGGGATCGATGTCGATATACCATATGTCTATGTTTAAAGTTCCTATGAAGGTTTTACAACGTATGGAATCCATTCGTTGCCATTTTTTCAATGGAGCAGATCTAGGAGGAAAAAAGTCGATATGGGTTAAATGAAAAATGTCTTGGCTTCAAAATAGAAAGGTGGTCTTGGTGTTTCAAACTTATATGCGTTGAATAGAGCTCTCTTGTTTAAATGGGTGCGGCGGTTCATTACTCAACGAACCTCGTTATGGATAAGGGTCATCAAAGCGATTCATGGTGATGATGAAAAATCAGTAAAAGTTCTAAAGCTGCTTTTCCGTCCATTTGGCTTCACATTGTTCATGAGATGGAGATATTTAAGAAGCAAGGAATTGACGTTTACAGTTATATTCATAAAAAGTTGGGAAATGGGAAGGATACTGCTTTTTGGGAGGAATTTTGGCGTGAATGATACCATGGGAGAAATATTAGCCATGAAAATAGTCTATGCCATTGGTTCATCATCAACATCAGAGTCGAAGGCATCACTGTCAGCAACCTGGAAGACACTGGGATTGTTCTGTGCCAAATCATACACTGGTTGTTCATCCACGTCAGCATCAAATGTTTTGGCATTCCCATCAGCAAGAAACAACAGCTCCTCCTCATCCAACACTACTCCACTGTCTTGAGCCTACATCAGCAGCATCTTATCCCTGAAGTACTCAGCATTTTGTGGACATTTAGGTTGAGTGCAGTTCCTAGAAATATGTCCCTCACCCTCACTGTTGTAACACTTAATTGGTTTGCCTTGAACTTGAACTGCATTTCTTCATCTGTTCTGAGCCCCCACATAACCAGCTGCAACATTCCCTCGTGCAACATTCCTTGGATTCACATTTTGCCTTCCTTGCACATTTTGTACCACAACCCTTCCATCTTCCCTTTGTAGCTTGATTGTGTGGGTTAGATGAGGCCTTAAATTGGTTGTTGGTTTGGGGAAGTGAGGTTCTGTATTGTTGAACTAATAGAGCAACTTGGTTTGAGAGGTTTTCAATCAACATGTCTATTGGGGTAAATCCTGAGTCTTGTATGGTAATCTGATTCTGATTCTAAGAAGATGGTATGAATTGTGATGTTCGCGCGTTTAGCTTCACATTTGAAACAAATGCAACTGAGTCATTTGTTGGGCTTGTTGTAGTATAATTGAATTTTTCCATGATCAAACTGTCAAATGTAGCATGCTTCTCACGTTGAAGTAAGTAAGCGTACAGTTACTCATATTTCGTATTTCTCAATCCTTTGTTCGGCTACACTGCGGTAACAAACCTGTTCCAGTCAGGGTTCATGTTGTTCTGAACTTGGAATTGAGTTGGATATTTGGCATTAATATATTAATATTCCTCATATCATTCACAAGTTTGTGAAACCTCACATGATACTCTGTAATGCTCTCCCCTGGGTTCATCTTGAAGTTCTCAAAGTCATCATACAACTGTGACTCTCGATCTTCCTTAGTCAGTCTGAGCCCAGAGAGAAGCATCTTGACATTGTCCCAAACTGCTTTTGCCTAGGTCTTATGATTAATCAGCTTGTAAATTTCCTTTGGCAGACCTTGAAGGATGATGTTCGAAGCTCTAATATCAGCATCATATCTTTTCTTCTTGTAAAACCCAAAAATCGTGAACACGTTAAAAGACCATAATACCCCTCATTGTAAAAACATCCGTAAAGAAAAAGAAGCTCGTTAAATACGTTACATGCCTATCTAATAAATAATTACACAAGACTTGCAAATAAAACTTATAATTATAATATAAATGATTATCATACATTAAAATGTTACATGTACCTACTTAAGAAACAAAATAAATAAAATGTACAAACTATTATTGGAATGTGAATTAAAGTTGTGAATTGGTCTTGTGATTCCTTGTTAATCGGAAAAAATAAATGCCTAAAAGGCTCCCAATATTTTCCAATTTTAGCTCATCCTTATCACCATATATCCCTATGTAATCTCATTCAAAATATATCACAAAACCCTAAACTCCCCTAGATCAAAAATTTACGGCAAAGAGTTTTATCCCATCTCCATTCTTTTTCTGTGTCGACACAAGATCAGCCCAAGAAGGGTTCGAAGGCTCTTGAAAGGCTGCTAAAGTCATGGGTTTGGTACGAGGTTTACATGGTTTGAATCGTAGGTTAAGTTTGCTGCTGGTCGTGGGACTTGGAAAACGCATAAGGGTTCTTTGATTTGCTCTGTGTTGTCCTTGTTTTCTTCTTCTCTTTGCACGCTATCAAGGTACCACCATGCCCTCGTTTTTATTTTCGTTTTTTGAGTTTGGTCGTGGCTAGGATCAGCCATAAGCATGCTCTTGTATCACCATAAATGTGTCTCATTAAATGTTAAAACAAACCATATATATTGCTACATAAAATCATGAAGAAACCTTTATACATGTCGATTAATGCACTCTTTATATCGTGTTTGTGTTTGTGTTTCTGGTCGTGGGTATGGGGCACCCTACGCTTGCCATTTTATTCATGTAATATGTTACTTAAAGTGTTAAAACATGCTAAGACTAATCTAATATTCTTGCTACATAAAATCATGAATCACATCATATATATATATACATATATATATATATATATATATACATATATATATATATATATATATATACATATATATATATATATATATATATATATATATATATATATATATATATATATATATATATATATATATATATATATATATATATATATATATATATATATATATATATATATATATATATATATATATATATATATATATATATATATATATATATATATATATGTCGATATAGGTACATGAAATGTGGTCCCCTTGAATACATTTTGAAAACAGCCATGCGCATGCCCTTTGAAACCCTATATATCGTGTCACATAAAACACCAAACTTAAGTATGGAAAACATAGTATTATGGCTACATAAAATGCATGAAGTAAACACTGAATATGGTCGATCAAGGTGCTTAAATTATGGTCTTTGAACCTGTTTTGAAAACCCCACGACACACTTTTATTTTGGTCCTTTACATGCTTAAATGGAACTTGAATCATGTATGTATATCGAGTGTTATTGGTGTCGAATGGAACTAGACCTAGGGCTTGCTTTTGTTAAGTTGATGGGTGCATAATTCTGGTATTTGGGGAGGGTTTAGTCTCGACAGAAATAGGTTCACACAAGGGATAAATATAACTTGTATTTAAAATTTTAAAGGGGTAATAACATGTATAGTAATCGTGATACGTTGGTTTAATTATTGTGTCGTATGGTTTGTATGGTGTATGTAAGTCTCGACCTAAAATAAGTAATCACATAAGATCATCTAAACTTGTACTAATATATTTGAGATGGGGTATAACGTTAAGTAAATACATGACGTAAAACTATGGTCGTTGATATGTACATATACGAGTTATATAAAATTCCATGTTAGATTCATAATTATTGAAACTAAAGGGTTTGATTGGGAAATATAATGACTAAAAGGGCTAAATGAGTAAAATAAGTAAATGTGTCATATTTACACTAAAGACCCTACACTTTATAATATTTAGACTTTAGACCATAAACTTGTGTAATTTAGCATAAATGATCCTTAAAGTATAATAAAACTCATTTAACCTGATATGTCTTTAAAATGCATCCTAAATGGCTAAACTTACTAAATACGGAAACTTTCTAATTGTGGAAACTTATTAAATACGGAAACCTGCTATTTATGAAAAGTTACTAATTATGGAAACCTGTCTAAAATAGAAAGTTGCCTAAAATAGAAAGTTGCTTAAAATGGAAAGATTACTAAAAGTGGAAACCTGATAAAAATGGAAAGCCATCTAAAATGAGTAACCTGATTCTTATAAGCGTTATCGATCTCATATAGGTTCCGGGCGGCGGGATTGATTCATCTCGTGACTTTACTTTCTTGTTTTGCTTGCTTCGAATAAGGTACAGATATTTTATCCCTTTTCAGTAGGGATTTCTTATGATCTCTTTGCATCTCTGATCTCTTGCCATTTGTTTATTGAACCTTTGCTCTGATATTGAACCTCTAATATTGAACTATTGCTATTGACCCCTCTGTTACTGAATCTTTGTTATTGAACCTCTGTTACTGAACGTTTGCTATTGAACCACTGTTACTGAACCTTTGATATTGGACTATCGCTATGAACCTCTGAATTGTGAACTACTGATATTGAACCTCTGATTATAATGACTTACATATTGTATACTGTGGAGCTTTTTGCTCTGACATGTCAGATTGATACCCGATCCAGATATTCTTATCCTAGACATGAAGGTAACATGGCCGTGTCATTCATGCACCAATGGCATGACTCTAGTGTGGTTGAGTGATGTTCCACACCGTTCCTATTTTGTATTGATTATGCGTGATTTGTATATATATTTTATGGCCACTATTTGTCTGCAGGGGCGTATGGATGCATCCTAGATTTGTTCTGTTATCTGATATGCTATGATTTGTCTATTGAATGATGTCGTGTGCAATACGCGTCTTCACATCTGGATCGATTACTCCATATACATGTATATGCTGCTATGGTTACTATCAGTTACTACTGGGCTGCTATTGCCACTATTGATATGATTGTATTGTCTGTTGGCTCGTGGTGGATTACTAACCTATCCTTTCACCCTACTCTATACCTTTGATATACCATATAAATTGTCTTACTTTCAATACCTTGTTCTCTGTTCAGTTTCATTATTATTATATCGTTATATTTGTTCACTGGGCTTTTTAAGCTCAGCCGCATTTCTTTTCCTGCGGTAGGTACATAAGCTAGGAGCTGGGGATTGTTTGGGTCGTGAGATGAGCTGATATAGTAACCAGACCTAGTCATCTTAGACTTCAATTCATTATGTTTTGATATTATTAGACTTGGTTATCGTATTTCTATTTTGGAGTTTTCTTTCTTTGAATTTATGTATTGTTAAGTCATGTTGACTTGATTTTCTTCTGTTTATTTAATTAAGACTTCCGCTGTTTGATTTATGTCCATTGTGAATGCTTTGATATGACACCATACTGTGATACTTCTACCCTTATCGGGTTGGGGTGTTACAATTATGGTATCAGAGCCCAAGTTTACGACTTGTAGTCAGGACCTGTGTCATATGGACCCGAGGATCTGACCCGTAGAGCTTAGTTTTGACTAGTGAGGACTTGGGTAGACATTAAGCTTCTGTCTATTTCAATCTTTTCCGATTCTTTTGGTTTTTTGTCCAGGTTTGACTTCGATGTTATGTTGTCTTCGCTGACTCAAACTTCTTCTTTTCACATTTGATTTTGTTATTCAATCTTCGTGCATTCATTTATCGATCGTTTAGATGGAGACTACTCGTGGAGTCGAAGATGATGGTACCGACCCTGTGTTACCGCAACCGTTTCCTTAACTGGAGAGGTTCGTGAAGCATAAGCCGCACCCGACTGCAATGCTGCTGGAGACATCAAGATGCTACTAGAGGGAGCTGGACGAATCAACCAGAGGCGCAAAGACGAAGATGAGATTCAACTAGTGGACACTTGGAAGACGTATGAGCAGAAGAAGTATGAACGGCGTACTTTAGTCATGCGGTGAAACTACTACCAAGATTCGGGCATATTGTGGTCAACAGTCCGACCGTTGAGATGCTGAGGAGGTTCATCTACTTCATATGATTGGGCGCGTTTGGATGATGGAGTCCTATGGCTTGATTCTTCGGTGTTACTATGACCTCGCATTTTGTTGAATAAGATCCCTTGAATAAATTATGTTCTCTTTGAATGATCTCCGTTCCGTATAAATTCTGTGTATGTCGGATGATTGTTTTATTTTGGAAGATTCGACGAACTGTGGAAGATCTGATGTTATTCCAACGTGTTTTAGTTCGATGGTACTTGCTATGTTCCGTTACGCTCCTTATATGTGTTGTTTCTCTGATTTCGAATCCGTTACTGATGATTGTTTCGGACCAACCCTAAGATGTAGAATGGACAGTCAGGTGGTTGATAGGATTGATTTTCATGACTTGAGATAAAGTATGGTCATCACGAAGGTATACTCATATGATGCTGGTATTATGACGCTTGGCCAACGTGATAATACTTACATCATATGACGTACCCTCATTGTGATCATAGGATGTCTCAAGGAGTGCCTTAAACTTAGAATTTCGGCTTTTGATTAAGATTGTCTGGGTTAGCAAGACCTTGGGATCATTATGCCTATACGTTTGATCTACCTTCATCGTTATACGATTGATACGTTAGAATTCTCGGCACGCGCTCATCTCTGTAAAGTTTCTACCGTTGGATCTCTGTTACCCTTATTTTGCTGTAATCTGGTATGTCTCCGTTGTTTTTCATTCGTGTTCACTTCAATTTTCGAGGACGGAATTTTTTCTTTTAGAGGGGGAGAGTTGTAAAACCCTAAAATCGTGAACACGTTAAAAGACCATAATACCCCTCATTGTAAAAACATCCGTAAAGAAAAAGGAGCTTGTTAAATACGTTACATGTCTATCTTATAAATAATTACACAAGACTTGCAAATAAAACTTATAATTATAATATAAATGATTATGATACATTAAAATGTTACATGTACCTACTTAAGAAACAAAATAAATAAAATGTACAAACTATTATTGGAAGGTAAATTGAAGTTGTTAATTGGTCTTGTGATTCCTTGTTGATCGGCCAAAATAAATGCCTAAAGGGCTCCCAATATTTCACCATATATCCCTATGTAATCTCATTCAAAATATATCACAAAACCCTAAACTCCCCTACATCAAAAAGTTACGGCAAAGAGTTTTATCCCATCTCCATTCTTTTTCTGTGTCGACACAAGATCAGTCCAAGAAGGGATCGAAGGCTCTTGAAAGGCTGCTGAAATCACGGGTTTGGTACGAGGTTTACTTGGTTTGCATCGTAGGTTAAGTTTGCTGCTGGTCGTGTGACTTGGAAAACGCATAAGGGTGCTTTGATTTACTTTTTTTTGTCCTTGTTTTCTTCTTCTCTTTACATGCTATCAAGGTACCACCATGCCATCGTTTTTCTTGTCATTTTCTGAGTTTGGTCGTGGCTAGGATAAGCCATAAGCATGTTCTTGTATCACCATAAACGTGTCTTATTAAATGTTAAAACAAACCACATATATTGCTATATAAAATCATGAAGAAACCTTTATACATGTCGATTAATGCACTCTTTATATCGTATTTGTGTTTTTGTTTCTGGTCGTGGGTATAGGGCACCCTACGCTTGCCATTTTATTCATGTAATATGTTACTTAAAGTGTTAAAAGAGGCTAAGACTAATATAATATTCTTGCTACATAAAATCATGAATCACATCATATATATATATATATGTCGATATAGGTACATGAAATCTGGTCCCCTTGAATCTGTTTTGAAAACAGCCATGCGCATGCCCTTTGAAACCCTATATATCGTGTCACATAAAACACAAAACTTGAGTATGGAAAACATAGTATTATGACTACATAAAATGCATGAAGTAAACACTCAATATGGTCGATCAAGGTGCTTAAATTCTGGTCTTTGAACCTATTTTGAAAACCCCACGACACACTTTTATTTTGGTCCTTTACATGCTTAAATGGAACTTGAATTATGTATGTATATCGAGTGTTATTGGTGTCGAATGGAACTAGACCTAGGGCTTGCTTTTGTTAAGTTGATGGGCACATAATTCTGGTATTTGGGGAGGGTTTAGTCTCGACAGAAATAGGTTCACACAAGGGATAAATATAACTTGTATTTAACATGTTTAAAGGGGTAATAACATGTATAGTAATCGTGATACGTTGGTTTAATAATTGTTTCGTATGGTTTGTATGGTGTATGTAAGTCTCGACCTAAAATAAGTAATCACATAAGATCATCTAAACATGTACTAATCTATTTGAGATGGGGTATAACGTTAAGTAAATACATGACGTAAAACTATGGTCGTTGATATGTACATATACGAGTTATATAAAATTCCATGTTAGATTCATAATTATTGAAACTAAAGGGTTTGATTGGGAAATATAATGACTAAAAGGGCTAAATGAGTAAAATAAGTAAATGTGTCATATTTACACTAAAGACCCTACACTTTATAATATTTACACTTTAGACCCTAAACTTGTGTAATTTGGCATAAATGATCCTTAAAGTATAATAAAACTCATTTAACCTGATATGTCTTTAAAATGCATCCTAAATGGCTAAACTTACTAAATACGGAAACTTTCTAATTGTGGAAACTTATTAAATACGGAAACCTACTAATTATGAAAAGTTACTATATATGGAAACCTGTCTAAAATAGAAAGTTGCCTAAAATAGAAAGTTGCTTAAAATGGAAAGATTACTAAAAGTGGAAACCTGATAAAAATGGAAAGCCGTCTAAAATGAGTAACCTGATTCTTATAAGCGTTATCGAATTCATATAGGTTCCGGGCGGCGGGATTGATTCATCTCGTGACTTTACTTTCTTGTTTTGCTTACTTCGAATAAGGTACAGATATTCTATCCCTTTTCAGTAGGGATTTCTTATGATCTCTTTGCATCTCTGATCTCTTGCCATTTGTTTATTGAACCTTTGCTCTGATATTGAACCTCTGATATTGAACTATTGCTATTGACCCCTCTGTTACTGAATCTCTGTTATTGAACCTCTGTTACTGAACCTCTGTTATTGAACCACTGTTACTGAACCTTTGATATTGGACTATTGCTATGAACCTCTGAATTGTGAACTACTGATATTGAACCTCTGATTATAATGACTTACATATTGTATACTGTGGACCTTTTTGCTCTGACCTGTCAGATTGATACCCGAGCCAAATATTATTATCCTAGCCATGAAGATAACACGGCCGTGTCATTGATGCACCAATGGCATGACTCTAGTGTGATTGAATGATGTTCCACCGTCCATTACGTATATTGATTATGCGCGCTTTGGATATATATTGTATGGCCACTATTTGTCTGCAGGGGTGTATGGATGCATCATAGATTTGTTCTTTTATCTGATATGCTATAATTTGTCTGGTGAATGATGTCGTGTGCAATACGCATCTTCCGCGATGCAGGGTGATCACTCCATATGCGGTATATGCTTTATGGTTACTATCGGTTACTCTTGGCGCTATTGCCACTATTGATATGATTGTATTGTCACATTGGCTCGTGGTGGATTACTGACCTATCCTTTCACCCTACTCTATACCTTTGATATACCATATAAATTGTCTGACTTTCATTACCTTGTTCTCTGTTCAGTTGTATTATTATTATATCGTTATATTTGTTCACTGGGCTTTTTAAGCTCAGCCGCATTTCTTTTCTCTTGGCGGTACATGAGCTAGGAGCTGGGGATTGTTTGGGTCAAGAGATGAGCTGATATAGTGACCAGACCTAGTCATCTTAGACTTCAATTCATTATGTTTTGATATTATTAGACTTGGTTATCATATTTCTATTTTGGAGTTTTATTTCTTTGAATTTATGTATTGTTAAGTCATGTTGACTTGAGTTTCTTCTGTTTATTTAATTAAGACTTCCGCTGTTTGATTTATGTTCATTGTGAATGCTTTGATATGACACCATACTGTGATACTTCTACCCTTATCGGGTTGGGGTGTTACACTTCTCCTTCTCATTGAGATCATCATAAGTCCTTGGTCTATCCATACCCAGAGTGACACTTCCCTCTTCACCAGTTTCAAGTTGATCTCTGGTGGTGCCCATTTGGAAGGGTCCTTCATCAATTGACTGAAGTATGTTTAGTCCATTCTCTTTGCCCAAGAAATACAATCGGATTCTCTGTGCCCAAGATTCATAATCAGATCTATCCAGCATAGGAGGGCGGGTATCGGACCCAACAACTTGAACGTCATCTGAAACAGTGATTTCTAAACACATGGGATTTTACAACTCTTTGATTTAAACCGAGAAATCGAATCTTTCGCTAGATTTTACAAAATCAAGAGGAAATTGTAGAAATCGAATCTCAAGTGACAAGTCTCAATAGACAAATTTCAACTAACAATTCGCAACACACAAACCGCAATACTAGACAAAACGTAGATATACAAACCGCAACACCTGTCAAGTCGCAAAGATACAAATCGCAGCACCTTTCAAGTCGCAGAGATACCAAAACGCAAGAACAAAAACCACAAATCTTGACAAAACGCAGAGACAAATCACAGAATAACCAAACCGCAACTTTCAAAACGCAAGAACACAAATTGCAACCTGTCAACTCGCAAGATATCAAACCGCAAGAACACAAACCGCAATAATTAACAAAATGCAGAGACAAGTCGCAGGATACAAATCGCAGGACAAAAATCGCATGTCGCTTTCACTCAGGTACAAGCACTAACGTCCTTTTTGTCCTTTTTCCAGTCAAACCGTAGTCCTTGTCCTTTAGTACAAAACGCAACAGTTTTAATCAAATCGCAACCCTAAAATACTAACAACTCGCAACTTCAACAAACAAATCGCAACAATGAAACAATCAAACCACAACGAAGAACTGGACAAAACAAAACCTAGAACATTAACATGAACCTCACGTATCTAATTAAAACACCCACAACCACGATGAAACAAACTTTCCAATCCCAACACTAAGCTAATATGATTAACCTAAACACAAAAGTACAACCAGATAACAAAGTTAACCAATAAATAAGATCAAACTAGTGAAAATATCTCTAAACCCATTCGAACCATAAAATATGAATAACCAATCAAAAATCTAAGCACACACAAAGTAGATGATCAAACTATGGCTCTTGATACCAATTGTTAGATATTGGTTATCATAAACACACAAACAACAAGGATTATGGAACGAATGTTAGAAGGGTTTAGAGAGAGAAAGTGAGAGGATGGGAACTTCTAGTGAGAGACAGTAATGTCATATATTATGAAGCTCCACCTTCTACCTTGGGAGGTAGAAGGTATTTATAGTTTTACAAAATATACCTACGGTCGTGGATCCGGTATCTGATGGGTAAAGACCCATCCGTCCTCCACGGTGTTACTTAACTAACCACTTATAATAACTAAAGGTCTAAGACTACGAGCTTTCTAATGTTTACAAATACTTGAGGTGACCGAGTCTTTAACTTACGGATTTACTAAATCCTAACAGTAAAAGATAAGGATTACATCACGACGGGTGGGCCACTCGTTCAAATCAGACAGAAGATGAAAAGCACAAAAGTGTCCACGTCGCACGTTCCACCTACCAAGAAAGAAAGCGTCATAGAGGCGCTTCGAAATCGCGGAAGAAAAACCGTCCAATTACCTTAAGTCTAGCAAAAATTCACACACGCAAAACGAACCGCCGCATGATGATAAACTAGGCGGGATGATGACGTATAACACGTACAGCAGGCCTATTGGGCTCAGCTTGTGCTATACGCATTACGGGCCCAGGCCCAACAACAAAACAACCACAAATACTAGATCGCCAGTAAGCCCAATAACAAAATTGGTTGTGGTCCGGGCCCAAATACGCACGCAGAATACTTAGCGGAACAAACCTATGGCCGCGAAAGGCGTTCTGTGTCCGCATCCGCGATTACTGCGGAACCTTACCCGATAAGGGTCCCACTCCGGCCACTAACTTTTATAAGCGAAATGTTAGGAAACCCTAGCATTAGCATCGCCTATAAAAGGAATTCTAATCCTCTCATAAGGTACAACTTTTTCTCACATAATAAAACACACATCTTTATTATCTCTAACAAAAATGCATATTTACTCTCACGCCGAAGCTTAATCGTGTGGTCCGTCCCAACGGTAAGGCTAACGGTTTGTTTTCATTTATGCAGGGATCCAATCTATCACTTAGTTTAATACAAATCCAACCTATCAGTAGCTTGTTGGCCCAACCCAACACGCATCCTTTACACATATTCCAACCCGTCATACTTTTTTTACTAACAATAACAAAAATCCTCACAAATGAGGTGAAAAGTCGTTGTGTGGTTATTTTACCGGGGTCTTGATCCCTTTTACCAAAAAAAAAAAAAAAAAAGGTCGTGTGGTGACTGATGAATAATTGCACCTCATACGCGAAGTTAGTCATACAAATACAACTATTCAACAACATTATATCTAACACGAACCACAAAATGTTGTTAGCTAACTTCGAGAGAACTCTATTTATATATTTGAAACACAATTGCATGTAAATGTCTTCTAAAACTCAATAAATCAGATCTCATCGAGCATGTAAGTCAATTTCCATGTATATATTCATGTGTTTTTATAGGAAAAAAAATATCTAAGTGTTGACATTTTTGCTATCTACTAATTAGTTCAGAAGTCAGCCATTAGTTTAATTTAATCCCCCATTAAGCACACGTCCAGGAAATGAAAATTCATGAACTTAACTTATAATAGAATATTATTATTTTTATATCATATTCTTTAGTTAGTCGTTCCTCACTTTGTAATAGATCACATGTCGTACTTCTAAACGGATATCATTTTCCTTTTTGTACTCATCATGCTCTAAACGTCGAAGCAACCAAATGAAGTTCTATAATAATAAGAAACAATTATCATTGGAATCCATTGCAGCGTTGTTTGTATTTATTGAAATGAGCTCATATCTGTAAATCATACATATTTTTTCTTAAGAATATGTTGAATATATATGTATTTTTTGTAAAGAGTTTAGAGGAGACATTGGGTTTGAATTTAATGTCTAAATGAGTTGGATACATTGAATCCATTACAACAAGGAATATTATTATAAGAGATATGAGGTACTTTAAGATCTTCTTAGGGAATATGTAGATTATATAAATGGATTTGTTTTCGTTGTTTATTCTTCAATACCAAACAAAACCATTTTGTAAGTAATGCCAGCTCCCCCATGAAGGCTAAATTATAAATGTCCCACTGTTGGCTGGTCACTGGTGGGAAAGAGCTATCTGTTATGGATAAAAGGAAGCGAAAACTAATTGACTTTTATCATAACATTAAAATTAAAGTAATAGTGATGCTAAATGTCTGATGACGTTGACACCGTATTAACTCAATAAGTCTATATCACATTTCATTTATGTATAGTTTGTGTTTCAGATTCTTTTTGTTGATAAAAAGTTCAGTTCAGGAAGTTGGAATTTGCTATCTTGTCAATCTTGCTAACAAAGTACACACGTACTGTTATTTTCAGACATTATTTAGGTACTAAACTCAATTTGATCATTTGCAAAATCTATTCCATGGTTTTACTAAACATAACCCCTAATGCTATGTTAAAGACTAAACATGCATTAAATTTTGTAAATAATCATAACCGCTTCAAGATGGTTGATGATAAGCACCTCATAATCATTGAAGTACATGCTTGTATACTAAAACATAGGACTTAGATAAGAGACAATTTTAATAGTACCCTAATGTCTGTTATATCGCCTTGCAGTCACTCAAGGAACCAACCTGATAAATACATAACAATCATTAATATTAGTAGAATAGAGACTCAAGGGAATGGGCAGTTGAAGGTTTTAATTCCTTCTTAGGTCATCATACCAGGATAACATTAGATTTACTGACTAATACATTTAGCAAACACAGGAGCAGGTTAATGTTGCACAATGTATATTTTAGATGCACACACCCTCCTAAATAATTTTGTTTATGTAATCATCAAACGGACATAAAAATGTTGTTGGAATATCGGTCAATGTAAACCCAAATGGACGAATGATCCTGTATAGAAGTGACCCGTTACAAATTGGGCCCATTTTGACCCATTACCCAACCCAAGCTACTACCTTCTTTTTCTGTATATGGTGGTTGCAAAGGAGGGGCCTTCAGTAGAATTGTTTTATACCTACCTATTGACGTCTTTTTAATAAATCATAATCCGAATCGACCCATTTAACAATAGAGGGTGACAATTTTAGTTGCTTCAAGCAAGCTTGTGTTCTCAAGTTTTGGTTTTAGGTATAAAGTAAAAGAAAGTGATGAAACAAAAAATATGGTGTGTTATTAATTTTTTTTAAAAATGCGAAGGAATGTAAAGTGTGGAAAAGATGGAAGATATGATAGTTTTTTTTGCCAACACTTCATCTAATTTGGGATGAAAGTTGAGTAAACAACTACAAAACATAAAGCAAACGACAAAAACACTCATAATTGCAACTTTATTCTTTGTTTGTTTTTAAAATTATAATGGTAGTTTTGTAAAATCAACGTTATACCCATTTTCACTTTTCTTTCTTTTTTTAAACCCAATAACACACAATTTCTTTTTCATTTTTTTCATTCACTACCCTTTTTTTTTACTTTGCAGTCTATTTTTCTTTTTCTTTTTTTTTTTCTTTAGACACAATGTGAAAGAAACTCAAATGTGCTTGCACCTTCTATTGTTGGAGATACAAATATATGACTACAATGGTTGAGTCATTTTAACCCATTACCAACCCGACCCAACCTAACCGTTTCAGTTATTCAAGGTATTCGATTAAATGTTAAATTGTGATATTCTTTGTTTATATGAAACGGGTCAAATGGTTAAAATAAAAAGGGTCAAATGGTTAAAATAAAATTCAGCTAAAACTAAAACACGTAAAAGACTATGTTAAATTGAAGGGGATATCATAATACGTTAATGATTAAGTCAATTTATTTTACACCCTGTTTTCGAGTTTCTATTTGAAAAATAATATTGTTCGTGACATTTTTTTTAGAGAAGATAAGAGAAGAAGGAAGTAAATTATTCCAAATTCCTTATTCTAATCTTCTTCTGAAATTGGAATAATTTGGATCGAAGTAGAACTATAAGCTTAGTTTGGTTCCATTTTATTTTATTTTATTTATTTATTTATTATTATTTATTTTTTACAATAAGGAAACACAAAACTAAAAATTAAAAATTTTTTTCTCCTCTTTTTTCTCTTTTTTTTCTCTTCTTAATTTCTCTTCTTTCCGTTACACTCGGCTAAAGTCTGCTTAAACGTATTGAGAAATTGTTAAAAGGAAACGGATACCAATCTCAGGTAGTAAGCAATATCATAATATCACATCACATACTAAACATAACAATCGCAAAACCAACTAATTTGTAACTTCTTCTAGATTTATTTAATGCTAAATTCTTGAACGCTTAGATTTACTTCATGACTAGAAGAGTACCCGTGCATAACAACGAAAAATAATTTTAGTGATAAAAAAAAAAGTTTTTTCGTAAAGGCAGATAATTTTAGTGATAAAAAAAAGTTTATGGGTTATAAACGAAAAATAATAAAAGGTTGAGGATTTGAGGATTAAACATAATTTTTTGAAATCCGGTTCGACCAGGGTGGTTCAACCGGTTGAACCGTTCCGGTCGAAAAACGGGTCAATTTAAACCGGGTGAACCGACGGGTTGGGTCAGAAAACGGGTCAAATCAAACCGTGTCAACCCGTCGGGTTTGAAGCGTCCCGGGTTAACCCGGTTTTCGATGTATATTAATAGTTTCTTTTTGAAACATACGTTTTTAACATTTTCTTTTTTAGTTTCAATATTTTGCTTGCTTATGATTAATTGTTTCAACAGATTCTTTTTAATTTGTTTAACGTTTTATTTTTTTGACTTTTTATTTTGTACTTTGACGATTTTTATTTTATAGATAGTATAGATAAATTCTTGGAACGTTATAGAATTATATCCACATGTGTGATGGTTTCAGACACACCTTTTAAAGATTTCAGCTTCATAGATACCCATTTACAGTTGTATCCATAAAATCATTACCTATATTTACAATTGATGAGTTTTTAACGAAATAGCCCGTATGAGAGAGATCAAACCATTTTAGAAGGTCCATGATGGAAGACCAAAAGCCTACATCCCTACAATAGATGTTGAACCTTTAATAATAAAAGATAAACAAAACGGCCCGGTTTCAATAAATGGGTCAAGATAACACAGTAGATGTCAAATTATATAAAAGTTGAAGCCAACTACAAGAATTAATGGGAGTTAAAAACTTGTACCCCTTCCGTCTCAATATTATAGTTTGTATTATTTTTTTCGACATGTGTCAAAATAATATTTCATTTTTCTGTTTAAGTAAAAATTAGATAATTTAGTTGAGGAATATTTTATTTGAGTAGTTAAAAATTAAAGTGGCTCAATTTTTATTAATTATGCGTCTCCTGACAATAATTTTAAAACGAAAAGAGTAATTATTAAAAGTGCAATCTGAACCTATCTGCTTTATTAATCGTTGGGTAGTATACCACATCACTCTCTTGATGAACAATTAAAGACGAGCATTAAAATGAACCTGATTAATTTTTGTTAGATTTAAAAACTTAATTCATTTTCACAAAAAGAAAGTAACTCGCTATTATTTCGTTGACCAAAATGATTACAACTTTAAAAAATATGTTAAAAATACTACAAAATCAGCAAATTCCCATTACTAGGGTTGCTATATGTAAAAATTAATACACTCAAAACCACAACACACGATTTGCACTCAACCAATCTCCTTTCGTATTTTTTATTACTTATAAAATCAGAAGTGTTAGCTTCAAACAAATGCAACACAAACAATACAAGAGAACCCCAAAATGGATGCAACTAAACACAAGATCACACTTACAAGAAGCCTTACTACAACACTTAGAAAATACCAGACTGAAGATGATCAAGATGATCTAGTTAGAACAACAATAAAAGAGAAAAGTGTTATTTGAGAGACGAAGTGAGATAATAAGTTATGATGTAGGGCTGGAAATGGCGATATTTATATCACAATTTACTATTCAACACTTGTAATAAGAGAAATGACAAAACCAATACCAAACAACCAAACTGCATCTCCCCCAATCCACGTGGTCCTCCCATGAAACTTTTCGATAGATTGCAAAACCTACCATCTTACCAAAGACCTTGTTACAAAGGTGCTTTGGTTCGAGTTTAGTTCAATTTTCATTAGGAAGAGGGCCATGTGCTTCTATTCCACTAGGGCAAAGAGGAAGAGGGTCTTCCCTTTGCATTTGTTGTGTTCTTTTTTATTTCGTTCCTTGTCTGTTGTAATGACTTTCTTTTTTTTTTTGCATTTTGAGTGATTGTGGCGAGTGTGTCAAAAGCTTCAATTGGCGAGGTTTAGGTTGAGCCTTTGGTTGTAGGTGGGGAAGTTTAGCCAGGGCATAGTGACGGGAATGTTGCAGGTGCCCCTCTTGAGGAAACTGTTTTCGCAATTGAGTGGAGGGTGTTGAGGGTCTTGCGCATGTGGCTCCAAGTACTCAGGTATAGGAGTGTGTTATCTTGTCAAAGGTTAATGAGACGAAGAAGAGAAGTGTGGAATTATTGGTCTCCACAAAGACATCTTCTAAGTCTTACCAAGGTGGGTATGGCCACCTTGGTAAGAAACTTGAATATCTTACATTATTTCCAGGAGCAGGTGGCTCGACTATAATCTTCCTATTATTTTCCCGCATGATATCACTTTGGGGAGAGATTATTAGCCTTAAAAGTGAAGCCATTATTGGGATTGCACTAATTTAATCTTTTACAAATACGCAGGGACTAGTTTAGTCATTTATGTAACCTTAGCGTATGCTGTAGTATAAATACCCCTCCTAGTCATAACTATGAGGGTGGATGTCTCATTGTAACATTTAGGTGTGTGTGTTTTCCTCTTTCTCTCTCTAGAAAGCACACACATCTTTCCCATTCTTTAACCTAATAACGCCATGTCTTTCATTTATTTCGAGCATCTCCGACCCCCCGAACCACATAAATTAACAATCTTTTAGATCCCACAACGTTTTACTCACATTTGATAATGAAAAACATGGCTTATGAACAACATGGATTATGATGAACATGGATTAAGACTGATGAACCAATGAACATGTTAGGTTCCCATATATGCAACACAAGCATCAATAGAATAAATAGATGAAGAGAAAGGATCGGATGAACAACGAACCAAACATCCACATACGTATAAGTAGAGAAAGGTTATGCGTAGAGTATGAATGAGAGATAAATTGAACAACCAACCCTCAAGTGAGGGTTATTACATGGTATTTATAGGAGAGGGAGCTAGGGCAACACTCCTAGTCCCTTCCTTTCCTTATTGGACTAGGCCTAGGCTTATGGGCCTTCTACATAAGCCTAAGGCTAATTACTAACATAAAGGCCATAATAAGCTAACTATTACATATGAATCACTAACACTTGAATTAAGGTTTAGGAGTGATTCCAACAGAACAAGATTAACTAATGAGCAAGACTAACTGATGAACAAGACAACATCAATTCTACATGTTGTTCATAAGTATTCATTAATGGTCTTTTTTGTCAGTTCATCAATCTTGTTGATGAACTGATAAACAACACTAACTAATGAACAAGAAAAAATTAATCTACATGTTGTTCATAAGTGTTCATCAGTTAGTCTTGTTCGTCAGTCTTGTTGATGAACTGATGGACAACACTAACTGATGAACAAGATTAACAGATTAACAAGACTAACTTGTGGAAAACTAGAAGGGGGGGTTGAATAGTTTTGCCGATTTTAAGTTAGTTTCAAAAACTTTAGATTCGTTAATATGTGAGATCTTATGGATGTAGAGAAAGTATAGATCTAATGATAAAGCAAGTAAATAAAGTAAAGCGAAGGGAAAGAAAAGACACAACCGATGTATAGTGGTTCGGCTACAAGGACACCTTCCTTATCCTACTCCACTCCCCGAGTCACCTACTCGAGAGTTCAAGCACTATGTCAACAAACTCCTTCACTTGGCGGAGAGGCCTTCACAACGTTGCTTACACTTTTTCCGGTACAAAGCTAGATACCGAGTCCAGCACGGTGGACCAAACCAACACCTATTACACAAACAAATATGTGAAATATCAAAAATACAAGATCTTTGTATACAAATCTCTATGGAGTGACAAATCAATTAAGGACCCCATGCTTGGATGACTTGTAGAATGCTCGTGATCTCGCCTTAGAGAAGGACCCATATGAGGATCACAATAGAAAAGAAAGAAGAAAAACTCCTCTAGATCAAGTGATTTATATGTTAGAGAGAGAAATGAGAGTGTTTGAGAGATTTAGTGCTAAGAGGGATGAGTTAGAAATGAAGAAATGGCTCTCTCATTTATAGGCAAAATCTTCCACTATTCCGATCCCACGGATCCTCCACTCTGGGATCCGCCTCCAGTGTAATCCTAGGGATCCGTGGAATGCTCCTCTTTGCCCATGGAATTTTTTGGTTATGGGTTGGTCCATGGGTTTTCTTTAGATTCAATGTATATAAGTATACATTGTATCTAGCCAACTTGGGTATGGGTTAAGATCCATGGGTTATGATTTTTACCCATCCTAATAAACTATTACAACAAATACTTAATTACTACATTTTTGTATTTAAATGGCTATATGTAAATGCTTTACAAAAATAACATGTATCCTTATAATTATACTTAAGATAACATTATATTTGTTATCAACAAAACACAAAAATATTAATAAACGTTTTTACGGTTTATTCATATTAACAATCTCCCCCTTTTTGTTGATGACAAAACATAATGTTATAATGAGTAAAACTTAAGAATAGATGTGAGTTTTGAAAGCCCCTAAGTTTTACTTATTCTCCCCCTTTTTGTCGAAACAAAAAGTTAACCCTTGGAAGAAATAAACATAAAAGTGTGGAAAAATTAGTCCACGTATCGTTAACTCCCCCTTGACGGTAGCTCCCCCTAGTTTGGGGCATCAAGTGAAGAAAAAACAAAAATCCTACAAAAAGAAAGGTTAGTAACATGCTTAAATATTCCTGTGATTGCCGAATCAAGATTGGGATCCAAGGTATGTAAACAAGGCCTTGTAATAAAACAACAAATTGTAGTGGTATTTATGCCACTTACAAGCATGTAAAATAAGAACAAGACTTGTTCTTGAAAATGACTTCAAAAGAAAAGTACTAAAAATAGAAAATAGTAGTAGTGATTCCTTCCATGCTTGCATAAGGTTATGGATGGAGGTTTGAATGAGTAATAGTATTGATGTATCAAGGATGAGGTTGAGTATGAATCGATTTCTTCCTAACTTCTATTGCAATTTCCCTAGTGGATTGGCAATGTTCACAATGTAGGTGATGTGGGTAATGAGTACGGAAAACTTCCGGTTTGTTTTGATTTGTAAGTGAAGGCGGAAGTTGTGGTGGAAAAATAGGAAAATACGAATCAAAGTCCGGAATGATTGGAAGTGGTGGTGGAAAAGAACCTAGATGTTCGTGTAGTTTAATGGGAGCTAAAGGTGGTGATGTTTCAAGATCATTGAATATTGTGTTTGGAGAAGTTGGAGGTGTCAAAAGGCTAATTCTTTTTGCTTTGGTTATGGAGATCTTGTTGGAGTCGTAAGGAGTTCCAAAAGAGTGATTTTAGGTGGTGAATGATTTGGTGATGAAGTTGGTGTACTAGTTGGTGATGAGGAGGGGTGCTATAATGGAAGTATCTTGTGGTGAGTTAGTTGATGGTGATGAGCCATATGATGGTTTTCCTAAGCAACAAGATCGGATGTTAATCCTTGCGGATATCCTAGAGTTTGATTTTGGTATTTTGGAAGGTGGAAGTACAAAGGTTTGAGTTTCATGGAGATGATTGTTTGTACTAGGTGATTCATCTAAAGGGTTTGTGGATGACATGGTGTATTGTGTTTGTGAGGATGATATGCAAGCATTTTGGGAGTTATATATATAGAAAAACAAAGCATTGTAATGAATGCTTGACCCAAAATGTGGATTAAAATCTAATGATTAGATATGAATTTAAGGCATGTGATCATGGGAACACAAGCATTAAAGAACATACTCCCAAAAATAAAACAAATGTGGATTTTTCATCCAAAGTGAGAAAAATAGAAGATAAAAATACTTCGTCCTCAATGGATCCTACTGGGATCCTTCCTCGAGGGATCCCGGCCCAAAGACAAGGCTGGATCCGTGGGTCCGGTGATGCAGCAACACAAGATTTTCCTTTTTGGAAACATTTTGCCTAGTGTGTGCCTATATGCAAACTATTTGGAGTTACGTTATCTCACCCCTAAAAAGAAAAAAGAAAAATAAACTAGAAATAGAAAAGCATCCTATTGAGATAACCCAAAAACACATATTTAGTACATAAGTACGTAATTTAGTGTTATCAATGCTCCTAATTCATTGTTGCTTAAATGAATGTACCGGAAAACACATATTAGTTATGTGTCCCTTTAGCATTCAAAAGACATGAGATGCAATGAAAACGGGTTTTTACTTTGTATTAATAATGAAAAGCGATTTGTCCTAGACGGAGAAATTGCTTTGTGAAATAGATAATGGAAGGTATCATCCTTTTAAAACATTTGAAAAGAGGCTTTAAAAATGTGTATGTAGTTATGTGTGAGAAAATAAGAAAGCTATAACTGAAAAACTTATCTTGGGTTTTGAAAATTCCCTGTATTGTTTGTGAGTTGTATGAAATAGAAATCCTAGACTCAAAGAAGAAGGATAATGTTTACATACCTTGTAGAGTCAAATAGTTACGACGCTTGTTCCGCTAGACCAAGACCAAGGCGAAGTAGGTTGAATTGTTCCCGCTTCAACGGTTTGGTGAGGACGCCGGCTATGTTGTCTCCGGATGCAACCTTCTCAATAGAGATGTTCCCCTTTTGAACATTGTCTTTAGGAAGTGATGACGAATCTCTATATGCTTTGTGCAGAATGCAATAACGATTCTGCTTAAGTCGATGGCACCTTGTTGTCACATAGGATAGCTATGTCGCTAGATGAATGTCGAAGGTCGATTAACGCTTTGTTTCATCCATAGTGCTTGTTGGCATGCTTTGCCGGGCGAGACGCATTTCGGCTCGTTGTTGATATTGCTAGTGCCCTTTGTTTCTTAGAAAACCAAGATGTTAAACAACATCCCATGAAAGTACATACCCCACATGTACTTTTTCTATAAACGAATCACCTCGCATGGTCGAATTGCATATACAATTGTTTCTACTCCCGTGCCCTTAGGATACCATAATCCTAATTGTGTTGTATTCTTTAATGTATCTAAATATCCTTTTTACTACTTCTAGATGACGCTTTAGGGTCTTCTTGAAACCTAGCACATATGCAAACACTAAACATGATATCCGGCCTACTTGCCATGAGGTAGAGAAGACTACCTATCATGCCACGATATTTAGTATTATCTACTTGATTCATTGCCTTCATCTTTTGTGAGTTTGGTGTCGGATGACATTGAGTCCTAATTGGTTTCACTCTCTAGACCGAATTCTTTAACATCTCCTTTATGTATTTTTAGATTGATTGAAGAAGATACCATCTTCAACTTGTTTTATTTGTAGACCAATAAAGAAACTAAGTTCTCCCATCATACTCATCTCAAACTCGTCATGCATGATTTTCGAGAAATCATCACACATGTCTTGACAAGTGGATCCGAATATAATATCATCTACATATATTTGTACTATGATTATATGTGACTCTCTTTTCTTAGTAAAAAGTGTGTTGTCAACTAACCCCATGGTATAGCTTGTTTAAGACCATAAAGAGCTTTCTTTAATTTATACACTGTAGGATCGAAATATTATTGTGTTGATGATTCGGGTGGTCTTGGATGATGAAAATACATGTTTGCCATTAGAGAGAGAAAGTAGATGAGAGGGAGTTTCTTGGTAGAGACTTGGTTCACAAAATATGAAATGTTAGATTAAAGAAAGCTCCACCCCTTCCAAGGATGGAAGGGGTATTTATAGTTCTGCACAAACGACCTCCTATCGGCTTGTG
>OU343221.1:145950379-145991200 GCA_910596185.1 Chrysanthemum makinoi | reverse complement strand
GATCAGGCATACAGTGGGTAAAGACCCGTCCTTCCTCCAGGAGTTACACTACGCTAAACTAAACTAATAGCTAACTAATAAACTACTAAATAACGTAAATAACTACAAGTCTACGAGCTAACATATGCTAGACCATAATTGGGGTGACCGACACTTTAACATGGAATTTTCAATTCCTAACAATCTCCCCCTAAGGGAGGTCACCCTATGAAATACATTTTGCTTCCTAGCATTCTATCTTTGACTTCGTTCTTGAGCTCTTAGACTTGGATTCTTCACTTCCGCAATCTTTGTGCTTTAGTAGCGATTCTTCAAAGTCCGCATAGTTTTGTACTTTCAGTGGAGGTCTTCGGTGATCCACATCTTGATGATCTTTGAGCATTCTTTGAGATCATTAGCCACAGTAAGTCTCTGGATCACCCTTTATTGTGTTGCCATCATGTGACGTTGTGACTTTCGGACCGACATGCTCACACTTTTGAATCATGACATCTTTCCAGTGAGTAGCGGAAGCTTTATCGTTCATGATATTTGCGTAGCGTAGCATAAGCATAATATAAAATATCGTAACTGTGTTATGTAGATATGCACTACCATGATTTCTTCAAATTAAGTGTGGATGCCGCGGAGCATGCGGCTTTGGATTGACCGCTTCACTCGACACCGCAATCGTCCAAATGTACTCGCAAAACAAATAGTTATTAAAGCGCATGCAAGTAAGTCTTTGATCACTTTCGCTGAATTGAGGTATTACCTACCCACTTCCCTTTGATCAATACAAGTACCGCCTATGATCGTAGGATTCCTAAGAATCTCCTTGGACAGGTTTCGCACCGCCCTAGCCATTCTCAAACCGAACGTCTCAAAGAAGACAACACGGAGCGAGTGAACCTCTTGTAAAATCGCCCAGCGTCATTAATCCTCGCATAATCGCTGACGCTCACTAATCGCTTTGATTTATCATAATCGGCCTATTTAATCGGTTTGGTCAAAGATCGCTTAAAATCGGTCAACAAACCGATTAATCGGACAAAATTGGTCTAATCGGATTAATCGGACAAAAGCTTTAAAATGGTCGTGTGAAAATCGCTTTAAAAGTCCATAAAATCACTTAAAAATCGGTCAACAAACCGATAAATCAGACAAAATCCATCAAAGGTCGCTAAAAAATGGTCAACAAACCGAGTAATATTTATGTTTGACTTTGAACTTTGAAGAATTGTGTATTATGTCTATAGTTGAACACTTGAAATATTTGAACTTTGATGCAATACGCTTATCCAATACATATAAAGTAGTATAATATCTAAAATTACATTTTTGTGCATAAAAATTCCATTCCGATTAATCCCCGATTAATCCCCGCCTAACCGATTAATCGCTAGGCCCTACCAACCGCTCTCACTAGCCTAGAGGAAGGTTTGCACATCAATGTTTTCAAAAATATTACGTCAATTCCATCTGGACTAAGGTTGATTCACGAAAGTGAATAAGCCCCATTGTTTCTATCCAGTTGTCACAAGTTTGATCTTTAGAAAAGATCTCAAATGTCACCAAGAGCTTGTTTGATGTTGGCTCTAGAAGGATTTCCATCTTCATCGTGAATATTTTTACATATCACTTTCGGATGTTACCGCAATACCACAAGGATAATCGTGGACTCTAAATATATACTTACTTTCCACATTTTGTGAAACAACAAGTCTTCATTAATTTTGTGTCCTAATGAGATATTGTGGATGATCTCTTGGCTCTATACTCAATAGTGCACATTTGGTTCCTATCTTGGAAACTAGGGAGAGGGTCTCCTTCTTCAATATCAACAATCTCTAAGAGAAAGTGATAGATTATGTAGGTTCCCGTGAGAATGAAACAAGCCCTTTTAAGAGGAACTTGAGTAGCTTGGGAAGTTTAGTGTCATAAGTCACTGGGTCCATGACGTCTTGTCTTCAATACCGGCGCTACCTTAGTAACCACCAAGAGCATATGTATTGAACCGGTTCGCCTAAGGTTGAATTGATGGAGGGCTATTTCTTTTCACCCTTTCACATCTTTCTTTTTCATTCTTCACCTCTTCGCTGCTTACAGGACTTCATTACTAGAACCTTGTTGGGTTTATTCCAAGATTAGCTTGTCTCAGTCCGCACTATTCCCATATCTCACTTTTCTCCTTTTTTCATCATACCTAAGGACTCTACACTATCTAGTGGATTGTCCTGGGTAGATCCTCGGTTGCGGATTGTGGGAACTAATACCTAACCTCACCATCCTTATAACTCCATACATAAAGTAAAAAGTTTGGTCTTTTAGTAGGTTCATTCTTCCTTGAAACCAATTGAAAAATCATTTGGAAAAACAATCAAGGTACTTGTGATCACGAGATCAAAGAATTTTGTACCTTAATAGTTTTGATCATTTAGAAAACCTCCCTCTCAACATGTGCATATGATTTAGAAATTGTTTAGCACATGGAGGCAAGAAGACTTTGAAATATTTTCTTTGATCACAATTTTCATAGAAAAAGCCATTTGATTTTCTTGGTAAATTCTCCCCTCAATATGTGCATAGGATATTTGAAATCATTTTATCACATAGAGGAAAGAGTTCTTTTGAAGCACATTCACGATTACAAAAGCCATTAAGAAAACCATTTGAAAACTCAATCAAGGTACTTTATGTTGAAACATATAAATCTTTGTACCTTGAAAGTTTGTTTTCTTTGGAAATGCTCCCCCTCAATATGTGCTTTGATATTGGCGCTTAGCACATATGAGAGAGAGCATTCTCGCACAATTGAATCAATAACAATCACCTTTTATCAAATTTCATTATTAAATCACAAATTCTCCCCCGATCAAAATATCAAACCCTTTGAGATTTGGATCCCAAGTGATTCTTAAGGTTTAGAAACATGGGAGAATAAGTGGCCCGGTTTAAATACTCATCTTGTTTTTGGATAAATGCTCCTCAACATGTGCATGTGTAGAAATCGTTTGGCACATGGAGGTGGAGTGCCTTTAAGGACTAAAACCAATTCCATTAAAACCGATTTGAGATTTAAATCACGATCTCTCCCCCGATCAAAATTTCAAACCATTTGAGATTTGTGATCCCCGAATTAAATCATTTAGAAAAGTTTGGGGAAGGCTTGGCAAGATTTAATTTTGAAAATGAAGATAGGAATTTAAGACATTAAAGATTGTTAGTGTCAGGTATGATTGTTTTAAGAGATTTTTAAGTAAAATAAAACAATTTCACAATCAAACAAGAACAAAAAACATTTCATTTGAAAGACCTTGATTCAAAAGAAAAATCATACCATGACATAACATTAAATCTTTAGATCACCACTTATTATCGTATTACCAACGGAACTTTGTGAAGAAATATTGTCGAAAATATTTTTATTTTAAATCACTCTCCCCCTCAATCCATGACAGTAGTCGATGATTGAGTGACTTAAGCTTTGATAAAATGAAGTCCGGTGATTTTCAAAATTAAGTCCAGTTAATTTTCAAAACAATTTAATCAATTTTTTTTTTCAAAATTGTTTAAAAATGGTATCTGCAACAAAAGATAACGTTAGGTGGTTGAATCATGCGCTTTTGTTGATGTTGTTGTAGGCTTGGAAGAAATCCGTCTGTGATGCAGTTGAGACTTCTTACGTTGAATTTTAATGCCAACTAAGGTCAAATTAAGCTCCGTTTCTTCAATCACTTAGAAGAAAACCATTCCACGATGCATGAGACCTCTTCGTTGCATTTTTCCATGCCAACTCTCCATAGAAGTCCAATTAAGCTACGTTTCTTCATTTGTCAACCCAAGATATAGTTACCCTTTCCTTTTGGCATCCAATCATCTTCATAGTGGATCGGAATCGAACATTCTTATATACCAATATATCCGCATATGTTAGGAACAAGGATATATGGTGGATCGATATCACCCAACGACAATCGACTAGTAAAAGTCAATTCAACATATCAATCAGATCATATAAGGTATGGGATTTATGTGTTCATCAAACTCTAATCATCTAAACCTAACAATCATATCCTAAGCACCTAGTCCTTCAACATAGGTTAACATCATTTTTCAGTTAAGCATGTAGGATAATTAAGAAATTCTGTTAGATGATATAAATTTGAAAACATTCTCCCCCTCAATCAATGACTTATTTTCTGAAAAGTTTAAAAGCGCTGAAGTCATTGATTGAGTTTGCAAATTTAATAAAAACTTCGGTCGATTGATTTTTTCAAGCAACTCATTTTCCACCATTTTGAAATACAACAAATATTTTTCTCAGAATTTTAGGCGGAAAAACATTTGTGTAGAAATACAATCCTTGACATACTTTCCCTCAATTTGTTTTTAGGATAAGTGCGGAATATTTGAAAATTGGTTTAGCGCTACGCACTTTCTTTCTTTTGAAGAGCGGGTTGCTATCGAAAATAATAGCAAAGCCATAGTTTGAGCATGTGCAAATACCAAATAGCGTAAGCCATAATTTGAAGCAGGGTTCATGCAATCAAATAGCTGTAAGCCATATTTTTGAGGGATGTTTTGAAAGAATATTTACACCTCACCTTTCGAACTTCATCTATGGTCCCGTGCCATTATTGAATGAAATTTCTAAGACCGTAGATGTTATCGTATAGGAATTTCGACATGTCTTGAGAAAAACATATTTTTTGGTATTTTAAATTTTTCGATATTTATGGGTTTTGTTGATTTTATAATTTTCTATTTTCTTTTTTGTTGGTTTATATTTTTTGTATTTTATTTTTTGATAGATATATACAAAGATAGAGTAGATGATATAATTTAAGAGGATGATGATAAAGTCGGAGGATAAGGGTATCGTGAGCAAAGACGTTGTAGTAGATAGAATTCGTCATCTCTTAAACTTCCACCACCAAAGCTTCGGGGCTCTTGCAAGAAGGAATTGACCAATAAAGTGAGACTTTGGCAGCTTCCCAAACGAGAAATCAATGAAAGGTGATTCAAGATTTCAAAGCAAAGCACAAAGAAGCACACCATTATCATAAATCCTACCTCTTTAGAGATAATCGTGTGATTCTTCGTTCGAGGTTATATCATCAATAGAACAAGAAGCGTTTCATCCCGCTAAATAACTCTTCTCAAATTCCTTTTCCACTAAAGTGAAGTTTCTATTCCAAAGGTGTCAAGAGATCACTTCCCCCACGTAGTTGAATTGATGCGGTCGGTCTCTTAGACTAGAGCTCACGAACAGGAATACACATATACCGAATGAGAAACTTATACCATGAAGTAGCAGATTAAGTCCGATAGCCAAAGAATAACCAGATGTATACTTTCTCTCCCCGAAGAAAGTATATGAAGCTCAAGAACCCGAAGAACCAGATGCCAAGAGAGAATAGCCGATAACATTGAAGAAGCAGGCCGAATCACTGATTATCATGAGAATGTATCTCTAAGGATTTAACTCAGGAATAAGTGAGTGATATATCTGAATCACCTGATTAAGCCCTCAAGTAAAACAGAAAGCATCCCCAATGTACACAATCTCCCCTTGATGATTTGCATAACATCAAAATCATCACACACTCTGTGTACCCTTTATCTTCGAAAACTAACTCTTCCATCTCTTCCCGTAGTTGGAATAATAACACTTAAAGCCTTGATGAGTAAAACCTTGAGATTCTATGCGGTCATGACATTTGTCTTCCCGGGATATCTTCAATCACTTAGAAGAGTTAAGTTCATCAAGTTTCATCACCATGAGTCAACCTTGAGTTTCTCTGCGGAATAGCATTTGTCTTCGGGATATCTTCATCCCTTAGAAGAATTAAGTTCATCAAGTTTACTCGCTTTGTGTTTAGATGTGTGTCTCCTTCCCCTTGGCCGTTTTGACACTTCGTAATCAAAGAATCAATAAGCCCGTATACTTGAAATCTTTGAGAAGAACTTACATAATCTTGTGGACAAATCAACTGGCGAAAGTAGAATGTGGAGCAAGTCTAATTGGGGATTAAATCATATTTCCTCCGATTAGTGCTCTCCCTAAACCGACAATCTTTTAATAAATGCATGAATTAAGAAGTCTTTAGATGTTAAATGCAACTCTTGTCTTTAGTCTTCTTTATCACAGAAAATGTAGAAGATCGATCAGAGACTTCACCTTTCACAAGATTGTCCAATTGGGGAATAGAAAGTCAACATATTCATCTCACCAAATGCGTTCCAATTACTATATATGTAGAAAATATCCTTAACTAAAATCCCTCCCAATCAAACAAGAATAGAAAGATGTTGTTGGAATCACTCCTAAACCTTATTCAAGTGTTAGTTACTCATATGTAATAGTTAGCTTAGTATGGCCTTTATGTTTGTTATTAGCCTTAAGCTTATGTAGAAGGCCCATGAGCTTAGGCCCAAGCCCATAGGAGAAAGGGAAGGAGTAGGAGTGTTGCCCTAGCTCCTTGCCTATAAATACCTTATGTAAACCTTCATTTGAAGGTTGGTTGTTCAAGTTATTTCTTTTCACAAACACTCTACGCATAACCGGTCATTATCTCGGTGTGTGTGTGTGGATATCTTGTTCAATAGCCTCTCTATCTTTCATATAAGCTTGTGTGGTAAACCTTGTGACCTAACAAAGGGTATCAATCGCCAAATAGTTGGGTGTACACTTTGTTTTTGAAGATTTTGGTTTTGGTCTTACGCTAAAGATAACCTCTTCTTTGCTTCGCTTAAAAACTTGGTTTTTACACTTTTTAATCCAAGATTCTTGTACTTTCAACGCTTTAAGGTGTTAAAATACTTGTTTTTGGCAAAAAGTTTCAAACTTTATGCGGATCATTGTTTTCAATCTAGTTTTTGAACGAGGGTTTCATCCTACTCGTAACCGTTTTAGAGGTTTTGGTTCATCAAGTTTCACACTTTTGTGTATTTTGGTGTTATTGAAGCTATTTTATCACACAAAAACTGGTTTAGAAACACTTTGGCAAAATCAAAATTACGAGTAATCTTACGCCAGTAGTAAAACCCTAAAACTACCCGTAAGTGCCTCCTTGGTTTGATCTTCATTTTCGTGGTTTATTCCGTGTTTTCTTACTTGGATAAGTCCGAAAATACGTCGACTTTGGATATCTTTTGCACCGTGATAGTGTAAAAGATCATTTGGGCAAAACCCTAAAATTACGCATAAGCATAAGCTTACGCCTAGAAATCCTACGCCTAAGATCTTTCTTACGCCTAAGCCTAGTCTTACGCATAAGAAAATCCTACGCCTAACTTTCTACGCCTAACTTTTGTCTACGCCTAACTTTAGTGCTTTTTCCTACTTACGCCAGAAGCTAAATCCTACGCAGAACTCATTATTGTTACGCGTAACTTTGGTGTTTTTACGCATAACTTCTACTTGGTTCTTAGTTTTTTCTACGCCTAAGGACACTTCATCAACAAAGGTTCATTCGACTACAAAGATCCATTTTACCAACACAAGTTTATCAACATGTCACAACCACCATACTCTAACTATTTCCCTTACACTTATCCTCATCCTCAACGCCAACAACAACTAACTCCACAACATCAACAATGGAATCAACAACAAGCAATTTATCAACAACAATTTAACCAACAACATACTCCACAACTTGTTGCAAATCCACAACCTCAAATGGTTCAACCACCACCAAGTCTTCAAGCTCAACCGCACAAATGACTTCAATCAACATCCATCAAGGATCACTATGAGGGAACCCACTTGGTTTGCAAAGATGTTTGAAACTTTAAGCAACCAACAATCAATTCATGAGGTCGGATCACTTGATAGACCTCCAATGCTCACTCCAGGAAACTACGATCAATGGGTGATAAGGTTCTTTAGGTTTTGTGATCTAAAGAAGCCACATGGAAAGTTCTTAAAGAAGGTTATCTTGAAAGGTCCATTTGAGATGCCTACCGTCATTGTACCCGGAGATCCAAATGCCATTCCACCAAGAGATGAACAAACTAACATTGCTATCAAGCACTTGAATCCTCAAGTACTTCTACACTATGAAGCAGATGAGCTTGCAATGGAATATATCCTCCTAGGATTACCAAACCTAATTCTTCGTAGTGTTGATGCTCAAAAGACCGCAAAGAAAATGTGGGATCATATTCGTCTTCTTATGGAAGGATCTCAGACTCAATCGAAGATTTGGAATCCAAAATTTACTTGGCTTATGAACACTTCATGATTGAACCTCGAGAGACACTCGAGTCCTATCATCACCGATTTTCAGACATCATCAATGATTTGAATAAACACAACATCCACATGCCAAGAATTGCAGTGAATACTAAGTTCCTAAGTAGTCTTGGTCCCGAATGGGAGAAGTATGTCATTTTTCTCCGCCGTTTAAAAACATGCATCAGTATACCTACGGATTGTTGTACGATTACTTGAAGCCTCATGAAAAGGAAGTTGATAGGGAAAGGATTCTCCGTGCTCAAATTGCTCCACCCACACATCCGAAAAATCAACAACTTGCCTTATATGCTCAAAAAGCTTATTCTCCTCAACCAAAGAACTCAACCAATCGCACAATCACACCACATTATCCTTCACAACCTCCATCTCAACAAACTCAATTGGTTCCATACAACAACAACAATGCTCAAGCCGAAGCTAATGAGGAATCGATCCGCTCAAGCATCGCAACAAGGATTTGCTATGATTGCTAATGCCTTTAGCCGTTATACCAACAAATCCAACAACCGTGATTCGCTCCTCATCTAACACAAGGAATCAAGCTGTTGTGAACAATGGACGAGTTGAAGTTCGGAATCGTGGTTATGGTCGCCGATGGGCGTGGTCAAGGGTTTAATGTTGGGTAGGAATAACAATCGAGCTCCAAGTGGTGGAACAGGAAATGCTCGTAATGGGTTGAATGGTCTTCGATGCTACAACCGCAATGAGAAGGGACACCTGGCTAATGCATGCCCAAAGCCAAGGACTAGGGGCAGTGCTTATTTCAAAGAGGCTCTTCTTTGGCTCTTAAGGATGAAGTCGGTGGATCTCTCACGCACAAAGAACAGAGTTTTATGGCAAATGCGACTGTGATGATGATATGGAGGACTTGCGTGCCAATGCAACCGTTATGTTGATGGCTAATATGCATGAGTTACACATGAGTGACACAGGCCCAGTGTATGACACCGATGGCTTGTCTCGTGCACCAACAAACCATATTCATCTCTCGATCTACTATCTCCGCCAACATCCTAATCCGCAAGACTCGAATGTTCAAAATGAGTCATCCACATCTCATTCCGACGATTTTCAACTAGACCCAGTAGTTATATTTGACGATCAAGATGACCAAACGGTTTCCCTTGATAATCAAATTGACTCGTGGTTATACTTGAGATCTCAAGAATGATCATGTTGAGACTCACATTGAACACGCCGAACTTTTGCCTCATCCAGATTTTGCTCGCTTAATACAAGACCAACAAACCATAGTGGAAAAATGTCATGCCATTAATCAGACTTGAAATGCAAAAATGCATCGTAACCAAGGATTTTGATTGCTTACAAAAGCAACTCAACTTTTTCAAAACTCAAGAAAAACGTGAAAACGGTTTTGAAGCAGCCTTTGCCAAATCTTATCAAAACTAAAAATATTTAGAAAGACAGATGCGTGATCTAGCCGCTTCGAAGAATGCTTTGTTGTCCAAATAGAACAACCAAACATGAACATAAAAAGCAAATTAACGCCTCACCTTGGAAAATCAAAAAGCTAAGGCCGAGTTGTTAACTTGTCAAAAACAGTTCTCTGCATACAAAAAGCATTCAACTAAACGAATAGATGATCATCTTGAAGAAATCATCGGCTTGCAAAACAAACTTAAAGAGTTTAAAACTGTTGTTTACAAACATGGCGAAGTCGGTCACGACCATTGAAAAGTTTACTTTCAAACCCAATCCAAATGGATATGGACCGAATCTTGCCGATTACAAACCTAAGCTTTCAACAAAAGCATTCAAACCAAATCCAAGTTTCCAAAGGCGTAATATAAAGTTGATAATTCTTATGAATGTTGTTGAATATCATCGCCAAGAGGAATTAGATGCGTAAGACGAGAGTCGATCAAAATTAGAAAAAGTTGTTTACAACAAACCTTTAACTATTCAAAAGCGGTCACTTTCGCCACACCAACGGATTCTTCTAACACACCAAGGGTTATCATCAAAACACCCGAGTCTTCTAATGTTAATCCCCAACCAGATTATGCACAAATTTATGGTCCTTTACCTTCCATCGGTGAAGTAAATTCAAAACCTGAAAATCGAAAAATTCTTAGATATTTTGACATCTTCATGGTTGACCTCAAAATTTTACAACATGAGATAGAATATCGCTCTGAAATCAAAATTGATCATTTTCAATCGCCTCTAGCGCGAGAACAAAGAGACATTTTTCGTAAAAATCTTTACCTAATGTTAAAAATTTGAAAAATTGTGCATTAGCCTGGGAAAAGGATTTTCATAAGGAACTTGAGTGATGAAGGTCGCTGAGAAAACGTAAACATCTATTTCTAAACTAAACGTAAAAAGAAACTGTTGAGAAAAGATGTTGATCGACTCTTGGAAGATGTCATCCGTGCTGATGTCCATAATGTTGTGCTAGAGAATTTTTTGTCATATGCATTTGATCATACCTCTCGATATCGTTGAATCCGTGGATAAATGTTGAGAACACCGATAATGTGCTTCGACGAGTCCTTAAAAGTTGAAAACAAACGATTGTCAAACTAACTTTCAAATGCAATTCGCCGCCTTAATTGGTGTCAAAAGATATTCACGATCAACAACATTGCTTTTCAACACAAAATCGCCAGCCATGCAAAATCTTCTCGATCCTAAAATTGAGCGACTGGATGATCAAAACGTGTCTTTTAAGTGTCAAATCTCAAAATATGAACAAGAACTTTTAAAAGTTAAAAAGGAATATGGTGTCATATTTGATTTACTCAAAAGACTCGTGATGAAGCATCAAATGAACTTGATCATTATCTTGCACACACTAAAGAAGTTATGCATTTTGTCGAAATGTTCGGTCCGAAAATCAAGATCTGATTCACACTATCCTCAAGTTAAGAGAAATGTTAGGAAAGTATGAACAACTTCCGCCAACCATCATTAAGAGATTAGCCCCAATAACACTTAGTACTCATGAACCTAGAATCTCTACTGCCAAATCACAAGTAGCTAACGTGCTTCCTTCTATCAAAACAGAATAGTTGAGCCTTTTCCAAACGTCCGACTTCACGTTCCTAGGAGCACTCAATTGAAGAATAGGAAGTTGCGACCTAAGAAAAGATCAATCAAGAATGCTAAAGTAGAAGAACACCCTAGGACTATGAATAAGACTCACGCTGCTCCACTATAGATATTAAGGCCCGCAAATGTAATAGAAATAGTGATGTAACTAATGCTAAACCGCTAAGTACTTTTGATATTCACCGATGCACCTTGTGTTATTTGTGGTAAAAGTATGAATTCTCGATTGTCCATGATAAATGTGTTGCTAAAGCTATCATCTCTCGTTTAAGGAATCCTAAGAACCGAATACCTCTAGGCCCACTAATCTTTCTAAGTCTGTGCTTGGTAGACCGCCATCTTTAGATTCTAAGAAACGCATTGCTGTCCCTCAGAGCTCCGTGTCACCTCCTAGGATTGTAGTACCACCTAGTGCATTCACTAAGACTAAAGCAAATACTAGTTGGAGATGGCGGAAATGGATATATAACACACTAGGATTTAAGTGGATACCTAAAGCTATTGATGTGTGTATATCTACTATAATTGCTACGGAACCCTCTAACATTTCGGGTTCCAAATCTACTTCTATTCCATCCGTGTCGCCTCGTGTAATGCAGTGATACGATCATTCTCTCGATTGTTGATAGCGGATGTTCCCGACACATGACAGCAATCTTAAACTGTTATCAAACTTTATTGCAAAGTTCATTGGCACCGCCGTTCGAATGATCACTTCGCAACTATCATGGGCTACGGAGATTATGTCAATGGGAACATCGAAATTAGCAGTGTTTACTATGTGGAAGGCCTCGGTCATAATCTGCTTTCAAGAGGTCAGCTTTTGTGATGGAGATTTGGAGGTTGCTTTCCGGAGAAAACTTGTTTCATTCGTGATCTACAAGGAAATGACCTTATGTCTCGATCGCGTAATTCTAGTCTCTACACTATCTCTATGAAAGACATGGTTGCTTCATCTCCCATATGTTTACTTTCAAAGGCAACATCAACAAAATCCTCGCTATGGCACCGTCGTCTCTCACATCTAAACTTTCAAACCATCACCAACCTTGCTCGACACAAACTAGTTGAAGGACTTCCACGGTTTCGTTATTCTAAAGATCACCTTTGCTCACCTTGTGAACAAGGCAAAAGCACTCGTGCTCATTTTCCTTCAAAGGTGGAACACGCTCTCAAAGATGTGCTTCATCTTCTTCACATGGATTTGTGTGGCCCGATGCGCTGCGTAAACGATCAATGGTAAATGCTACATCTTAGTAATTGTTGATGACTATTCACGCTGGACTTGGGTCTACTTTCTTCAAGCAAAGATCAAGCTCCACAAATGATCATCACCTTTCACGAAAATACAAGTTCAGCTACTTAAACACCGCTCGACTAATCGTAATCGATAGAGGCAATCAATTTGTTAATCAAACTCTTCGTGAATTTTATGAGAAAGTGGGAATTCAAAGATCGACATCTATTGCACGCATACCGTAACAAAACGGAGTTGTCGAAAGATCTAAACCTAACGCTAGTGGAAGCCGCAAGAACAATGTTAATCAATGCTAAACTTCCAGATTACTTATGGGCGTAAGTCGTATCTACTGCATGCTATAATCAAAACCGCTCTATGATTACAAAACGCCACAACAAAACACCTTTCGAGCTCGTCCATAACAGTAAACCGAATCTAAAACACTTTCATGTATTTGGATCTCTTTGCTATCCTAATAATGATCGTGATGACTTTGGAAAGCTCAAAGCCAAAGTCGACATTGGAGTCTTTATCGGATATCGTGATAATTCAAAAGGTTTCCGAACCGAATCGCCGTACAAAACAGGTGATGGAAATGATTCATGCTCATTTTGATGAACTTACGGAAATGGCTTCTGAGTATAACAACTTGGAACCCGGACACAACCGCTTAAACTTCCCCAAACCCCATCATCACCGAACAAAGCCCCCACCTTACTCGCCAACAAATGGAAAGGTTATTTGCTCACGCTGCTGATCGATATTGATGAACGTGCTCGTGTGTATCCGCCAAGCTTCACGCCAACCCGATAATACTCTTATACCGATACACTGCTACAACAACTATCCGTTGAAGATGCACCTACACCAGCTTGACTCCACCACAACAGCTTGAACAAACCGCTTCCAACAATGATGAAGATGCCGATGATATTCTGAACGAAATACCCCCACCTGCAGATTTTGATCCAAATGCGTTCTTCAACCCGCTTGCTAATGAGATCGCCGCACTGATGTCGCGAATCTTCAACAAACCATTTGAATCCTCGACCGCACAATGTATACCAACATCAACCCTCCACACATAGATGGACGAAAGACCATCCTCCGGAAAAAACATTATTGGCAACCCGAATCAACCACCGTTACAAGACAACGCCTTCACACGACGGTGAACATTGCATTTATGCACTCACCGCCGCCAATCAACCTAAAACATCAAAGACGCAATGACAAAAGACAACCGGATTGAATCCATGCAAGAAGAACTCAACCAATTCAAACGTCTTGAAGTATGGGAACTGTTGAAAGACCAACAGAGTCTACGCCATTGGTCTAAAATGGATTTGGAAAACAAATTGATGTCAAGGAAATGTTATCCAAATAAGTCACGCCCGTGGCTAAGGGTTATCGCCGTGAAGAGGGTATTGACTTTGAAGAATCTTTTGCCCGCTGCTCGCCTTGAGGTCGTTCGATATTTCTAGCGCTTCGCGCTCATATGAATATGACGGTTCTATCGATGGATGTCAAAACCGCTTCTCAATGGACAACTTAAAGAAACGGTTTATGTCACCAACCGATGGATTCGCTTGATCCCGAAGCTTCAATCACGCCTACAAACCTAACAAAGCTCAGATGGTCTCAAACAAGCTCCTCGGCATGGTACGATAAGCTATCATCCTTCCTCATTGCTAATAATTTCACCAAAGGTTCGTTTGACCCAACTCTTTTTATACAATATCACGGGCACATATCTTAATTGTTCAAATTTACGTGGATGACATCATTTTTGGGTCTACACATAAAAAGTTTTCAATCGCTTTTGCAAAACTAATGAAGAAAAATTTTGAAATGTCCATGATGGGTGAACTCACGCTCTTTCTAGGACTACAAGTTCATCAATCACCCCGTGGTATTTTCTTGAGTCAGCCCAAATATGCCCTTGAATTGTTAAACAAATTTGGAATGAAAACCTGGGACACCTATGCCACACCAATGGCTCATACCAAGAAGCTAGACGCTGATTTACATGGGAAATTGGTGGACCCTACAAAATACCGTAGTATTATTGGGTCTCTCATGTATCTAATACCAGCGACTGATATTGTCTTTGCCGCTTATCTATGCTCCCGCTATCGGCCGCACCAACTCAAACCCACCTCTATGAGGCTAAAAGAATCCTCCGATACATAAAGGGAACCATTAACTTGGGGATCCGTATCCGGCGATTCTCGGTTTTGAACTAATCGCTTTGACGACCACGCAGATGCTTAGACTCACGGAAAAGTACTTCATGAGCTTTACAATTTCTTGGTGATAAACTGGTGTCATGGCAATCAAAGAAGCAGGATTGTACATCGCCGTCCTCAACCGGCGTAATATGTAGCCATGTCAGTGTGTTGTGCTCAAGTCATCTGGATGAGAACACAACTCAAAGACTATGGTTACGTGATTTGACGTAATCCCGATGTATCGCGACAATCGGAGTGCCATTGCAATCTCGCAACTCGCCAAAGACTAAATCAAAGCACATCGATCTTCGATATCATTTCATCAAGGATCACGTGGAACAGTGGTACCGTTGAATTATATTTTGTGGGTACGTAATACCAATTGGCGATCTTCTCACCAAAGCCTTGCCTCCCGCTAGGTTTAATGAGTTGGTCCACCGGATTGGTATGAGGTGTTTGACTCAAGAGGAATTGATGACCTCCTAAAACAGTCTTAAAACCTGTCAAACACCAAAATCTCTTTTGTAAATATTTTTCAAAAACAAAATACAAAAATATAAAACCTGATCAAACAACAAAAATATTCTTCTATCTATTTTCTTTCAACATTGCAAGTACATTTCTTCCTTCAACACTATAATCTTTCAAAATTCAATATTTTTTCGATCAAGTGTTGAGGGGGAGAAAATTATAACTTTAACTGCTTCAAATCATCTGTGTACTTGCATGTTATCTTATCTCGGTTGTTTCTTTTAACAAATGGTGGTAAAGTTTCGGGTACAATGACACTCCTCGGACTAAATTTATAACCTTTCATTATTTCTTAAGTCGAGGGGAGTGTCGTCAAGTTTCTTTCTTAAAATCTTTGTTTGGTAACCAAAATGGAAGTTAAATGGCTTTGTATGAAAAAGGAAAAGGTGGAGGGACCAAAACTGCAAAATGTTAAAGTTATTTTAATAAAAACACCTCCACCTAACATTTCACTTCACATTTATTACTCAAAACCTAAAACATCCTACTTAAGAATCGCTCATCAAAACCGTGTTTTGATCATCAATTTGTAAGTGATTTCATGTTCCTAACATGTTTTAAACAATGGTTTTGAATTTTATACAAATCCAACGGTTAAAACGTTGTAATCTGGATTTTGTGTTCTACGCATAAGCGTATGAACACCCAATCAAGAATGGGTGTTTGTGGTTAAAAAGAATGTGTCAAAATGTTTTAACAACATCAATGATATCATTTTATGCTCAAAACACACCCAAACACTAATTAATGATTTTGAAAATTAGGGTTTATGAGTCGATTTGGGTTTTTCCAAATGTGAAGTGTTTTGGTCAAAAAGATTGTTGGGTTATGGTCATATGTTGATGAATTGATGATTTCCATGGTTGTTAACCACCCGTAAAACACTAATTGATTTACAATTTGAAGTTAGGGTTTAAAGTTCATAACTTTGGGTAATTTTGATTCACAACGAATTAGATGTTAATACTTGGCCTAAAGACTCTAACAACACTCTAGACCTACCGTAATTTGTTTGGTGCAAATCTCATGGCTAGAAATGATACGCGTAAATCTTAACCCTTAGGGTTTTGACCTACGCGCATGACTTTCTACGCGTAACTATTAACGAATGATTCATGCCATGTTTTGTTGTTAAAATGAATTCATGTGTTAATATTGATGATATGATGGCTTTATTTCGTGCTTGCTACGCTTAAAAATTCGTAATCAAGGTCATTTGATCTACGCGATAAGGATTACCCTACGCGTAGTCAAGTTATGCGTAAGAATAATTCTACGCATAACTATTACGCCTAAGGTTCTACAATGGGACTACGCCAGATCCCGTGAAGGATATGCGTAAACAAGGACCTCTACGCGATAAGGTCTACTCTTTACGTAAGCCTTACGCCGTAAGGTATATATATACGCCACGCCGTAAGCTCCTACGCATAAGGTCCCTTTTTCCTACGCTGCAACATTTCTTACGCCGTAGTTAGATCCTACGCTAAGCTTTTCGCTCACGCCAGTATATCATCACCGCTTACGCTTAACTTTGTCAAAACTACGCTTAAGCCTAGATTGACCTTCATAATGAATTGTTACGTATACAAACTTGTAAATAAACTAATCATAACGCCACGAATCCAATAATGTCACTAATAAACTTAATCGCTTGATATGTTGTGAACAATAAGTGATAACATAAACTTTAAAACTTAAAGTTAACTAACTCACTAAACATTTCACGACGTCATTGGACTATTGGACAAACAAGTGACTTAGGACTCGTAATAATCATTGACACTGTACATTCAATAACTAGACAATAAGACCTTCTGTTGACTAACACTATGTCTTTCGATATGTTGGTTCTTTTGGCTAATGTTATTTCGCATCACGACATGGTCGAACAAATGAATGTGGATGCATCGGTTCTTACAATTGCCGATATCTTCCGCAGGGTTATCCGAGAAAGCTTGGAAAGAACAACCTTAGGGTTGACTTTGACACCCTCACATGCTCGGAATCTTCTTGTCTCATTGCAATGGATATTCTTAGAATCATCCCTACCGTAACATGCTCTCACACTCGCCACAGCCCAGAGGTCTACATTCAACAATTCGGGATTCTATGCAGAGGATCACGGTCAAAGTGCGTGAATGTGACACTTAATCACAAACAAGTCACTATCACTCCTCGCCGACTTACGGCCGTTCTCATCATTCCCGACATCGCCCAACCGACTTCTTTGCTACCCCTATCAAGAGACAATTCCAAATTCTTGATAGATATTGGTTATGATGAAGCTTCAGGAATCATTACTAAGCACTCTCACGTGGAGCTCAAGTATATTCCTCAACCATGGAGAACACTCTACATGATCATCACCAAATCGGTCTCGGTCGCGGATAAAGGGCTATGAGCATCCCAAGCTCATGGAACTGCAAATTTTCTCGGTCTTGATCAACAAGAAGGACATTGAAATCGAAGCACGATATGGGAAGACATGATGTCATTTCACAAGAAGCTTGGCTCAAAGATTCCCTATGTCAGATACACCAAACTGTTGATCCAGAGAGCACTTGGACTTCATCCCGACATCCCCATGAGGCTCAATGACCCGATAATCACGACATATTGATCGAACCCATATTATCCGAATCAAAGAATCGCCAACAAAGAAACAGTGGTACGGTACCTCGATCACCTTCTAACTAACGAAATCAAAAAGCTTGAAACATATAAAAGGTATCGGTTAGCCGTAAAAGAAGGCAAAGTTGGTCATCTTGATGAAAAATCTTCGTACACCTACCGGAGGACCGTAAGAGGCAAGGCGGAAGTGTCACAAGTACAGATACTTATAGGAAGCTTCCCAAAAGGAATCCTCCTCGTAAAAGGATTGTTCCCGTAAAGGAAGCCGAACCTATTCCTACACCTGAACCGCAAAGAAAGCTTGTGGACGAAAGCTCAAGAAACACAATCGATGAAGAGGTCCACTACTCAAACCGCAAAGGATGACTCTTCATCAGCATCAAAACCTCCAAGTCCAATAGCCAACATGGCAAAGGAAAGACTCGTGTACTTGTACCTTATGATGAAAGCTCGAAAGTGATAAAGAGCCACCGAAAATGTCATACAAGAAGAAGATCAAATTCCTTAGACACCAACACAAAGTCAAGAATTTGCTAAAGACCAAATGGGTGGTCCCGAGGATCAAGTGGTGTTGCCACTCAACCATCTCCCGATGCGTTAATCAACCCGATAAGGGAGCTGTGCCACCACTCTTGTGCAACAACAAAAGCTTGTGGAGGATACTATCGAATATGAGTTTGAGGAACCGAAACCGAGAAGTCCAAAAGATAAAGATGTAGATTATGATACGTTTCTCCTAGATAGTCCTGCACGATCAAAGGAAGAAACCTTTGAACCTCCGAAGGATCCAGAGTCTCCTCATATCTCTTCATCATCGATTCGCCTTCTCACCTCACCACCACCATTAAAAAAGTCAACCAAATCATCATCCAAATCCGTGAAGAAACCATCTAAATCTTGGATTTCTCAAGCTCATGAACGGATTACCAAAGCCGCCAAACAAGTCGAAAGAAAAACGTGCTCAACAAAAGCTAAATTTCTTTGTCCGATCACATACAAAGATATGTATGACGAGCATGAAAAGATGAAAGGAGAAAGGAAGTTTGTTCAGAAATTCATGAAAAATCACCGTCAAGAGGAACTGAACGAAATGATCAAGGCTACACCTAAAAGTACCTTCGAGTACGCTCCTAAAGTCACAAAGGAGTTGTTCACCAAACAACTTTATCCAAATCTTATGCAGATCGCCAAGCAAACTATTCGATCAACGCCTTTAACCGTCACAATCAATCCAACCGATCCGGTAGTTTTCTCGGATAATGAATTGGTGGCCAAGCTTGTCACACAAATGTCCGCACGATCCGGGACATTTACTGATGAAGGAAAGTCGTTTCAAGCATTGCCGACTACCAACTTCAAGAAGCTTGTAGATTCAAGTTTAAAAGTCTAAACGCCCTAGAGACGATGAAGACAAGGATAAGGATAAAGACTCGCACCTAAACGCCGTAAGGCCTCCGTGAATCTTCTATGATGCAACCTCCTCCACAACGGCTCCTCGCTCAACAAAAATCTCCTCCTCGCTCTTCTACCGAAAAACCTCGTGACGATTCCGAAGTTACCACCCCCACTCGTAAAACCGATGATCACTATGAGTATACGGGTGGTGACGATGAAGAGGTCCTTGAGCCCCTACAACAACCCACCTCTCCCAAACAAGTTCGAAACCGTAATCATCATCTAGGCCTTCAAAAAGAAGAAGAAGAAGACGCCTCAGACCGACGTCCGATCATGGCTAGATGATTATAAAACAGAGGAATTTGAATGGTTTGCTAATCTTGTTAACAACACTCCCTACCCTCAAGAAGGTCAGAATTTGGTAGACGGTTCTACATTGGAGCATGCTAAAATTCTGCAAGAAAAGTTCCATGTGAAGAAAATGACGAAATCTGAGTTGAAGCTAATCAAGAATGAAGCGTTTCAACTTCTAAAAGACAGCTCTGAAAGTGCCCTCGAGGTCGAATATCACCTTGAAAACATTGCTCGAGCTATGTCTAACAACATGGATTGGCTCAACCCGAAAGCAAACATTGACTTCACACAAAGGGACAACCCTCCATACTACACCGATTGGACCAAACCTCTACCAACACTTGGCCAACCAAATGAACCAAGGATTCCTTTCAGATATTTCTTCAACAAAGACTTGGATTTTCTTCTACACGGTGACGATGATTCAAGAAAATATGCTACATCGTTGACACTTCCATTCCCAGCACTGCCTACTCAAACCGCATAGCCATTGAGGAACGTGCCAATCACTTGTTCTCCAACACAATGGAAGCATACGACCGAGATGCATTGTATGGGATTCATCATCGCCGTAACGCCAAGAATCTACTACGTAAGCCGCCGTTCGTAAGTCTCAACATGCCGTGCATAGTTCTAAAGATATCGTTGCCATCATACACGCTGACCTTTCGTCTAAGTGGGACTACACATTCCTAAAGAAGATCGTAGTCAAACGACAAGATGAACGGACTATGCTTTCTCGAGGTCGACTTTGAGAATTTGTCTCTCAATGACATCAAGACATGTACCTTGCCAAGGTACAGTGGTCGCATGAGACAATTCTCAATCAAGCACAACGCGAATTTATCAAGTCACTTCTCATCTTCATAAGACGCATTGTCATCAAGGAACGTAGAAGATCTCCACCGGGCCGTTGAATCTTATCGACGCTGTCAACTTCACACCTCCAAAGCTTGATCTTCCCGATATCAACCAGCTATCTCAATATACACTCATCAGAAACCTTTCGCGTTGTTTACCGTGAGTGAACTTCAAAGAAACCGCTTAATGGCGTAGCTTAACTCCACAAGTTCGGGATCATACTTTGAAGCTGGTTAGGGATGGATTGGCATACAGTTGAAGGATATACGTAAAATTGGGTCTCCTAAGCCGGAATTCTCGTGAAAGGAGGGATGTGAGACGGATCATCACAATGATTGATGAACGGTTGTTTCAAGGGATCAGCATTGGAGAGTTATGTCGGTGGTCGCACCTGTGAGAAACATAACCGATTTCAACGCCTGCACACCCTCGGGAACATCACCGCACTTCCCGTACCCCTTGAATTGCTTTCTTCATATCATTTTGGATGTTTGATTAATTATGTCAATGGCTTGTGCACACATTACGTTGTACAACCCGCACTTGTAAATAAAGGACCCCGTGGTACGCTGCCACAATCCTTAGATAAGGAGCGAAAGCTTCTTACTTTTGAGTAAAACCTATCAAACCTTTCATTTTTCAAGGTTTTGCTCAAAAGAACAAGTACTTTCCCTTATGATTTTCAAAACCTCAACCGCTTATATCACTCGTTGAGGGGGAGTACTTGAATTAAAACTTTGTTCAAAAATTGTTCACAAGTGGTCATTCTTCCCGCAACACTCGAAATGGTCATATTTATTCTCAACTTTTCAAAAATAACACTTTAATATGCCATTTTTGAGGGGGAGAAAATATGTGATAAGAAATATGTTGTGTAAAATGCAAATGAATCTTTGTGCTATAGACTTAACCAACGAATTGACGATGCTTAACTGTTAGTAACTCGAAAAGACTTGTCCTGACGGGTAATAATTTCAAGCTAGTTCGCTAGTGATGTAAACGTGTCTCGCAAAAAGGACTTGTCTGAGTTGAATGTACCATTCGAGAAACTCTTGATAAACATGAACTCTGACGGGTTTGACGACCTTTCGAGGATTGTCTACACCTTCAAGGTAGTTATTAGAGCCAGTTGTCACCTAAAAGTCGACAATGCAACTCTTAACTATGCCACGAATCGTGTCTCATGGGGATTGTCTATCTTGAGTGAATCAATTCAAAATGTGCGCTTCTTTCCTCACTCGTGCATTTTAACCGCTAAAACTCTTAAGCACATGTGGAGGGGGAGTATTTATGCAAAATCTTATCTCAACAAAGGTACTAAAATGTTTTTCATTCATAAACACTATGAGAGATTTTTCATATCAGTGGTTTTATGGCAACATAGGTTAGTCATGGAGTTATAAGGTGACTAAGGTTAGAATAACCGTCCTATGATCCGCCAGAGTCGGATGGATCTACCCCAGGACACCACAAATAGTTAGTATTTAGAAGTCCTTAGGTATGATTGTAAAAAGGAGAAAATGAGAATCGGAGAAAGAAGGAGTTGAAGAATTAAAAAGAAATGCAAAGAAAAGGGTGAAAAGAAATAGCCCTCCGGATTATTCAACTTAGGCGCATAATCGGTTCAATTCATATGCTACCGGGTTGTCACTTAGTGACACCGGTATTGAAGATTAAAAGTCGTCATGGACCCATTGACGCATGCACTAAACCTTCTTATCCACTCAAGTTTCTCTCAACAGAAGCTTGTTTCATTCTCACGGGGAACCCTACGTAAACTATCGGCTTTCTCCTAGAGATTGCCGGTATTGAAGAAGGAGACCCTCTCCCTAGTCTCCGCTCCAGAAAACCAAAACGCACTATTGAGTCTAGAGCCACGAGATTCATCAAAAGATCTCTTAGGTACACTTGACATTTCATCACTTGACATTCAACAATAAGAATTTCATTGATACATTATCGAGTCCTTCACAGATCTTAGCAATCTGTCGAGAACATTTATGAGAGGTTCACATTTGTGATCCTCGGTGATTGAATGGAAACTCCCGCCAGTGGTCAACATCAAACAACTCGACAAAGAAGTCGCTTCGCAACTCCCCGTGGATTGCGCTTAGTGGTCTCAAACGGTCTACATGGAGGTGATGCTTCGTACCTCAAATGACTCATCTCAATCGTAGGTGTACTTCGTACATCGTGTTATCTCACTTGTGGGACTCGATTCAGAACGCCTTTGTAAGAATTAGAGTTGTGTTTTCACACTATGTCGTTAACACTCTCGAAGTTCAAACTTGTAAGTGCCGAAATCCGCTTATTACTAACCGCTTAAATGTTTTCTTCTTATGGAAGCTCTGGAGCGGAATGATCGTGCAGATTCTTCTCATGCTCACGCCAACATCATCACTAATGGAAGTTCTATCCAAAAGCAACACAACAAATAATGATTCTTCGTCAATACAAGAATCTACAAAGTTAAAGACTTAAAGAACTCCATCAAGATCAATTCCAACGCCAAAGAGCGCGTGAGCATGTTGAAGAATGACGTGGAGACACCGTAGAAGCGCACTGAGGCGATTTGATGCGCATAACAACATACTATCACTTTCATCACAAAGAACAATGATCAAAGAACAAAGTTAAAGATGACGCCAAAGCATAACCGTTCAAAGTAAACTATCTCTACACCGGGAGATTGTTCAAATCAAGGCAATTCTTCTCACAAGAAAGAAGAATGTCGAAGACGCCAAAGCTACTATTACATCAACGCCTTCACCGCTTTTCATCACCAACACTTGAGTGTTTGTTACTCATATGTAATAACACTTGAGGGGAGATTGTTGGAATCACTCCTAAACCTTATTCAAGTGTTAGTTACTCATATGTAATAGTTAGCTTATTATGGCCTTTATGTTTGTTATTAGCCTTAAGCTTATGTAGAAGGCCCATGAGCTTAGGCCCAAGCCCATAGGAGAAAGGGAAGGAGTAGGAGTGTTGCCCTAGCTCCTGGCCTATAAATACCTTATGTAAACCTTCATTTGAAGGTTGGTTGTTCAAGTTATTTCTTTCACAAACACTCTACGCATAACCGTATATATCTCGTGTGTGTGTGTGTGATATCTTGTTCAATCGCCTTTCTATCTTTCTTATAAGCTTGTGTGGTAAACCTTGTGACCTAACATCAAAGCACCCGAAAAGAAGCACTTTGTCAAATGAAATCTTGTGATTTGGTGGCTTTCACTGCGGTTTTCACATTTCTTCTCCCCCCAAGGGAGGGTTGCCATTCTGAACTTATATTTTTCTTCATCAAAATGTGCGGTGTCAATATATGATCAATGAAGATTAGCCCGGTTCATGTAAAGCATACAAGTAAAAGTCTTGTGTTCAGAAGCGTATATGGATTTGGTCACATACACATCAATCCCATTATCATAAAGAGAAAACAAATGAGGAATAGAACTGCATATGACACTCTCTAACTCTATACTCTTCAACCAACCAACCATCAAGTTTTCACCTTTGAAAATCCACAATTGAATGTGACACTAAGCACTACAAGAACTCCTTAAAGTGATAGTTATTTTGGAGATGATAAGAGCCCACCCCTGTAAAAAAGAAAAGGTTAGAGGTTTCACCCAACTAGATTTCCAAGTCTTCATTTTTAGAACTTCATAAAATCTTTAAATCCAACCATCCCGATGAGAGAGAAAGAAAAATCTTGTTATCAAATAGCCTCCTTTGACATTTTAAGTGAACTATGATAATGGTTTCATCAACTAACTAAAACCAAGTAATAACCAACATTGCCACGGAGGTAGAGAGTAGCACCGGCGCTTTATATGCTTTCATGGATTCCACATTTAAAACGCCGCGAGATTTTATAAAACCAAGACGGAAAGCCGAATGTTTCCCATATCATACGGATCGCATACAGATACAATGTCGGCATACGTTTGGGGAAAGACTATCCAATAAACACTTGGTAAACACATCATACCGCGAATCCTCCTCTTGGTGTTACGTTGTGGGTTAAGCGAGAAAGAAGAATCACACACGTAACCAAATACTTTATCACCTCTATTAACATTAAATAACTACGACATAACGAGGTATAATATAGATGAATTTAGAGAGAGAAAGTTAGAGGTTTGGGAACTTTAGTGAGAGAAAGAAAATCTTATTATGCTCCAACTCTACCTTGGGGTAGAGAGTATTTATAGTCATTACATAAAGCGCCACGGCGGGCTATGGATCAGCATACGATGGGTAAAGACCCGTCCGACTAAACTAAATACTACTTAACATTAAATAACTACGACACTTTAACTACCGGATTTTCCAAATCCTAACAATCTCCCCCTAGAGGAGGTCACCTCAATCACACATTAAAATTACATTGAATACAAACAGATATATCAAATTCTTGTTCATGTTCTTTGTTCTATAGCTCGTAGTCTTTGATTCTTCATTTTTGCATGTTTGGATAATCTGAGTGGAGGTCTTTAACTGATCCACGTGATAATCGAAGTTTTGAGTCGATTTTGAGATCATGCCACATTAATCTCTGAATCATCCATTGTGGTGTTGGTATTATGTGATGTTGTGACTTTTGGACCGACATGCTCACATTCTGGATTATGATATATTCTTATCAGAGTAGCGGAAGCTTTCGTTGATTCATGATATTGGCAGCAGGATAAGTAGAAGCATGGAGTGAAAATATCAGAGTCATTGATGCACTAATCATGATTTCTTTAGATATGAATATGTTGTGTGAGCATGCGGCTATGGATTGACCGCTTCATTCCGACAACAAACACGTGTACCTCCTGCGTGATAAAATGCTTAGCAAAAAGCGCATCTGAAAGTGTCTTTGATCACTTTCATTGAATTGAGGTACACGCCCATGGTTCTCGCTTGATCGGTATAAGTATTGCATGTGATCGTATAATTCAAGAATTTCCTTGACATGGTTTCGCACCGCTCTAGCCGTTCTCAAACCGAAACGTCTCAAAGAAGACAACACGGAGTGAGTGAACCAAATAAGATTCACTCGATTGATGAAAAGAGATTTGAAAAACAATCGGGTATTGCTCAATAGAAATTGTTTTTGCAATACAACGAAGGTTTTAATGAAAATCAATTATCAATCATAAACACCTTTTATTTTGAGAAATAAGTACACAATCGATGTGCTAAAGAAAAGAGTTTTTAAGCACAACGACCGGTTTTTCAAAGGTATCCGTCCAATCCATAACTGAACCGTGATTGATTCAAAAGATTGAATCGCCATTGTTTTCGTCAGCTTGTCACATGGTTGATCTATTGGATAGATCTCACATGCCACCTACCGGGAGCTTGTTTGATGTTGGCTCCAAAAGGCTTTCCATCTTCATCGTGAATATGTATGCATATCACTGATGTTCCGCAAATACCACAAGGATAATGCGTAGGACTCATAAGATATAATCCCTCTTTCCACATTGTGTGAAATAGAGAGTCTTCATTGAAAGTGTCCTAATGAGATTTATTGATGATCTCGTGGCTCTAGACTCAATTGTGCATATTTGGTTCCTATGCGAGACTAGGAGAGGGTCTCCTTCTTCAATATCAACAATCTCTAAGAGAAAGTCGATAGATTATGTCGGTTCCTCGTGAGAATGAAACAAGTCCTTTTAAGAGGAACTTGAGTGGTTTGGAAAGTTGAAGTGCAAGGTCGCCACTTTGGGTCCATGACGCCTTGTCTTCAATACCGATGTTACCTTGGTAACCACCAATAGTATATGAATTGAACCCGGTTTCTGGCCTAAGGTTGAATAATTGGAGGGCTATTTGTTTTCACCCTTTTCTCATTCAATTCTTTTTCATTCTTCAACCCCTTGAGTGCTTACCGAGACTTCATAACTAGAACCTTGTTGGGTTTATTCCAATACTAGCTCAGCCTCAGTCCGCACTCTTCCCATATCTCACTTTTCTCCTTTTTTCATCATACCTAAGGACTTCTACACTAACTAGTGGATTGTCCCCGGGTAGATCCCTCCTGCTTACGCGGAAATCATGGGACCTCAACTTAACCTTATCATCCTTATATCACCATACATAAAGTAAAGTTGGTTGGTCTTTTGGTATAGTTCATTCCGCCATTGGAACCAATTAAAAACCATTTGAAAATCAATCAAGATACTTGTGATATAGAATCAAAGCATTTTGTATCTTAATTGTTTTGATATTTTAGAAATGCTCCCCTCAACATATGCATAAAAATTCAGAATTTGTTTAGCACATGGAGGTAAGAGATCTTTGAAATCGTTAGATTAAGAGTGAAAGGTCCAATCTTTTGATTAACATTTTCTAAAATGATCATCATCACTTCCCAATCAATTTGAGTAGATAAAACATTTTGAGGAAGGATGAGGTTTTCAAAAGTTTGCTCCTCCTCAATATGTGCCTCAAGTTTGAAAGAGTTTTGCACATATTGAGGGAACCCGCACTTAGAGACAATTCAATCACGTTTCAATAATTTGAGGTTTAAAGTAGATGCTCCCTTTCAACATGTGCATGGAAAATTTGAAATCGTTTGTCACATGCGGGAGGAAAACATGCTAAACACTTATGAAACCATTTATCTAATTATCAGTTTAAATCCAATTTAAATCACAAATTCTCCCCGATCACAATTATCAAATCATTTGAGATTTGTGATCTCTTAGAGATTTAAATTGATTTTGAAAGCTTTTAAGGAGAATTGTGACTTGATTATGAAAACGTTTTAACTGATAAGGATTGGATTTTGAGACTTTAAACTCCATTGATTAAACATGCATAATTATCTTTTGAAAACGTAATAAGAACCAAGGTCTTGAACCAATTGTGTAAAATATTGTAGAACATTTAGAGTAGACCTTGCTCATTTAAGTGCAAATTGTTTGAAAAGAACACTTTTTGATTTAATTGAAAAAGCATTCTCCCCCTCAATTAATGACGAAAGTTGTTGATTGATGGATTGAGATTTTGACATTTGATAAGTTCTTTTGATTTTCAAAAATAGAGTCCGAAGTGTTTTCAAAAAAAATTGAGTTTTCATAAGATTGCAAATATTTTTCAGAGGAATCTTTAGAAGGAAAAATATTTGAGATTAAACATTTGTCTTGTTAAATGACAAACATTTGTTTTTAGAATCAGAGCATTAGGTTTGAAACATGAGATAAAGCATGGCTCTGTTCTTTCTTTGAAAAGCGGGTTACTGCCTAAAATGACAATAAACCATTGTTTCTCTTTCTCCCATTTTTTTTAATAATAATAATATTCGAACAATATCTAAAGACCCGTGTCACTCTTTGACTGACAGCACAAAGACCGTAGATATTTTCGAATAGAGAAAAACATGACAAAATGACAATATTTTTTGAAATTTTTCAAGATTTTTCAAATTTTTATGGATTTTTGAAAGTTTTATATTTTTCTATTTGCTTTTAGTTGGTTTTATAATTTTGTATTTTGCTTTTTGAATAAATATATACAAAAAGATGGATGAAGAAAGACCTTTACTCCTCGTCTTCCTCCTCAAGACGTTTGAGTGTTTCTGGTTGAAGGCTTTTCAAGCCAAGTCGTGGAAGAATAAACTCAAAACGTTCTCTTGGAAGAGCTTTGGTGAAGATGTCTGCTAACTGGTATTCTGACTTCACAAAATAGAGTTCCACCACACCGTTTTCCACTTGTTCCCGGATGAAATGATGTCGAATATCGATGTGCTTTGCTCTTGAGTGTTGAACGTTGTTGCATGAGAGAGCAATAGCACTTTTATTATCACAAGATGTAGGGATTTTGTTGAATTCAAAGCCATAGATAATTGGGATCTCATCCAAAGGATTTGAGCACAACAAGATGACATGGCTATGTATTCAATCTCTGTAGAGGAAATAGAAGTACTCATTTGCTTCTTTGAAGACCAACTCACAAGCTTATCACCCAAAAACTAAGCACCTCCCGACGTGACTTCGACGTGTATCTTGACATCCTCGCATGATCAAAGATCCGTGATAGCGTTAGTGACATACCGTGTCCTTCGGGTACCATAGTCCCATATTGATGGTTCCTTGGAGATACCGAAAGACCCGCTTAACCGCTTCAAGGTGCTTTTTAGTAGGCTTAGCCTGATATCTAGCACACATGCACACAAATAACAAGATGTCGTCTGCATAGTCTGTGAGGTACATCGTGGGATCCAATCATACATCGATATTTCGTTTGATCTACCATGATCCCTGAGTGGTCCTCATCCAGCTTTGTACGTTCAATCATGGGAGTGTCAACGGTGTCACATGAAACAAATCCAAATTTCTTTAAAATCTCATTTGCATATTTAGATTGATTTATAAAATGCCTCCGGGACTTTGTGAAATTTGTAATCCCAAGAAAATGACATTTGTCCCATCATTGACATTTGAAATTTGGAACCCATTTCATTTGAAAACGATCACATTCATTGGGGTCACCGAGGCAAAGATAATATCATCAACATAAATTTGAACATGAATTAAATGTTTGCCCGACTTCCTGGTGAACAATGTCGGATCAACGCTCCCTTTGTCAATCCAAAGTAGATAGAAGAAACTTTGAAAGCGTATCATACCATGCTCTAGGAGCTTGCTTCAAACCGTAAAGGGCTTTTTCAAGCGATAGACATGAGTAGGATGCTCTGGATTCACAAAACCCTCCGGGTTGGTGACGAAACCACCTCTTTCAAATCTCCATTAAGAAAGGCGGTTTTCACATCCATCCGATATACTAACCATGTTCTTACTAGCAGCAAGTTAGCCAAGAAGATTCTCGATTGCTTCGATACGAGCAACAAGAGCAAAAGATTCTTCAAAGTTCAATACCCTTTCTTCTTGACGATATCCTTTAGCCACTAACCTAGCCTTGTTCTTTAAAACATCACCATGCTCATCAAGTTTTACTTTGAAGATCCACTTTAGAGCAATGATCATAGCACATTCTGGAGCAGGTACTAATTCCCATACATCTAATCGATCAAACTCATGAATTTCTTCTTGCATGGCATTGAACCAACTGTCTTCATTCATGGCGGTTTTAACGTCTTTTGGTTCGATCTTAGAGAGTACGGAGTTGAAGAAGCACCATAAGGCATCGAAGCAAGTTGTTTACGAGTGGATACAGGACGAGAAGGTTTCCAATGATGTTGTCCAATGGGTGATCATGTGTCCATTTTCTAAGGTGTTCATGTGGTTGTTGTTGTGGAACTGGAAGTAGCGTGAGTCGATGTCTCGATGAAGATGGTTCAGATGATGATTCAGGAGCAAATATGTTTTCAAATGGAGCATCTTCAGGTGTAGCAAACGGATTAACTTCATCATTGATGCCAGAAACAATTCCATGATGTACATTTGATGATTGATGATTTGTTGATGAGACAGAGTGATCACAAGCCAGGCTTCTTGACTTAATGATATTGAGACCGAAGGGTTGACTTCATTCACAGGGATAGGAGCGTACTCGTTGATGGAATTGACATTTCATCAGTATTTGGTTCATAGTGTTCATCAAACATTAGATCAAACAATTTCTTTAAATCATCTTCTGATGGAGGTACATATGGAGTTGCTGGAGAGGATTAGAAATAAGAGTAGAACCAATAGGACTACTTGATGAAAATTGAGTTGCGGGTCCGAACTGGTTTGTCCCAGGAGCCATTTGACCGTCACCATCAACGTAACGCGAATTATTTCCATGATATTTCGGGTTCTCTTGTTGTAGATTCGGTAACCCTTCTTGTTTGGTGCATAACCAACAAAAACTCCAATATCCGCCTTTGCTCTTAATTTACCTAAGTCTTGACCGTCATTCGTTGGATAGCACAAAGCACCAAACACACGGGTAGGAGAGATCGGGGTTTTCGCTTTATGAACAAGTTCATATGGAGTTTTTCCATGAGAGGTGTGTATAAGGAACGATTTTGGGTGTAGCAAGCAGGGCAATGGCTTCAGCCCATAGAAACATTGGAACCTTTGAATAAATTAGCATTGTTCTTGGGGCTTCCACAAGAGTTCGATTTCGCTTTCAACTACACCGCTCGTTGAGGAGTTCGTGGAACACTTCTTTGATGACCGATTCCAACACTTTCATAGAAATCAATTTAAGTCTTTGTTAACAAACTCGTCCATTGTCCGCTCAACAATTCACAGATTGTTGAGTCAACTCAAGTCGCTTTTGATTAGTTTGATGATGACATCCTGAGTTTCATCCTTTGTCCTCAAAAACTTTACCCAAGTAAATCGAGAGTAGTCATCAACAACTACTAGAATTTATTTCTTCCCATTTATCGTTTGTACTCTCATTGGTCCGCACATATCCATATGAAGGGTATGAAGAACTTCCATTAATAATTTGTGGTTTTGGTTTGTGGGCATATTTCGTGCTTTTACCCAATTGGCAAGCTGAACCAAGATGATCTTTTTCATATTTTAACTGGGTAAGCCTCGACAAGATCCTTTCTAAAAAGGTTATTAATGGTGCCGAAGTTCAAGTGATTGAGACGACGATGCCATAACCATGACTTTGTTTTAGAAGCCTTGACATGCAAGCAGATTGGAGAAGACTTCATCATGTCTTCGATAGAGATGGTGTATAAGTTAGAACCACGAGTACCTCTTAATAATTCCACACCATCAAGTTCTCTAAGGAAGCAAGTATGTTTTCTAAAGGCCACCTCTAGATCGGAATCACAGAATTGACCAACAGAGAAAAAATTATGACCAAGACCTTCCACATAATATACTTTGGAGATTACACTTTTGCCAACTACATAATCACCATAACCCATAATTGCTCCAAAATGGTCGCTCCCGATCTAATAGCCCCGATGAATTTACTCACGGTTCATGAGCGACGGCTCCAATATATGCTTGGAAACACCGAGTCCAAGTACCACGAACGATTTGAACGATCTGCATTGAACACGCACAAGAATGCATAAAGATAATCGATAATTGGGATCCCCATTCAAGAATGGGTTCCACTTGGTTAGTAACAGTATTGGAACACCCACATCGTAAATAGAAACATCCATATGAAATAGAAGCAATGGAATCATCAGAAATAGATGCAGTGCTAGTATCCATATTTGACCTATTCAAAGTATGTTCACTTTTTAAGGGAATAGTTCTACCAATAGGCATCCATTTTCTAGTGGGCATTGTCTTAGCGTGATTGAGGGTAACTGATTGACCTTATGGTCAAAAGGTATCCATTGATAACCTATCTTCCTAAATGTTCTTCCTGTGGGTTTCCAATGTTTTCTAACTTTCTTTCGCTTTTGCCTTTTAGCCTTCTTAGCTTGATTTTTAACATTAACTGTTTTAACTGGCATTTGACAAAGATTAGACAAATCATTCATACCACATTCAAGATTAGTAAATGTAAAACCATGCAATCATCATTACATGTTTTGCCACAAGTAGTAGAATTCGCATTAATTATAGTACGCTTAGAGCTAACACTAGAATCAACACGATTCGTTTTATTCAAATTCTTCCTACGGTGATCTTCTACTTTCTTCCAATGCACATTCTTAGCTTGCGAGGTCCTATCATTCCTTGTATTGCCTTGAGACTTTGACATGCTCGCTTTAATGTCAACATTACCCTCAGAGAGGAATGGGAACATTAGTTGGTTTTGCTACTTTTGCCTTTCCCCAACTGTTTTGATGTGCTGGGATGTGAGCTATTTGAAGGCATACTAAAGTTCACATTTGTAACATTGGGCATTGAATGACTTGCATACTTGGCACTAGGCATAGAACAGGATATCAAGGGATTGACTTGCTCACCTAGGATTTAGGCATATTGTAATTAAGTATTCTAGAAGTTCTTGAGATCGTTTGGCATATAAGCATGCATGGCCAATTGCATTATCATGTGGTTTCTCTAACTTATCCTCTTCTACAATCTCACGGAGACATTTTAGGCTGTCCTTAAGGTATGAGAAATATGTTTGAATAGCAAGTTTGTTATTCCTAAGATGAGGAGGAACATATTTCATGCACAAAGCATATTTATTACGACATGCACCTTTGAAGCAACATTCTCCCCATTGGTCATTGGCATTTTCCCTTTTACCCGACTCTCAGTTAGATTCTCAATTTCTTTTGCAAAAAGTTATTTTTCGTTATTTTTGTTACGAGTGACTTTTATTGACTCAAATAACTCATTGAAATGACGCTTAACCTTTTCATTTTCTTCTAGAAAACTCTCATTTTCCTTTTGTAAAGCATTAACTAAGTTTTGAAGATGAAAATTTTGAGAATTCTGAGAATCTAAAGGAGGAGGCATTTGGGAGCCAATCACATTGTTCTTTTCACCCTTTAATTGAGAAATTTGGGCTTTCAACTTTCTCGATTGTGTTACAATGAGCTTGAATCTGTTCATCACGCTTGTTTATTTCAAAACCGCATCAAACTCGAACGTCCGGGATATCTTGATGTTTGAAGTTTTAACATTTTCTTTGAGATGTTGATATTTTAGTTGTAAATCAAAATGTTTAACTTCTAGTTTAGAAAAATGTTTTACCAAATTATCGTGATCATCCTGTTCAATTTTCTCACTTAGTTTAGAGTTTTTGATTTCAAGCTCAATGACACGATCATGGGAGACTTTCAAAGCAAAAGATAATTCATGAAATTGAGAAGCAGTAATAGAACAATTAGTGGCAATATAAAACACATCTTGAGAGATACATTCAAAAATCAGATTCTCATTTAAGGTATGCAAGTTCTTCCTCTCAATTTCATTATATTTTAATGCTCGCCATAGTTATTAACCTCAACTATCATTGCATCAAATTCCTTTTCCATTCCTTTAATATCTGAATCCATCCCCTATTTAAGACTCTCAAATTGATCTTTTAGTTGTTTAAAGAAAGGCATGACCTCAGTTAGATAACATTCTTTTGTTTGCTCAAAACCCTTTCCCCTTCAGTTATCCCAGTAGGTGTGATCCTTTTCTTACACGTTTTCTCAAAATCAACAAATAGTTGAAAAATAACATATTGACTGATTAAGGTCTTGCTTTTAGTGGCATAGTCTAGGAACTAAATGCATTGGTGTATTTGGAGGATACACAGCTTGCAAGGCATTTTCCTAAGGGGAGGGTTTGTAACAAGATTTCTCAGCTTTTGCTTATCTAAATCCTTTTCCAACACTTGTTCGAGTGTTAACAACGTTTGAGGCTTAAACTTGTTCAAGGAAATCCAATTTTCCTTCTTGTAATCATGGGGTTTGATCGTTATGTTATTCTTTTACACCTCAGGATCTTCTAGCTTCATGTTCATTTTCTCCCTAGATGCATCATCTAATTTTCTATCTTCCTCAGTTCACTCAACGCAACTAGGTTTCTGTCTAGGTTTAAGAATCTCATTACCATCATAGATCACCTTATTAGCGCTTTCTAGCCTTTTAATGACCTCTGATTTAGTTCCTAATAAGGGGAATGCTATGCTTATCGCTTAAAACTCTATGCTTAGTGATCATGTGAGCAAATCTGAATTGTATTCCCTTTGTACGCATAACTTATTTTCAAGCTTGTTCTTCAAAGTTTTAGATTGGAAAAATCATTCAAAAGTTTTGATTCCTTAGCATTGAATTCTTGCTTAAGCAATTTAACATTTTCTTGAAGTTCTTGTTTTTGCTTAGCAGCTTTTGAAAGCTTTTCTTGTAAGGAGTTTAACTCTTGTTTTAACACTTCTCTAAAATTACTTTTTCTAATAATTGTACGCATTTGGTCATCCATCTCCTGCTCACGGGTAGTTAATTCAAACTTAGCTCGTTGTTCATAAATAGCAACACGTTCTTTATAGGCATTAAGTTCAGAGATAACAGAATCATCAGGGCACATGCAAAGTGTATTCATCAAAAGCATAGTCATCATTGATTGCATAAGATACATCACTTGGTACAATCTCACTTTCACTTTGTTTCACATATTGATCATATGGGACAATATTGATATTACCCATATTTTCAATATCTGACTCAATAATTACAGTTGATTGTACTTTGTCATGTATCTTTTGCTCATCAACTTCATCGTATAGTTTTAGTACCTCAAAAATGATTTTGTCTTTGGATGGACTAGCTTGTGGTGATGAAGAGACTTTAGAGGACCATTGAGAAATGCTAGCCATGAAAATTGTTTGTGATGTAGGTTCATCATCAACGCCGAGTCGTATGCATCACAATCAACTTGAAAGGCATTCTGATGATTGTGGCCTATCTTCCGAATTGGCCGCTCATCCACATCCGCATCATATGTCTTGTCATTTCCTCTCGCAAGAAACAACAACTCCTCTTCATCCAAAGCTGCACCATTATCCCGAGCTTGCACAAGCAACATCTTATCCCCTCAAGTGCGCAGCCTCCTGCATGTGCGCCTTGCATGTGTCCCTCACCACCAAAGTTGTAGCATTTGATTGGCTTTGTTTGTCCTTGATTTCCAATCCTTCCCCGATTCTGATTTGTAGCATAACCTCTACCAACTCCACCTCTTCCTTGTTCATACTGCCTTTCTTGAACTGGTTGTACCATAACCTTCCCATCTCTCGACAAAGACTTGATTGTGTGGATTTGATGCGCTCGAGGTTGTTGTTGGTGTGCGGGAGAGAGTTCATGTTTTGACTAATCATGAGAGCCAGTTGATTAATGAAGTTTCCCACGGCTGCATCAAAGATCGCTTGTTTGAACATTAGATCAGGAATGAGTTTGTGATTACCATTACCCATGGGTATAACTTGAGATGCTTTGGTGGTAATTCCAATGTTTGAGTAGAAGGCAGTTGAATCATTTGATGAGCTTGTCTCTCCCTGGTTGGTTTTGAACTGATTAAGAATCCTTTTTTCAAACATAGCATGTCTCTCATTCCGAAGAAGGAAGGCATAGAGTTGCTCATAGTTTGTATTCTTCAATCCTTTGGTTAGCTTCACAGAGGTGACAAACTTGTGCCATTGGGGATTCATGTTGTTCACAAACTTTGAGTTCAATTGAATGTTTGGCATAGTCATTCTGATGTTCCTCATGTCATTAACAAGCTTGTGAAATCTCATGTAATACTCATAGACACTCTCATCTGGTTTCATCTTGAAGTGCTCAAATTCATCATAGAGTTGTGATTCTCTGCCTTCCATAGTTAATTCGAACCGAAAGAAGCATCTTGACATTATCCCAAACCGCCTTGGCTTCAGTGTTGTGATTGATAAGCTTGTAGATATCGTTTGGAAGACCTTGAAGTATGATGTTAGAAGCCCTGATATCAACATCGAATCTCTTTTTCTCCTTATCATTGAGCTCATCATATGTCTTTGGTCTATCTATCCCATAGATCATTGTTCCATCTGCAGCTGTATCAATTAAGTCTCTTGTAGTCTCAACTTGATAAGGTCCTTCATCAATCGATTTGAGAATGTTGACCCCATTTTCCTTTCCAAGACAAGACAATCTGATTCTTTGAGCCCAAGAGTCGTAGTCGCCTGGTCAAGCATGGGTGGACGAGTATCTCAACCAAATGGCTTGAACATCCTCGCAACAAGTGGAGATGATTGTAAAAACGTTGGTAGACATGTTAACTTATTACACGGGATTTTATAACACTATGATTAAACCGGGAAATAGATTCTTTCACGGGATTTTACTAAATCAAGAGAAAACCGATTACAAAAAAAAGTTAACCAAGTCGCTAAGAAAACTTTAACCAAGTCGCTAAGCACCAAGTCGCTAAGTAATTAGAAGACAAGTCGCTAAGTTCCAAATCGCTATGAATTTTGACAGCAAGTCGCTATGCACCAAGTCACTAAGATGTCAAGTCGCTAAATAGCAACTCGCTAAGGTCCAAATCGCTAACACCAAGTCGCTAAGAAACTTAAAGAACAAGTCGCTATCAAAATTGAAAGCAAGTCGCTACCTCACCAAGTCGCTACCAATAGTGGAGAATCCACTAAGTGTACTGTTTGTTGGCTTGTCTCAAAAGGCAAGTCGCTATGACCAACTCGCTACCAAAACTCACTACAACTCGCTACTTTTTACTGAAGCAAGTCGCTACCAAGAAATTCACACCGAGAGCCAAGTCGCTACCAAGAAAAACTTTAAAAACACACTTTTCAATCCAAAACAAGCTCAACCACAGTGATTCAAGCTTACCAAACCAAAACCCAAGCACATACAATGATCCTAAACACAAAAGTTGTAAAACCCTAAAATCTAAAACGTGTGAAAAGACCATTTTACCCCTCAAATTATATATTTATGAAAAACGTAAACCACGCCAAGCTCATTGAATACGTTCCTAACCTAACTCATAAATGTGTATTACGTGCAAGATAAATGAAATCGTTACGCTTACATCTATAATATGAATCACACGTTTAATATTTTTGCATGGGCCGAAATTCTATTAAATATGCAAATGCATGCACATAATACTTAAAGCCCATAGTACCTAAAAATAAAGCCCATTTATATTTGTATTATGGAAGTCAAATTTCTGTTTTGATCCCCTTTAATTCACCTGTATCTCTCCTTATTAACCCTATTATCAATGCTTTTCATTAACTCCCATATTACTCATTCAAAAACACATTAAACCCTAAATGTAAAAGTGGCGGCACCCTTCTTTTTCTTCCCTTCTGCCATTCGATCCTAAAGCAAGACAGAAGACTCGTGAGACAAACAAGAAAGATTGGTTCTCGTCGTGAGTCCTTGGTTGGAAAGAGTAGTTCCCGATCGCGGTGTAGAAGGTTGACTTGTCGTGGGATTTTGATTGAAGCAACTAGGCGAAAGACCTGATGTGGTCGTAGGTCCGGACTCAAGAAGAGGTGGTCGCTTGGTCGCGGGTTCCGTGTTCGAAAGGGGTGGTTTTGGTCGTGAGTTCCTGGTCCTAGGATTCTTGTTTCCTCTCAAATCGCATCAATGGTATTGTATCGCATCTCGTTTCAATGTTTTCCTTAATTACTGTCGTGAAGGCTTAGCCTTGTGCATGCAAGTAACCATCTAAATCCATCACATAAATTAACAAGTTTTGGTCTCAATGAAATTATAGCTAGATAACCATAAAATTCGACCCCCATATGTATGCCCCACCATTGAATCTGTTTGGTCCTCCCTCGCATGCCATTTTCACGTTTTACTTATTTCATATCAAGCTATCTCATCTTGTCTTGCCTTCTTTTGTTTCTTTTTGTTTACTGATGTCATGAAGTACCAAGTAATATGCATGCTAACCTAATAAAGAATGATACCTAAAATCATATAAAGTGATCACATAAAATCATGAATAAGCTCATAGAGATCAAATGAAGTAGGCCTTATATTCGACCCATATATACATGTTGTCTTGAAATCTGTTTCGACCCTCATGCTCTCGACATATATATATTTAATCAACTGATTTGGGTGTTAACATGATCTCCTGGGTGTAATGGACCGATTGGTGTGGGTATGGTGTATGCATAGTCCTGTGATATGTGGTCGAAACTGGTCGCGGGATCAAATTTTGGGTCGTGTAGTATATTGGAAATGTTGGAACGAGAATGTTTCATGGGTGGGACTTATGCATGATTTCTTGTCTTGTGGATATGGATGTTTTATCATGGTCATATTAACATGTATGGCTAATATATGAGTTCATTATGTGTAGAATGTACTACAAGAATGAAAGTATAATGATTATGAATGTGTATATATTATCTCAAATGAATATGAGCTTAAATAAAACATTAAACTTGATTATGTACACTTTAAACCTTATACTTTACTAAAGTGTCATATTAAACCCAAAACTATGATGTTGGTTATATTAAACCCTTAAGTTTAATAAATTGTCATTTTAAATACTAAAATTGATAAATTATATATCGAATCCTAAACTTACATAGATGGTCATAATAAACCCTAACTTATAAGGTTTGTCACTTTCAATACTCTAACTTGAATAAATGTTAGCTTTGACTATAATGACTAATATTGCTAAATCGGAAAACCTGCCAAAAATGGAAAGTTATTAAAAGTGGAAACCTGCTAAAAATGGAAAGCCGTCTAAAACGAGTAATCCAATCTTAATAAGCATTATCTAATTCGTATAGGTTCCGGACGGCGAGATTGATTCATCTTGTGACTTTGCTTTCTTATTTGGCTTGCTTCAAATGAGGTACAGATATTCTATCCCTTTTCAGTAGGGGTTTCTCATGATGTTTTGATCCTTCGACTTTGTTCTGCTTATGATATTTCATTACTATGATTCATTGCTATTGACCCTCTGATATTGAACCTTTGCTTTACTGTTGACCTTCTGATATTGACCTTTGCTATTGACCCCTCAAGCTAATGAACTGTTGATATTGAACTATCAAGTTAATGAACCTTTGATATTGGACCTTGATATTGGTCTATTGTTATGAACCTCTGAATTGTGACCTACTGATATTGAACCTCTGATTATGATGACTGATATATATTGCTACACTGTGGATATTGTTTGACCACTTCAGATTTATACCCGAGCCAAATACTGTTAACTAGTCATGGAGGTACCATGACCGTGTCATTGATCACCAATGGCATGACTCCAGTGTGTACGAGTGATGTTACACACCGTCCCTTTCTGTTATCTGATTATGAGCTCGATATATATTGTTTGGCCACTACTGTTTCTGCAGGGGCGTATGGATGCATCCTAGATCTGACTGCATCGTTATGATATATATATTGTTCTGGTGATGTGGTGTGTGTGCAATACACCCCTCACATACTGAGCTAGCTACTCCAATCGGTTAACCGAGGTCTCCTCCTATTGTTTGGTATTTCGAGGTCACCCTCCGAATACGATGGTTACTATTGATTACTCGGGCGCTATTGCCACTACTGATATTACTGCACTGTATCTGTTGGCTCGATAGATTTCGACAACCCTTACACTGTTGATATATTTATATTGTACCATCTGTTTACCCTAACGCACCATATTCTGTATTGACTGCCGTTACCCTGTACCCTTATGTGACTTATTCTTCTACCATTCCATTCACGCATCCGGGTTATTATATGATTATTGAATTTGATTATGCTTTTACATGTTTATGTGACTACCATTTACCGCTACGATGTGATTAATATGCGATTATATGATTCACCTGTTGTCATCTGATTATATGTTATCTTACTGTTATGTGACCCTCCGATATGTCTGGTGACCATGCTAGTGTTTGATCAATTGTTTTGTCTGGTTATCTTATATACCTCGTTCAGTTAGTCTCGTGGACTATGACTATCCGTTAGTATCCTTATCTGCTTATTTTGACCTGCCATGTTTACAATTCTGTTTATGCTACTGTTGGATTGGATAAATGGTTCAACTTATGTTGTCCGGCTTGTTAACTTGTTTAGTTTTCCTGCTATGTCCTTAATCCATTCAATTATAATGTTCGTATCGTATTCCTACCGGTTACGTGTGGCTTCATGTTTTGATCTTAGTACTTCCGCTGTTATGATACTTGTTATGTTATTAACTGTAATTATTTGACTTGTGTGATTGCCATGCTTACTTTCTCGTTAATTGTTTCCGCTAGCATTTGGACTTCCGTTGGCCTATTTATACTCGATTTCCGCTTTATTGTATGCCTGGTTATTTAGATGTGCTTACGTTTATGTCATCAATGTGCTATGTGCTTTTCCTCCTCTCATATCGCTCCTCCGGGTATTTGTGTAATTGTGTTTCTCAGACCCTCATCGCCTCATTGATCTCTTCTCGTTGCGACATTGTTTATCAGTTTCCATATTTCATTTGCATCTTGATTTCGCTTAGCTTTCGCTTTGTTATATCTGTTCAATCGGGCTTTTTAAGCTCACCGCATTTCTTTTCTGCGCAGTTTTTAGTTGAAGATGGGCTTTGATGGGCTGAGAGTTGGATTATCCGAGCGGACCGACCCTAGTTACCTTTTCATTTCATTTTGTTCTAGACATATTGGGGTTTGTATTTTCTTTGTAAGTCATCGGTTATATGACTTGGTATTTATTTTTGTAAAGCTTCCGCTTGTAAATTTTATTTGTATGTTCTGATATGACACCAGAATGTGACACTTCTACCCTTACCGGGTTGGGGTGTTACAATTATGGTATCAGAGCCCAGGTTTCGTCTTGTTGACCTTAGGATTGACCTGTGAGGACTTGGGTAGACACTAGGCTTCCGTCTGTTCTGATCTCT
>OU343221.1:145841803-145950279 GCA_910596185.1 Chrysanthemum makinoi | reverse complement strand
TTATCATATCTCCACCGAGTATGATAATTTAATTTTATCTAGACATTCCCATAATATGTCTTGATCAAACGAGCTTAACTGAGGAGATTCATGAAACTATGAATTCTCCTATTAAGGATGAAGAGTTAGTCATGATTTGTATCATGATTTTCTTTCTTTCTTCATATATTCACTACTTCTCCTCGTTCTCCACTCTTCGAATGAAGACATTATCTTTGACCCCGCATTTCCATGTACCATTTGTGTATCGGATCTGCTCTGCCTCTCTGTATCTCATCGGTGTGGAACTTTTCACGATTTCAATGTTTATTCAAACATCTTGAATGAAAGTCCGATGGAGATTGTCTCTTCCACTTACTTCCCCATGAACAAATTATTCGGAGGTCGAGTCAAGCTAGCGACTTGCAATCAAAACAAATATAAACATGGTTTTTCACCCGTGTTAACCTTCTACGGGGAGATGCCCCACATGTTGTAAACCAAAAAAAAAAAAAAAATTGTAAAAAAGAGAATAATTGTTGTGTTTCTACACTTAGCTAGTAATGTTATCTTTTTACGTTTCTGTTTCGGCATAATGGTACTTTGAATATTGAGGACAATATTCATTTCTAAGTGTGGGGGGAAATTCTGGCTAATTTGATCATAAATGTACCCTTTTAGTCCCTTTTTCCCCAAAAATGGCCAAATTTTAAAATTTTTATTTAGTGGAAGTACTATGTACTAAACACAACAAATGGTAATCATTCCACCATGTCTAACCCACATAAGGATTGGCTAATCCAGGAGCAAACGGCTCTTGGTAAAGATATCTCAACCCGTTTCCGCTTGCAATTTGCCCAAAATTGATGGTGTTCACTCACCATATCCTAAAAAGTGAAGAGTTGGCTAGCCCGCAAGTTTATGGTTTGTGGTAAAGGCAGTTGGAAATCCATAATTGGTAATCGACTCACCAAAGATAATATTGATAATTTATCTAAGAGTTATTAGTCCGCTAAACGGCCGGGTAAAGACAAATCAAATCCGTTGAAAGCTGGTGATTTGCTCAAAATCATTTGGTTATCGGTGTACCAAGGTTCTTACTTGAACTGAAACATTTGGCTACTCCGGAAGTAATGGCTTTTGGTAAAGAGATAAAATCCATTAATTTTTCTTAAAACATTGCTAGGGACTAGCAATATCTTAGTGTGGGGGATTGATGAGTGTCTAAATACTCATCATGTTATATCGTTAGAATGCCAAAAACATCTGAAAACACTCAGAAATGCTTCAAAATGATAAAATATCACAAACAAGTGTTTTATATGTTTTAAATGCAAAAACATCAAAATCTGATGAAAACCGTATCAAGTTTGCATAATTGGCAGTTTTAGTCCCCCAAGTTACAAAAGTTGTCAAAATTAGTCCCTGGTAATTCAAAAAATAAAGAAAAATGTCATTTAAGGTCCATGGGATTCAAAAGTTGTCAAAACAAACCTTTGAAATGTAAAATTTGCAAAATTACAACTTTGGTCCTTAAACTTTGAAAAATGTCAAATATAGTCCTTGGTTAATTTAAAAAGTGAAATTTATCAAAAATAAACCTTGTACTATTCATAAATGACAAAATTGGTCCTTATGATAAACTTTTGGAAAATTACATCTTTGGTCCCTTAAGTTTCAAAAATTACATAAAAGGTCCTTAAAGTTTAAAAATAAAATAAAATACAACTTTGGTCCTTGTGTAATTGTGTTATGGCAGGTTTGGTCCTCAAAGAAAGTTTAGAAAAGTGGCAGTCAAAGCCCCTCAAGTTTGGCAGAATTACATATTTGGTCCTTGGGCTTGTTATTACTACCAAACCAAACGGATCCTATATTTACTAAACACCCAAGTCCAAATCCATCCAACCCAACCCAATAACCAAACCCGGCCCAAAAGTTTAAAAATAAGACCCTCAGGCCATCGTTCATCTCCTTCATCTCAACAACACTGTCCACTCGCTTCCTCCACCTCTACTACCACCTCATCTCAACCTTTCCAACTTGTCTCCCAGCTGTATAACAACCCCCCTCCACCTTGCAAACCAGCCCACACTGCATTAATTGCAGAAACCCACCCAAAGACTTTTTGGCGCCAAAAGTAAAATTGATGGCTAGGATTTGTTTCAGAGATCCAATGGTGGTGGGATAAGCTCAGAAGCATGTGGGGAGCCTAAAGAGGCTATAAAGAAAGAAAATGAAGCAGAGGAGAAAGGCAAGTAGAGTAGTTTAGTTTAGTTTAAGTCGTTTTAGTTAAAATTTAATTTCCAGTGTAATTTCAATCTTTTAAATACTGTTTTAATCAATCTTAGTGTGTAACAAAGCTTTTGTAACCATCAATTTCAAGTTTAAGCTACTTTTCAAGTTTATGCATATTTTCTATTTCAAAAATCTCGAAATGTTTTAATGTTGTTTGTTAACTGATATAAAAGACTGAATAGCCCATGTAAGCTCCTAAAAAAGCTTATGCAAGCTTTTAGAAACAGTAAAACTTAGTCTAGTACCAAAAACCAGAAAATCACTAAAAATACTAATAAATTAGTTAAAAATAAAAAACAATGGAGATGGTGATCAGAGGTTGAAGAAGGGTAATGCTTGGATTATTATTGGTTTAGTGCTTCATGGGAAGCAATAGGTGTGATCTTTGAACCCCGCCTCTGCTTTGTTGCTTGGATTCAATTTGTAAGTTAATATTCTTTAAAAATTGCATTTCTTAGTTCAAGTAGTTAAAACTTGTTAATTTGTCTTAATATTGTTTCATTACAAGAAATATAAGCTAATTACTAGGTCTTTGGTTTTAAAAGCCGCTTTAATGCTTAACCTTTCAAAACAATCCTCCTAAAGGACCTGCTTGGTTCTCGTGATGACACTGTGGTTCAAGTCAGGGTTGTTAATTGTTGTTGTCTCAGAGTCACTTAAGCTCTAATAGTCAAGATAAATCATAAAATTTAGTTCTATTAGTAAAAAGTCAAAATCATCTTTAAATCAACTTAGATAGTTAATGTTAAGATCACGATTACAAATCCCATCAAATCACAAAACCTTACAAAATAGCTTCCAACCTTGATATTTAATTTCATATTGACATTTAGAAGTCAAAGTTCATTAGTCAAATTATTTGATTTTTTGTCAAAACCACCAGATGATATAATTTTATATTTCATTATTTTTTCATTCATCTATTTTGACTAAAATATAAAATACTAGCTTTTTAAATTTTATTTTTGTCCATTTTGGCAAAACGGTTAATCAAGATTCAAGTAAGATTTCAAAAAAAGCCCTTACAAGCCTATTTGTGAATCCCCACAAAGAGTACTTTTAGCCTTTTTGAATAAGGCTGTTTATTTGTTTAGCTTGATAGTCCAAGTGCTTATTTACATTCCTAGCTATTATGTTAGTTTAATTTATAGCTAGAAAGTACTTTAGAAAAATTCTATTATAGTAAAGCAGGTAATGATTTAATTAAACTTATTTGTATCTAATATAGTGCTTATTCCTAGTCATTTTGCTTTTTCAGTTATCATTTTAACTTATAAACTGTTGCTTAGCTTATTTAAGTCACTTTTTGCTTATTCATTTAGCTTATTAGCTATTTAGATAAACCTTGTGCTTATTTTCAATTCTAAGTCCACTGTTAAGATTATCAGCTTATTCAGAGCTTATTAATCAGTTTCATAAAAAGTTGTAGTTTTAAATTTTGCTTATTTCATTGTTCTTAATAAAGTGCAAAAAGAAAATTCCAAAAATAAAAATGTTTCACAGGGGAGAGGCAGTGGGTCAACCGAGACCCTCCTCAAGAGGATGATAGTGGTGTACTCCCAGATGCCATTTAACTCTCGGGTCTTTTCTCGTTAAAACTTACACAACTTAATATATAACCACGTTTCCACAATGTTTAAACGTAGCAAATAGCTTATTTCCAGCTTATTTTTAATAGCTTTTTCAACTTTTGCAATTTTCATAAATTTGTATTAGTATTAAGTATTTTATGAAAAAGTTTCAGATTTTTCTCATTTGTTTTAGTATTTTTAAACATTTAATTAGTGTTTTTAGTAATTAATTCATAATAAAAAATATAAAAGTCAAAAAAATATAAATCTTTTTTCTAAAATTTTCTTTGTCATTTAGCACGTAAGAAAATTTATTTTACACTCTCAGAGGCTTTTATTTCATAAAATTTGCTTTTTGTTTTATGACTGCTGCAATTTTTAGACATAACTACGCGTTTTCATTTTAAATCACATTTTTAGGTAATTTAAGTTTAAGTTTTAGTTAAAATAGTTTATTTAAGTCATTTTATTTTATAAATCACAAAAACATCATTGTAAAAATAGTGATAACGTTTATTTAATATATTTTAACTTTTTAATTTTCTTAATTTGCATTTAAATCAACTGTAATTTGTAAATCTTTTCTTTAGGTTATTATCCATCTAAATCCTTACTGATCACTATCCTAGTGATCATTCTATCATCTGTTGTTTTTAAACACCAATTCATCCTCCTTGGGACTTAACGACCAAGAATACACTATATTCTCCTCGATCTTAAATTGCATTGGTGCAGAACTGCTTGAGTTTCTTACGGTTGGTCATTCACAAGGGCTAGCTTCATGCGGAGAACTTCGGTTTTGCATCAATCAACTACCAAAAGGAATTATTGGCCGTTGTTTATGCTTTTGAGAAATTCCGACCATACCTTGTCTTATCAAAGACCATAAGTGTATACTAGCCATTCTGACTTAAAGTATCTTTTGGCAAAGCAAGATGCTGCCACCATTACTTCCGGTGGGTTCTCCTCCTTCAAGAGTTTGATGTTACTATTCTTAACAAAAAAGGAGCGGAGAACCCACGCCATCACCTTTCTAGACTATCCCCATCAAAGTGTGCTCGAGAAAAAGGAGATCACGGAAACATTTCCTCTTGAGACACTTGGGAGATTTGTTCTAGTTGTTGATTGCTTGGTGGTCTTGAGGTCTCTACTTTTGGTTTTTAGATTAGCTTATTGAATAAGCCTGTGCAACAGCTTAAAGATAGGGGTTAGGCCTGTTTGGCATCTTAGCTTATTGCTCACTAAATCATTGTAGCTTGTAATTCAGAGATATAGGTCAGATAATATAGGTTCACCACTTAGTTTAAGCTTATTACAGTCTCCGTAGCTTTTTCTCAGAGAATGTTTTAGCTTATTTTAGAGCTTAATTCCAAGGAAGTTACACATCAGCCAATTATTCCCACATAAGCCATAGTTTTTATATTTTTCGTAAAATTAGAATATTATTTTAGATTTTTCCTCAAATTTATTTTTCCAACTTTGTTTGCTATATTTTCTTATTTAAAACTAGTTTTAATCCTTTTAAATAGCATTTAATTGACATTGTAAAAGTTCAAAAAAATAATTTTTCAATTTTCCTAGATTAAGAAAATTATAAAGTAAAAAATAATTTTTCCAGATTTTTCCTAGTTTAATTTGTAATTTTTAACATTTAAATTAGTTTAAATAAGTTTTAATTCAAATAAATTCTAAAATCATAAAATTAGTTTTAATTCTTATATAATTTTCAAATATCATTTTTAGTTAGAAAATAATTTTAGATCATTTTAGGACCTAGATTAGATCAGAGTTGCATTTTATTTACGCTTTATTTAATGCTTTAGTTTAATTCACATTTAGGATTTCCTGTAGTGTAATTCCCCTTAATTCTTTCCATTCCCCTAGGTTTTAATAAAATCAAAAATCCAAAAACATCGGCATTTTAATAACGAACCAATAACGATTGCTCATTCACACCTCGCTTTAAAACACTCTGATTTCCTAATCAGATCACTATCACTCACGTGTTTTGATTCATTATCCTTTTTCCTAAAGGGATTTTAAATCATTCCTTGTGGTTATTTTTGATATCGATATTGTGGTTTTATCCATACACACACACCCCTAAACCTCAACGAATCAATATACAATGAAGATGGAAAGCCTTCTAGAGCCAACATCAAACAAGCTCTTGATAGGTGGCATGTGAGATCTATCCAACAGATCAACCATGTGACAACTGAACAGAAACAATGGGGCGATTCAATACTTTGAATCAATCCTGGTTCAGGTTATGGATTGATGGATACCTTTGAAAACCCGGTCGTTGTGCTTAAAACTCTTTTCTCAAGCACATCGGCCGTATTATATATTTCAAAATAAAAAAAGGTGTTTATGATTGATAATTGATTTTCCTTAAAACCTTTGTTGTATTGCAAAAACAATTTATATTTAGCAAGATACGCATTGTTTCTCAAATCTCTTTTCATCAATCAATGAATCTCAAATTGTTGGTTCACTCACTTGTTGTCTTCTTTGACATCGTTGGTTTGAGAATAGCTAAAGCACCATAAAACCCATCAAGGAGGTTCTTCGAATTATACCCATCATAAAGATTTGTATTTGATCAACGGGAACCGTGGCCGGTACTCAATTCAACGAAAGTGATCAAAGACACTTCGTAAGCTATTGCTAATCTGTATGCATGTACACCTAACGCTTGTATCCGACGTAATGGAGAGGTCAATCCATTGCCGCATGTTCACACAACACATTCATTTCAAAAGAAATCATGATTAGTGCATCAATGACTGATATTCTCACTCCATGCTTCTACTGCCGCAAATATCATGAATCGTCTAAAGCTTCCGCTACTCTGATAAGAAGACATCATGATCCAGAATGTGAGCATGTCGGTCCATTTGTCACAACATCATATGCGGGCAACACAACAATGGGTGATACTGAGATTAATTGTGGCTGATGATCTCAAATAAAGCTCGAAGGTCATCAAAATGTGGATCAGCCCTATAGCCTCCACTTATTGTGCAAAGTAGTTGGACTATGATGAAATCGCCATGAATGCATAAAGATTGAATATTTTGATGAAGTGAAGTCTACGAGCTCAAGACTGAAGATTAATTAGAATGCTAGGATGCTAAAATGTAAATCATGGGGAATTTCCCTTAGGGAAGATTGTTAGGAATTGGAAATTCTATAGTGAAGCATCGGTCACCCCATAATATATTCTAGCTTAATTTAGCTCGTAGACATATCATTTATTATGTTATTTGTTTGTTAGTTATTAGCGTAGTTTAGTCTAGTGCAACACCGTGGTGGAAGGGGACGGTCTACCCATTGTATGCCTGATCCACAACCCGAAGGAAGGCGTGCTTCTATGTATAAATAGCCCTCTCCCCACAAGGGAGAGGGTTGGATGTTCATTTGGAATCTAACCTTCTATGTGTTTCTCTCACTAGAACATCTCTCAATCTCTCTCTAAACACTCCATATGCTTCTATGATTTAAGTATACATGTTTGTATGAAATCCTATATCTTACAGGTTCTATATCAATCAGGGTTCCTATAGTCTCTTTTACTTCTTCCGGGTAAGTTATAGGCTGTGTGTGTTACTCAACTGATGGTAGGACTTGTGGGCTTGGAGTTTTCACCTTATTCTCCATTATATCTATATCTCCTATATGTTCATCATGTGTTTTGGTAGGATCTAACCAAAACGCAGTCCTGAGTATCTCAAATCCTTCTCTAGCCATTTCAAATTCCAAGTCCGATTCATAAGAATCTTCCTCAATAACTTGATTACTATATTCCAATTGCCTAAACTATTCCTCATGCGTGAAATCTAACCCACGCATGCACCTAGCTAGCTCAACTCTAACCATCTCACAATCTTGGTTCAATTCAAGGTCCATGTTCTTAAAAATTGGGTCTTTATGTTCATGGTGCCTATAGTCGGATAAATCCTCATTCGTTTGCTCAAGTTGTGATGTATACAAACCTATCAATTCATTCAAATTATGGTTCACGGTTAGGAAGCTTTCCTCAAAAAATTTCCAAATGGTCTCACTAAAAGGAGTTGATCCTAACAATGATTGTTGATAACGCTACACGCGTCGTTCGGGGTCAAAGGAACTTTCTTTTCTTCGAGCAAGTTTTATAACACCCTAGGCAGTGAACCTAATCGTTGTAGTGTAGTATTAGGGTAAGCCACGGGTATTGATATCGTTCTCTAGGGGAATAGGAATGCTAGAGAGAAGTTACTACGCTAAGGTTGGGGTTGAGGAAGATTATTTTTTTATCTTTTTATGTTTTTAGAAAATGGAAGGTACGAATCTCGGGTTTGGATTTGGGGGTTGGTATTTCTACCGATTACTCTAATTATCTAATCAAAGGTGTATGTAGTCTATGTCTAATTATTGTGTGCTCAGATGATAGTTTAAAATGTGTCCACTTAGGTTTTATTACTCCTTAATTATCTACTATTGATGGTTGAATTGTCACGTCCTTATTCTTAATCGCGTTGTATGTCTAAAGTCGTAGGGTATGCATTTATCCCTAACTCTTTGAACTTACCAAAGGGTCTCGTCTACAAAACCTCTACTTAATCATAAACTCCAACTCCAAGGCACTTTGGGTGGTTTAGCCTACAACCGCCCTAAGTGTTATAGTCTAAGGTTCACAAAGATTAATCAAGCATTAATTACACAATGAATGACCTATCGCATTACTAGATCATTAAACAATTAAGATAAGAGACAACCAATCAATATTCAATAATTAAGTTTCATATTCTCTAAGCAAACACACAAATAAATTAGCCGGACATGGAGAACATGCAAGCATACACATAAATAATTGAAGACATAATTGAATTAATGAAGTAAAACACTTATCTTGATGTGTTAGGGTTTGGAACCGAAAATATTGTACAAGACAGCCTTGGTTTGGTTTAGGTTTTTACTCCAAAAGACTACCCACTAAAACCGAAAATTCGGATTCTATATATAATATTACAATCGCGACGGCCACCTTATGATTGGCGGATCGATCGTCGCCATTAGGTTTTGCCTTTTGCCACGTTAGTCTTAAGCACGCGTCACCTTCGCTTGACGCCCCTTTGGTCTCTGCCGTCCGATCAAATCTAGGCCTTCTGAGTCGCGACGGCCTACTTTTAAAGCCCGACACCGTCACTTGAAAATAAGCAATTTGGCTAATGCCCCGTCATTGTATGCCTCCGTCATGTCAGCATAAGGACGGCCACCTTGTATTTCAGCCAGCTTGAGTGTCTCAATTCTTGACTTTGGCCATTTTCTTCAGATATCCGCCTTTTCTTCCAAATAAGTGTCATTACAGAATTTGCCTCAAGAGACCTAAAAAGTGAAAATGAACGATATTAAGTAATAACGGATACAAAATTGATCAAATAAGGGCTTAAACGACCCCTCAAAAAGGTACATTTTAAAACCTTATCAAATATCCCTACACTTGGTATTTGCTTGTCCTCAAGCAAATGTGCTTTTAGCCAATTAATTTATAAGTTAGGCTTCATGAAGCATTGGTTTAAAATAGTCCACAACACATATAAGCCCCGCAAAAGTCATAACAAGCACGGAAATTACATACTAGCACCTCACATGGGGTGTTTTGATACTCACATCTCTCGGGTGTATATGAAATATATCAAAGTGGAAATAGAAGATAAACACTCATTAACCGGTCCTAGTACATAGATTACCATAGGCTTGAGAATAGATCAAACCTCCATCGCTTTGGCGTAAGCACCTAGGAAAGACTATCAAAGAGGTCTTTAAAGGGTTGTAACGTTAGGCTTACGGTAGGGAAACGAAGGGTTTGGTGGGATAGGCTATTTAGTTAGGCAGCAAGTCAAAAATCTTATATGTTACAAGCATACGAAGAATGGCGTTGCTAAGCCAAGACTCGACACTCTAAACTCTAGATAACTGAAACAAACGTACAAAAATTTAAAGATAAATGTAGGATGGTAGCCCGTTTTTTTTTTTTTTTTTTTTTTTTTTACATACACTTTTACTCTACCATCCTCTACGGTAACATCAAAATGATAGGGATTTATAAGCACATCCCTACACTTGAGTTTTTATTACTCTAACACTAATTTGACCATAATTGAAAAGATCAAAACACTTAGGTATATTATTACGCAATTAAGGGAATTTAACGTTCCCTTCCAGTCATTAAACTTTAACTTTTCCCATGAGTCCCAATCGTCCCAAAACTGTGTACAAAGGATATGACTCGACTTAGTAACTCATGCAAGCAACTAGATAATTGAATTAAGGGTTTAGGTCGATAACAATAATGCACTAAAAGTGAGTGCATACAGGGTAGGCTAAGGCGATTTGGGTGTACATTTGGGGGTGGGGTGTAAACAATGATCTTCATTGATATTCCAGAAAAACCGAAACATCACGAGAACCGCGAAAAAGGATAGGCTCGAGGGTTAACTAAGGGTATCGTGTACTAAAGATGAGTACAACGCAAAGGGTGTGGGGAATTACTCAACCGATGTGGAAGAAGTAATTATATTACGGGTATCAAACAAGGGTTATCCTAATGCCTCTTATCATTTAGTTATTCCTAACTACACAAGTGTAGTCTTACTAGCGATCTCGGAATGCATCACAAAACAAGTTCTAGAATCTAATATACTACCGGTTCACACTCTAAGCATTAAAGAGATGCTTTAATTCCTATTAATCTAAGGGCGATCCTCACATTTTGGGTGGAATTTAGGTGGTAAAGGGTTTTGTGCTAGTCATGCAACTTCCTATCCGTGAGACGCTTTTGTTAAGACTAATGGCCCACTCCTATATGTCAAAAATTTAAATTTGGTGTCAAAATTAACCGACATTTTCTAATGGTTTATTACACAAATACAATTGGACAAAGCAAATAGTCAAGGATAAGCATAGTTTCAAAGTTCCCTTTTTATTTTCCCTCCCTACACTTAAACTGAACATTGTCCCCAATGTTCTCGAAAAGTATCAAAGTTATGATAATGGAAGGTAATTAAAACGAAAGAAACTAATACTTTATTAGCTCTGGTAGGATCCGGTGTGAAGTAGTGGTTAAATCCTTTCCAAGAAGAATGTATGCGAAAAGCTTCCAATCTTATGTAACTTCTTCTTGATAAATTAAACCTGCAAACTTGAAGAAAACAAACGAAACTCTCGGTAAAATCGATTGGTAATAATATATATAAGACTCGACTAAACTAGGATATAATGCTTGTGGAATGGATGTTTTACAATTTCTCGAAAATTAAGACCGAAAATTCCAAAATTTATAAGTAGCTCGAAAACAAGAAAAAGTAATCGTTGTTTTACTTCCTTCGACGCGCCGCAAGTTACGATCCGACCCGCCGATTATTATCGACAAAACTGGTTCATGATTTTCTGAAAAATTGAAAAAATTATATCTTTAGAATCGGAAAAATTTCGCAAAACATCCATTATGACTCGATACAAGTATTTGACTCGAACAAACACACATATATATCTTTTAATTAATTGCTATTCTCATGTTTACGTTTCTTTTGAAAATGTGTGTAATCCTCCCTACACTTATCCTTTATGTAAAATACCTTTATATGCAATTAAGACGAGGTTAAAACAAAATAAAGCATTTTTACAAATTTAAACATGAGATTAAACAATCAATAAAAGATATATGACACTAACAAGCAAACAATTAAGCATGGGTTGCCTCCCACTAAGCGCTTTTCTTTATTTATGAGTCTTGTAGCTAGACTAGAGTGTTCTACGTTGTCTCTGCAGCATGCTTACGGCTCATACTTAAGCCAATCCAACGCTCTTTCATTCTTTTTGTAATCATCTCCTAATTCAAGGCATTTTTTGTAATACCGCTTAGTTTTCTCATATGGGTACCTAAGTCCACTTTGCTTATCCCTTTCACTAAGCAATGGAATAGGGGTCATTCTATTACAAGCCTCAATATCCTTATGTTTAAACCTAGGATGAGCGTGACATTTGGTAGATAAAGTCTTCATCTTCATCAGAGAATGTAATTAGACCATCAATCATCCGTTCATTCAACCTAGTCATTCTTTTGAAAGGTTTTCCAAAAATTACTTGAGTGAGGTCCTTATCAATAAATTCTCCTAAGTCTTCTAAGACCATGAACTCTACCAAATAAGCAAAGCTTCCAACAAACACGCAAATGAGTGATCTTCAACAACATTGTTCCCTTGATAAGTTAACTCATTGATCTTGATTTTATTGTATAGGTCCTTTGAGATTAAGTTTAAAGGCAAGAATGAATTTAAGTAAGCATCGAACCCTTTTAATCCTATTTTGCAAGGGAATTGCATGTTAAAGGGCCCATCTTCCTCCATTTCAAAACTAACTTCATTGATGACCTCCCCACTATCAAGTGCTTCACCATAATCAAATTCCTCATCGGAATCTGAGTCATAGAAAGGACTTTATTGTTGCCAATTTATATCATTATGTCCTAGGTGATTTCCAAAATGGTGAACGGTGAGGGTTTTTGGGATTGGTTCTCAATTTCGGGATTGGAAACGGGTAGGGTGAAGAATCTTCGCGGAAGACAATCATCATGGTGATTGATGGATTTTACGAACAAAAGTCACAAAGAAGGGGGATAGACTACGAGGAAGCTAAAAAATGAGAAAAATTTACTTGATAGGAATCAAGCAAAGAAACCTAACCGAGGTGGACTACTAACTAGCTATTCTATTCCCCGAACGGCGCCAAACTTGATAACGCTACACGCTGCTCGGGGTCAAAGGAACTTCTTTTCTTCGAGCAAGTTTTATAACACCCTAGGCAGTGAACCTAATCGTTGTAGTGTAGTATTAGGGTAAGCCACGGTATTATGATATCGCTCTCTAGGGGAATAGGAATGCTAGTGAGAAGTTACTACGCTAAGGTTGGGGTTGAGGAAGATTATTTTTATCTTTTTAATGTTTTTTTAGAAAATGGAAAGGTACCTAATCTCGGGTTTGGATTTGGGGTTGGTATTTCTACCATTTCTAATTATCTAGTCTCAGGTGTATGTAGTCTATGTCTAATTATTGTGTGCTCGTATGATAGTTTAAAACAAGGTTGTAAAAATCGCTAGGCGCTAGTGAGGCGGTTGGGTAGGGCCTAGCGATTAATCGGTTAGGCGGGGAATAATCGAGGATTAATCGGATTGGAATTTTTATACACAAAATTGTAATATTAGATATTGTATTATATTTTATGTATGAGATAAGCATAGAGTATCAAAATTCAAATATTTCAAGTGTTCAAATATAAACATAATATATAATTCTTCAAAGTTTAAAGTCAAACATAGATATTATTCAATTTGTAGACCATTTTTAAGCGATCTTTGACCGATTTTGTTTGATTAATCGGTTTGTTGACCCATTTTTAAGTGATTTTGTCTGATTTTTATGCAATTTTGTTGACCAATTTTTAAGCGATTTTGTCCGATTAGACCGATTTTTTTCGATTAATCGGTTTGTTGACCGATTTTTAAGCGATCTTTGACCAAACCGATTAAATAGGCCGATTATGATAAATCAAGGCGCTTAGTGAGCGATCAGCGATTATGCGGGGATTAATCGGCCACCTGGAACGATTTTTACAACAGAGGTTTAAAAATGTGTCCACTTAGGTTTTATTACTCCTTAATTATCTCCTATTGATGGTTGAATTGTCACGTCCTTATTCTTAATCGCGTTGTATGTCTAAAGTCGTAGGGTATGCATTTATCCCTAACTCTTTGAACTTATCAAAGGGTCTCGTCTACAAAAACCTCTAGGAATCATAAACTCTAACTCTAAGGCACTCTTTGGGTGGTTTAGCCTACAACCGCTCTAAGTGTTATAGTCTAAGGTTCACAAAGATTAATCAAGCATTAATTACACATCGAATGACCTATCGCATTACTAGATCATTTAACAATTAAGATAAGAGACAACCAATCAATATTCAATAATTAAGTTTCATAATCCCTAAGCAAACACACAAATAAATTAGCCGGACATGGAGAACATGCAAGCATACACACAAATAATTGAAGACATAATTGAATTACTGAAGTAAAACACTTATCTTGATGTAAGTTAGGGTTTGGAACCCTAAAATACTGTACAAGACAGCCTTGGTTCGGTTTAGGTTTTTACTCCAAAAGACTACCCACTAAAACTGAAAAATTCATTCTATATAATATTACCGCGACGGCGGTGCCACTTATGAGTTGTGGACGCCGGTCGCCATTAGGGTTTCGCCTTTTACGTTATTTCGCGGCGACGGCGTCACCTTGTGTTGTGACGCCGCCCCTTTGGTCTCGACGCCCTCGATCAAATCTATCGTCTCGAGTCATGACGGCCTACTCTTTTAAAGCCCACAATCACACTTGAAAATAAGAAATTTGGCTACCGTCCAGTCATGATGTTCGACGGCGTCGTTAGCTGGCAAAGGATCGCGCCACCTTGTATTTCAGCAGCCTTGAGTGTCTCAATTCTTGACTTTGGCCATTTTCAGATATCCACACTTTTCATCCAAATAAATGCCATTACAGCAATTTGCCTTCAAGAGACCTAAAAAGTGAAAAGGAACGATATTAAGTAATAACGGATACAAAAGTGATCAAATAAGGGCTTAAACGACCCCTCAAAAAGGTACATTTTAAAACCTTATCAAATGTTTAATAGAAGCCACACATGCACATAATTCATCAAACCCATCTAACATTACCCCCATCTCCTCTTCTCAAACATTCATTGGAACAACAAGATGCGAATCTATCAATGAAATACAATTGTTCCTCTATTGTTAATGATCTAAATGTAATTTCATCCTCCATGGTGACAAATGAAAATGGTTTTACAAACAAAGGGCACAAAGAAAAGATAGACTACAAGAAAGCTAATAAAAAGAAAATTAAAATCTCACTTGATAGGAATCTAATGAGTAGACCTAAACGAAATAGAAATCAAACCTAAGCAATAACTATTCCCCGGCAGCGACGCCAAAAACTTGATAGCGGGGTTCGGGGTCGAAAGACTTCCTTTTCTACGAGCAAGCTTTACAACCCTCTAGGAAATGTACCTAATCGTTGTAGTGTAGTATGGGGTAAGCCTAGGGGGTTGATCGTTCTCTGGGTATAGGAGTGGGTCGTGGTACTTCTACCAATTTTTACTACTAATTAATTAAACTAAGGATAGGCTATGTTAATGTAGGTGTGCTCTTATGATGATTAAAAAATGTGTTTACTTAGATGTTCTTACTCCCTAGTTATCTCTTATTGGTCGGTTGAATTGTCTCATCCTCATCTTAATTGGTGCGTTGTGTTCCGTTTGGTCATAGGGCGGTGCTAAATTCCCCAATTCTATGAATCGTAACTCTCCTCTAGACTATCCGAGATCGCCAAGTACCTAAGTATCTCCCCTGAATACTCTATTATCCTAAAGCTACAACTCACGCAATAAACACAACGATGGCCTAAGTGCACTCTTAAACTTTTTGCTATTTAGGACGTTCAAGCTCGCAACAATTAAAGAAAAAGCTAGTTTTCCTTACTCTAGCGTCTACCAATCAAGACCAGAGACAACCTAACAATAATTAACAACTAGGTTTCATGAATCTAAGAAAACATAATGATAATTTAGCTACTCATGATAAACAAGCAAGCATACACACAAACAATTAAACATAGAGTAGACATAATGATATGATGGATTAACAAACTTATCTTATGATGTACAGAATGGTTTGGAAACCTAAAATATTGTCCAAGTCGGACTACACACGTGTTAGGGTTTGCTCTCCAAAATTCTACCTGCCTAAATGCTGAAAAATCGAATTCTATATATAGATTTACAAGCGCGACGATCGCTTTTGATGGCTCAAGACCGCCGTTTCCGTCTTCGTTCTCGCGAGCAGTCATCGCTGGGAAGACGTCAGTTGAGGATTGTGACGCCGTCAGACTTCAATAGGGACTTTGGCTGAGATTTGTTCCTTGGTCGTCTAGTGTAAAACAAAGGGTGACGCCCTCCAAAATTAACACTTGACGTCGTCAGACTTTAGAACCAAAAAAGCATCTGAGCCGTCGCTTGGTCTTTATCAAAATCATCAATAAGTGACAGCGTCACCCTTTGAGATGGGATGCCGTCAGGTTTTAAGAACAGTTTGAGTCTTGAATTTGTCGTTTTCTTTATGTTTTCGTTCCTTTTCGTCCAAAAATGCTTCATTCCAGCATTTTGCTTTCAAAAAACCTAAAATGTGAAAAGGAACGATTTTAAGTAGTAACGAATATAAAATGTGTCGATTTAAGGCTTAAATGACCCCCTAAAAACATATGTTTTAAATCCTTATCATTTATGCATATTATAAATATGCTTGCCAAGAGCTTCAATTTGTTTAGTAAGAGCAGCAATGGCGTCACTTGGTTCTGAACTACCACTACTACTTGAAACTTGAGCTTTGTTCTTAGAATTTCTCACTTTAGCTTTATTTTCAACGATTGTTAAAGCTTCTTGAGTATTTCTAGTCAACAGATTTCCACCCGCTGTAGAATTGAGTGAATCTTGATCAGATTGATTCAACCCATTATAGAAAGTGTCAATTTAGTGGAGGGGTGAAAATCCGTGATGAGGACACTTCTTTAACAATTCTTTGAATCTTTCCCAAGCTTCGCTGAATGGTTCATTAAGTGATTTGATTTATAATATTTGTTTTTTTAGAAGGAGGATAGACTTGAATCACGAACTTGGAGACTATAGTCTTCCCAAGTTGTGATGGAATTTGGAGGTTCTTTTTCAAGCCAAGTTCGGGCGACTCCCTCGAGAGAAAAAGGGAACAAGATCTTTTTTATCACATCGTGAGGGACTCGATTAATTTTAAGGGTTTGAGTGATTTTTTTGAATCTTCGGTTATGAGAATGAGGGTCATCATTTTCAAAACCATGAAAAGAGATACTTGTTATAAGATTAAGTAACCCAATCTTTATATCGAATTGATCCACTAAAAGCAAGTACAAAAATAGCATCTCCAACACCTTCGGTAGGTGTTTGGAGTAACTCCTCTATTGGTCGGAGATGATCGGGAGCCATATTTTGAGGGATGGAGCCGCAGGAGCGGGTCCCTGATTGATGTTTTGATTAGTATTAGCCAAGTTCTTCAAAATTAAATAAATGTGAAGGATCACAACGATTTCTCTGTCGAATTAATCTTTCTAAATTTGAAAGAGGAGAATTTAATTCGTTTGAAGAAGATCGAGTGCTCATGCACTAAAAAGAAATAAGAGAGAGAAAAATTTGGAAATGGAAAATATTTTTGAGTTTTTGAAAAAGATTAAATAAAAAGAAAATATTTTTGGATTTTTAAAAGATTTTTAAAAAGGAAAATATTTTTTGAATTTTTGAATTTTTCAAATTTTTAGTGATTTTACTTTTAAAACTATGAAAATTAACTTTCAAAAGAAAGGTTCTTCAAGACACTAACTTGAAACAAAAAGCAAAAATCTTAAGTCTCTCCGACAGCGGCGCCAAAAACTGATTCGTGTGTAACATAGCGGTTTTTTATATTTTAAAGTTTTCCCGTTAGATTTAATAATCACTTGAGGACAAATGATAGTCAATTTTACGGAGTCATATTCCACGACAAAATTTGAATTGAGATTTACGTTTATGTTTTTTCGTTTGATGCTTGATTTTCAAATATTTTGGTTTTGTATTGATTTAGAAAAGATTTAAAAACTAATTTTAACTATTTAAAAGCAACTATTTTAAGCCATATTAAAATTAAACTAATGACCGGATTAACGATTAAGCTAAAATATGATATTAAAAGCTATGCTTATCAACTGAGGTGAAAATGAAATTAAGTGTAAATAATCTATTAAGCCCTTTTTAATTAATACTCGTCGAAATAAAATTATTTTCTCACAACGTTGGCTTATATTGAAAACAATCATTTTTCTTCTAGGTAATAATCACAAGATCTAGATAATTAATTATCCAAACAGCTTTTACCCGTTAAAACAATCAACCAAATATATCCAAAAATAATCCGGAAAATATTAAGCAATAATCTTCGATACCCGTCTAAAAAACTATTTTCTCACAACGTTGGTTTATTTTGAAAACAATTCTTTATTTTGGCAAAAAAAATTACTTGATTTAGAAAATTAATTTTTAAAACGGCTTTTGCCCATTTGATATAACCAAAATTCAACCCATGTAACCGAATATTATCAATCAACAATTTCTAAGCTTCTCACACGCAAATCCCATATCACTACTCACTTAACAAGCATATAAAAATCTACTCACTACGCATAACTACCAAACCATCAACAATAATAACCATTTTTCTACAAGCTAAAAGAGAAAGTAAAGAAAATATAACCCGATCTAAAATAAGAGACGAATTTAACCACTCGATTGTTTAAACTTATCAAACCCCAAAGTTTAGTTCTTTATTAGTTTTTATTACCAAGTAGTTAATAAAGTTTGTGACTTTACTTACTAATTAGTTGTATAGACATTAGAAAAGCTATAAACTTTAGTTAATAAGCAAGCTTATAAAACCCTTAAGCTCCTCGCTTTAGGATGAAAATGATGAGAAACAAAGAAATATCACAACTTTATCAAAGGTTGAGACAAATAAACAATAATATGAACCAAATAAGCTATGGAAAAGCTTATTGATTTAAAAAGTACTAAACTTTAAACAAATAAGAAAAGAAAAAGCCTAAAGATTAGATCCAATATCCACCCAAAACTAAGTTGTTCCAATCCGAAGATTAAACGCGAGTTGGGTATATTTAAGGACTAGATCTAAATAAATAAGCTATAAATGAGAATAAGCTAAAAAAAAGATAAAAAGATTAAAACTTTAAAAGCTAAAAGATTATATCTAAATCCACCCAAAACAATGAAGGTTTCAGAAGAGAATTTTGATGAATGTAGAGAAAGTTGCTGAACTTCAGCTTTTGTAGATGATGGGTTAGTTTATCTTTTAGAAATCCCATTTCTTGTATTTTCATTAGGAAAATCGATAGATTGTGACGGGCTTCATGTAAAAGAATATCATATAAGGTTTTATAAGATAATTTCTAGAGTCTATTGTATTACTTACAATATCTGAGAAGTAGTTGAGACCATTGTGCAACTCACAATGTTTGAGAAATAGTTGAGACCATTGTGTAACTCACAATGTCTAGGAAATAGTGGAGACCATTGTGCAACTCACAATGTCTAGAAAATAATAAAGACCATTGTCCAACTCACAATGTCTGAGAAATGATGGAGAGATCATTGTGTAACTCACAATGTCTAAGGAATAAATGAGTTAATTGCTTCATTTACAGTGTCTGAGAATGTAATGAGACCAATGTAGGATTTACAATGTCTGAGAGTGTAATAGAGACCACAGTTTCTCACAGTGTCTTAAAAAATAAATGAGACCATTGTATCTCACAATGTCTGGGATGTAGGAAAGACCATTGTAATTAGTTACAATATCTTGGATAAAGTTTCATAATCCTAAAATGCACGAGTAGATGCATGATTTGGAAAAAATATGATTGTGTCGTAATGCCTTAGAATAAGCAAATGGAGATATGTTTAGTCTATCGTTTAGCTAAAATGATTGAAAGCATGTCGAGTGTATATATCAATAAACTAGTATGTTTGTGTAGCATAAACTACCTAGAAGTCACATAATCGTCTGGAGGATGGAAGGCACGGAGAGCGAAAGTCTATAAATTGTTTTTGTTTGAAAAAAGTAGTTATAGTTTAGGTCACAATTAGACCTGTTTCTCTATAACTAAGGCTCTGATACCAATCTGTAACACCCCCAATTTCGTGATACGCAGCAGAATTCAAACTAGGTGTTACTTAATGGCACGACAGTCATAACAATAGAAAACAAACTCTAATGGAGTCGTTTTAAAAGATTTATCATTCGATTTATAAAAATATCAGAGTTTACAAAAAATGAGGTCCCAGTAGTTTCACGGTTTACAAAATACATTAAATGGGTTTTCAAATGATAATAAAATTTATAGCCTTCTTGAGTATCCGTGTTCCTCCGTGCCAACCTCGCACAATATGGACCATACATGCTTAAAACTGTCAACACAAAGGTTGAGTGAAATTCATAGAGTTTGTTTGATGGTTGAACACATTATGTTTGTAGTGTGAGCTATAGACTCACACCAATGGTTTGAAAACAAAACAGATTATTATTAGGCTAAGCATCATGCATGCAATCATGCAATCGTTAACGTGTTCCAAAATTAATTGAAAATGTCGGCGTGCCCTATCGAAGTAAATTGCGCTTTTACCAATGTTACTCAAATATAGTGCTTTTTGCCCCCGTCAATACAAACGGGATTCGTCAATACCAATAGATCTATTCACAATATTCGCGCCTAATCACTAGTGATTAATGATTTATGATTTAGGGACTTATGTTTGGCAAATGCGGTAACTTAGTGCTAATAAAACAATCGGATACATACGAAAGCAATGTGTTCGATTTAAAATAAAGCATGTATCTCCCCAAGGGTTTGTAAAACAATTTAGTAATAGAAAGTGGGGCTATGAACTCACCTCAGAGTAAATGATATCAAATGTATAATGAGAATGATGGATATGCCGTGAGAACTTCTACGAGCAACCTAGAATAGGATGTTGCGACTAGAATTTGAAATAATGATGTGAAAGAAATAACAAACCTATATACGTCTCTATGTTGATCATGATGTAGTACATGGCAGTTGTATATGTTGTTTATAGAAATCGACCATCACGGTCCCATCATAATTTAGTGGTCATGTAGTAAACGTTCAAGGAGCTAGGACACTTTAAATCGTAAATCCAGCAACTCGTCAATACGTTTTACTCAAATGAAACCCCTCACATGAAGCTCCCTACTATTGTAGCACTTAGTAGATAAAACATATGTTTTGAGTGAAGGTTGTTATAATAATAAGTTTATCATGTTTTTACAAGTTCTCGTCGTTTCATAAATATGATCATTGATAATGTAAGTATATAAAGTTATGTCGTTTGGTTTGTGTTGGTGTTGATTTGCCAAGGTTAACACCTTAGTTAACGGTCTTGGTAAATAAGCCTTGAGGCTTTAGCCATGGCCTTGTCGTGGCTTTGGTCTTGACTACCATGGTCTTGAGACTTAGCTTTGACCTTAGCCGTGGCCGTGGTCTTGGCTTATGGCCATTAGGCCTCTTGGTTTGCTTTTAGTTGTGACAAAAGTATAGTCGTGAGACTATATATAGGGCGCTTCTTTGAAAGATAATGGCCTATTTAAGCATTTTCAAGGTCCGAGCTTCTTTACTATGTAAGGAAAACATCGTTCCGGACAACTTTCTTGTTTTAACTTTTGATGATTCGGACCGAAGTACCACTTTCAAAACGGACAAATGTTTAACGGCTTGTGTTTAGGCAATTTCGGCTTGGTTTCGCTAACTTCTTTCGCCGATTTTTGACTCGCTTGTCCGTTTCGTGATTCAAGTTATATGTTTCTTTTTATCTTGTCTACCATAGTATATAAGTTAAAAAGTCCATATGTGACTGCTTTTAATGGTCTCAAATGTGTATAATATGACTAGTTTACTAGTTTGTTACTTTTACGACAATATGTGAATAAAAACATGTGATTGAATATATGTACATCGTGAATCAACATAGTAACTATATATATAGCATGTTTTCAAGATTATGACTAATAAACATTAGATGATGGTGGTGATTAGTTGCTTACAACTTTTGGCTTTCAATCAAGAAAGGAGTAACTAGTAAGGATAGGACTTTGATTGAACACTTAGGACCTTGGATTGAGCTAGGTTTCTACACCTTGGCACCCTTGTAATCTTGAAGAGTTGGTGATGAAGTACTAAGTGACTTGAGTAGATCTAAACTCAAGAAGATCACTTAAACTTGCTAGAGATTTGATGTAGTAACTTGATATTTGAAACTTCTTTGCATAAACTTGGAGTTTATAGATCAAATTATGGAAGATATGATTGTTTCATGATATGAACGACCCAAATAAGTGTATGAGGGGTTTTTTAGGATTTCTTTCACTTGCTATTTATAGGAGGGTAAGTTTGGTTAACCATATATTGGGTTAAATGTTAACCATGGTTAAGTTAGGACACATGTAATGATCTAAATGAAGCATGGTTAGGATCAAGCCACCAAAATGATGACTCACCCCATATGGGCTGTCACAAAGTGGTGAGTAGGCTTAGAAGATAAGTCTTGGTATTATCTAGAGTTTAGAGCATGATTTGGTTCCGTTAAATGCTAACCGTAAGTTGTTAAGCCATAAAACGTAAAATCGGGTATCGTAAAAATACGAAACTTGTAGGAATGATGAAACTCATCATTATACTCCATATAAAAATATAAAATGAGTGATAAGTCTCATTGGGTGCAAAACGCTGCTAAAGGCTGAAACACGGATCAAAAACGCGTAAAATGCAATTTATCAGAAAAGAACGAGATTTCAGGGAAATGCCCGTGAATTTATTTAAAGTAGACTAAAATTAGTCTATAAGTGATATGAGATGTCAAAATGTGGTTTTCGTTATACGTGGATAACTTAACAGTTATACGTGAAGTCTAAAAGTTACGCGATTTAAGCAAAAATGTAGAACGTACAAAGTTAATTTATTTATGGTCAAAGGAGGAGGGAAATATGTTTGACTTTTCCAAAAAAATGTAAATGTGTCTAAACATCTTAGAAAATACAGTGCAGGAATGGTTAAGTCTGGGTTTAAGTAGAATTGTTTAAAACGTAAGTTTAGTCTCTCAGACGACTCGGGTTTATTTTGTAACATTTAAATGAAATCTTAAAAATTCTCTAATTGATTATGAGTGATCTAAAAATTAATCTGATGTGAGGAAAATTGTCAGAGTTGATTTTCGTTATGCGTGGGATGTTTAAATGGTGCTCTGACCAAAACGAAACTTTAAGACGATGTTTTCTTAATAACTTTTGCGAAGATGATCTAACGATTGTCAAACTCTCAGGTTATTACTAAAATAAATTAACTTACGAGAATGTGAAATAAAATTTTTACGGAATGAATAGTGAAAGTGAATAGTAACTTTTTAAAAATATAAAAAGTAACCCGAAAAATGCGGGTTATTACAACAAATAGCTGCAAGAGTTATCCCTTTCTGTAACCAAATATCAAACACCATATAAGCGATCATAATTTTTTTTATCCAGCTTAAAGTCAGACCTCAGGCGGTCACATAGAAACTATGAGTAAGAAAGCTAATAACTCATCCAATGGAGCCAGGCGGGTACCTAAAAAATATTTTCGGTTATGGGCTAAGCAACACAATCAGGCCACAACTTTTTGGCCACAAAGTTGTGCATATAGAAACCACGGTAAATGTTGTATTTTTACAATATAATTTCACAAGCAAAAATTATCCCAACCGATAGGCGATGATCGGAGCATATTTGTAAGTTATAACATTTACCATGGTTGCTCATATAAAAAAAATGGTTACCCGCTATGACTGCAAATATAACAGTTTATCTTGCCAAGACACGGTCGCACTCAACTTTAGGTTTCATATTAGGCATGGCCGTTTCGTCACAAACAAAACAACAGCACAACATAAGCAAACTCATAAACTCTTATTGAACCACAATGCTTGCAAAAACCACCACTACCACCACTCAAATACCATGTTATAAGCATTGATCAGCATTCACCGATAAAAAGTATCCCAAATACATTATAATTATAAGAATATAACATTTACCGTGGTTTATAATGTGCACAACTTTGCAAGCCTTTCTCGTAACTAAATACCGAACACTATAAAAGTAGTCACCCGCCATCGCTGCAAACATAACAGTTCACCTAGCCAAAATACGGGCGCATTCAACCTTTATGTTCCATATTAGGCGTGCACGTTTTTTCACACGCAACATAATAGCAAACACCGAACACTATAAAAGCGGTCACCCGTCATGGCTGCAAACATAACAGTTTACCTGGACAAGATACGGGTGCACACAACCTTTATGTTCCATATTAGGCGTGTGCGTTTGTTCACACGCAACATAACAGCAAACACCGAACACTATAAAAGCAGTCACCCGCCATGGCTGTAAACGTAATAGTTTACCTGGCCAAGATACGGGGCACTCAACTTTCAGGTTTCATATTAGCCGTCCACGATTGTTCACACACAACATAACAACGCAAAGATGAGATGCTTGAAAAAAGCATACCATTTTTCCCCCTGAAAATGATGAGCTATAAAATTATAAACAACAAATATGCCAATCTAACATCAAGATAAATTTTCCACAATCTAAAAATTAACATTAATCATCTGTACATATAACAAACATACATATCTAACAACAAATATACAGATCTAACATAAAGAAACTCAAAAACAACATTAAAAACCCACCAAAGATAATATTTTTTCGACATAAAATAGATGAAGTTAATAAAAGTGATCAATCCTCACCTTAAAAAGAGGGTTCTACTATAGAAGGGACAGGTGGCGTGGCGAAGACCATAACGACCATAAAAAGACTCACCTGTACAGATAACAAACATACAGATCTAACAATAAACATACAGATCCAACGTAAAGAAACTCAAAAACAACATTAGGACTATCACAAACCCATCAAAGACAATATTTTTTCGACATAAAATAGATGAAGATAATAAAAGTGAATAACAAAACCCTAGAACTAGAATACAATGTAATAAAAATAGCGCTTCCTCACCTTAAAAAGAAGGTTCTACTGTAGAAGGGACAGATGACGTGGCGAAGACCATAACAACCATAAAAAATCATACATAATCCATCCATATAGATATAACACACAAAAACCTTGAGCATTATTGAATTCACTGTACATCCCCTCACATAAACACTATAGGCACAGTAAACATGGATCAGACATACACACATCGGCCGGTTTTTTTAAATCCAAGTTACAACCCGAAGCGACACCGTCGCATAGACGCTATGAGAAAGAAAATGAGCAACTTATTCAACGGAAGCCGGGCGGGTACCAAATAACTATATTCGGGTATGGGCTAACCAAAACCGAATAGGCCACAAAAGTTGTGCAAATAAAGACCACGGTAAATATTATATTTTTATAATAGTGATAGGTTATTAAGATCCCCTTAAAACTCCATTTATACACTCCATCTTTTTTCAACTTTTTTCTTTTATTTTTTTTTAGAAAAAAAAAATAAAATAAAATAAATAAATAAATAAATAAATAATCTTTTTATTATAAAATTATTAAACCGAAAGTAAGAAGTATAAAATATAGAGTTTACAAGTAAAATATATTAAACTGATAAAAAATAGAGAATAAAAACCGATAAAAAATAGTGTTCTACTGTTAACAGAGAAATTAAAATGTAATGTTGTGTACTTTTTTGTGGACCATACCAATCAAGAGTTGTGATATATATCTAACAATGTAACTTTTTTTTGAGCAAATCTAACAATGGACCTAATCAATTAATCTTTTGACAAGTGTTATATATTTTTTCTCTTTCATCATTTCTCACCAATTAATTTTTAAATGCACCAATCACATCTTTAAAACTAATTTTAGGTGTACGTTTTATGCATCATAATATTTTTTCTAAAATCAATAATATTTACTAGTGCATGTGAGTCCCACAAAATACCTACTCATTCATAGAAGAAGAAGGAAAAAAAAAAAAAAAAGACAAAAAATGCAATAACGCTCCATTGGTTGAATGGCTGAGACAAGAATAGCACAAGGGTGGTGCACTATAACACTTATTTGTGTGTTATAGGTGATAAAAAATCCATTAGCATGATGTTTGGCAACTACACCGTGCCACTAAGTGGCTATAAATCTTGAAATGCATAAAAACCAAGTATGTCATATGTCAAACACATGTTGTCAAACATTTGTCTTGATGTTTGTAGGTGAACCACAGCAACACGAAATTTTCTTGGTTTATAGCCTGTTATCAAGGTAGCAATCTTTATCCCTTTAACAACACAAAGAAAAAGAAAAAACCTCCTCCTTTTATCTCTCTAGCCATGCGTACCACAACATGCTTACTGACTCTATCAACAGTCGTTATGTTTATATCTGTGTTGCTATCTTTAGGGTTTCCTTTTAGTAAACACGTCCATGAAAGTCACTTTGAAGTTATTCCGATTAACAGTAGTGGTATTGGACCTGAAAGCTTTGAGTTTAGTCCTTTTGATGATACGGGTCCATACACAGGCATATCGGATGGACGGATAATCAAATGGATATCAAGTGATCGAAGATGGACTGATTTCGCGGTCACATCGCCTCAAAGGTGAATTAAAATTAAGTATTCGTGCTTTGATTATGATTTCTTAGAATCTTATCATAGTTTACTTCATATCATGCAACATTTATGCCACTAAAGTGTTTTGTGTTTTATTTAAATTAGAGTGTGCATCAAGTTATTTGATAATGTATACAACTATAAATGATCACCCATATGTAAGAGTAAGGAATCAGAAGCGAACTCGTTATTATTCGTTTCTGACCTTTTAAATGTGCATCTAAATCTGTTAGTGAAATATCAAGTGGCTTACCATAAATGCTATTTTGAGGGTGATTATAAGGCATGTATGCGTTTATCCAGAAAACTTAGAATTTTAGCATAATTAATTTGCTACGAATGTGACTAATCAGTTACACAGAACTTGTGAGGCTGTCCGCCAATTTTAGCATATAGTTCATTGTTTCCTTGCTTTTTATATGCCGGGAAAATTACATATATATCTTTCTTTTGATTCAAAATTACATATATATTCAACCTAACTTAAAAATTACATATATATCCATATCCATCTTTTGCTTCAAAATTACATAGAGAAATTAGAAATTTTATATATATATATATATATATATATATATATATATATATATATATATATATATATATATATATATATATATATATGTCCAAATACCAAATTTTAAAACCTTAAAATACATATTAAATACCATCTGATTTTAAAATGACCATAAAACCCTTATTTCTTCTTTCATTATAATCACACATAAGGGTGTTAGTTGGGTCGGGTTGGTCGGGTTCGGGTCGAGTCAATTCGGGTTGAGGCTAAAAAAAATACCTGAACCTGATTCTATTTAGATTCGGGTTAGTCGAGTTTGGGTTTATTCGAGTCGGGTTTAATCAAATGACATTTATTATTATATTTTAAGAAGATGGTGATCTACAAAAACCTATTTTTGGTGGAGGAACCGACAACTGCTATGTATAGTTATACAAAATTGGAAGATATATGGTTTTAAGTTCGAAGTTAATGTGCTATATTAATACTCAAAATTTCATGGATCACCTAAACAAAACAAAAAAATCTTAATGCTTTATTAGAGTGATCAATCGACAAATTAAAGGTTGATGATTGTTTGAATCACATGAACTATTTGGTGAAGCACAAATGGTTTTTTTAATTATTTTGACGTCTGCAAAGTTTCACATTTACATCACATGTCTCGCACTATATCATAAATGTCTAACAAAACTTGAACCAACAATTTATAAGTTGATAAGCGCACTCACTGCATTAAGCCAAAAATCCGTAGGTTGTTATGTGTGGCTGTAGTAAGGGGTTGATATATGACATCTAACTTGTTAAGACAATTATACATATGCTCAAAAAAAATAAGGGTTTTGCTAACCAAAATTCAATGAGTTTTGGTTAAACCTTATTATTTGTGTAAAATTAGGAGTTAATGAACTCATTAATTTCATATTTATACATATCTAATGAGTATAAACACAAATAGTGTTGTTGAGCATTAAATGTTTGATGTTAATTAATTGTTGATTTTTTAATAAAGTTAAGCTTAACTAAACTTCATAAGGTTGTGGTTAATAAAACCCTAAAAATAAAAAGGCTAATCACAAAAAAAAAACATCATACTTGATACTATATCATTTTATGTGTATCAAATAATTTTTTTTTTGTTTATCTGTGTATTAAACTATCATTTTTATCTTTATATGTGTAACCTTTTATTAGTTCGGGAGAGGCAAAATGGTCATAAAATGCATACATAAAGACAAAAATTGTAGTTTAATACACAGATAATCAAAAAATTTAGTTTGATACACATAAAAAGATATAGTGGCAAATATGATTTATTTTTTATTTTTTATTTATTTATTTTTTTTTTTTGGCCCAAAATAAAACTAGCAACAAATTTGTTAATTAGGTCGCTAGTTGGCCATGTGTCACGCTATTGTTATCTGAAGTTTTAGTTATTAGAAGTGTAAGTAGGATATATGATGAGTTAATAAGAAAAGTGGCGTCGTTGCTATTTCAAAGTGCATTTTGTAACAAATATGATAATACTACGTACTATATATAAAGTTTTTGTGTTGTTAAGAGAAAAAAAAGTTACAGTTTTTAAGCTGAAATATACAGATAGATAAATTTTATTTAAGATTGCTAGTAAAAACGAACTTTTGTTTTATAAAGCATCGTATCCTTCTGCCAAAAATGATATGTATTCTTATACGTTATGAATTCTTCTCATTCTATTTGCATGTAAACAACCCAAACTGTTTGAATGATCATATCATGGTTGTCAGGATCCCGATCCTGATATTAGGATCTTACGATTTTATAATATTATAAAGTAAAAACGATCCAGATCTTACATAAGATCTTTAAAAGCTTAAGATTTTATAGGATCTCAATCTTAACCCTATGATCTTAATATTTAAACCGATTCAATCTTACTTTTCTCAAACTACAAACTAAAAAACAACAAATTTATAGATTGTTGTTTTGTAGAATTTAAAAACCAACATGTAAATATTTATATAATTTTGTGTTTATGATATATAATAATTTATAGATTTGTATAATATTACAAAGACTATGAATAAAATGACATTATGGTAGGATCTTAAGATCTCAATCTGATTTTATGATCACGATTTCAAAAGACGAAATCAATCTTAAGTAAGATCCCGATGTTGAAAACCTTGTATGATATAACTTCATAAGGCTAATACAGTTGCTTGGTCTCTCTCTCTCTTTTAAAAAAAAAAATATAATAATAAATAAAAAAAATACGGAGTAAATAAAAAGGAACTCGATCCATATTATTTATTATTTTTCAATGTTTCATTTTAGCAAAGTTTTGATTCAAAAAATATAATCTAGACAAAAAAGTACAGATGTTAACACATTTATTTTCAGCTATTTACGCGTACATGCTTGCATTCCTGATTTGGAAAATAGATATTAAAGAGATTTTTACAATAAGTTTCGAGATTTAACAGTTTTATCAAATATTTACAAGCGTTTACCAAGTAATTTGGCAATTTGTACATGTTTTAAGTTTATTTCCTACCATTTAAGCTTTTTAGCAGCTTTGTGTTCTGAAGTTTGATGTTCATATATTTGATGCATAGAATAACCATAAATTTGACATGAATTCTTACTTTAGGCGACGTAAATACTTTGTCTAACTAAAAGAGATGAATCGACAAAAATAAATATATAGTTATTTTTTGCAGATAGCTTGATGTATTTATACATTTTAGTTTCTTTACAAATTCAATAACCTACAAATCGTTAATACTATTACTAAATTCAATTATGATTGTTTGTTATAGGGATGGGTGTGGGGGACCAGAAATGGAGCACATATGTGGTCGGCCATTAGGCTTAAAGTTGGACAAAAGTAGTGGTAGTTTGTACATTGCTGATGCATACTTTGGCCTGGTTGTAGTGGACACAAATGGTGGGTTAACCACTTCGCTAGTATCAAGAGTCGAAGGCATTCCATTATTATTCACAAATGCTTTAGACATTGACCACACTAATGGGGTCATCTACTTCACCGATAGCAGTCAACGTTACACCCGTAGGTATGCTTTTTATGTCTTAATTTGTTTATGTGACATATATATATATATATATATATATATATATGATTATTTCCTTAATCGGATTCCTGCTTTTGATACTTTTAGTATAGAATAAAAAGATTTTAGAAAGATATGAGTTTTTTGTTGGAAAATGAAGCATGATTCTTTAATTTAAATGTAAGAGAAACCATAAATAAAAAACTAATTTACGTAAGCGAAAATATGTGTTAAAAATTCATGTAAGGAGAATTTACTATATATGTTTACAGAAAATTGTGACGTTTTTGTGTCTCTAACTAAACGTAGGGATCACACGCTCGCAATACTCACAAATGACAAAACCGGAAGATTACTAAAATATGATCTTAAAAGCAATGAGGTCACCATTCTACTCACTAACCTCAGCTTTCCAAACGGAGTGGCATTAAGTCTAGATGGCAATTTTCTTCTCCTGGCCGAGACAACTAACTGTAGAATTTTAAGATATTGGCATAAAACACCAAAAGCCGGGACACTTGAAGTATTTGCTGATCTCCCGGGATACCCAGACAATATTAAGAGAAACCATAAAGGAGAATTTTGGGTGGCAATGTTTTCAGGAAAAAACATTTTTTTAAAATGGATTCACTTAAATCCTTGGATTATATATGCCTTGAGTAAGCTTCCCATCGACATTGCTAAAGTTACCTCATATATTGCTAAAGCAAGAGGTGAAGGGTTGGCATCCAAGCTGGGGGTGGATGGCAAGATCATGGAAACATTGGATGATGTAAATGGTAAAATATGGAGATATGCTAGTGAAGTGATGGAAAAAGATGGGTATATGTGGATTGGTTCAGTTGAAAATTCATTTGTAGTCAAATTAAAAGTACGAGAGTAAGAGAAGAAAAAATTAAGCGAAGAGACTATGCTTATTTGATTTGTCTATCACTTTGAATCATAATGTATATAGTAACGAGTAATATAAGGCTGTGTTACAATTTACACAAAATCTTTGTTTTTTTTATCCATGTAATATATATCCTGTCCACATTAGAAAAACAAGTTTAAGCATATAACTTGCTTTTAGATGGTTAAAGATAAGGGGTAATATAGTAATTTCAGTTATTATTTTAATAATAAACTGGTCATATTGGCGAACTCGAAAAAAAATTGAAAGTTTTAATACCTATGTTGTAAAAAAAAATAGTTTGTTACCTAATTCGGAAAAATTGAGAAATTTCTCATACTTATCTTTAGCTTTAACCCTTTTTTATTATCAATAAATAATAATATCTCCGTCTCGTAAGTCGCAATAAGTATGAACACTCATATTTTATGATGTCCTAAATTAAATGTTGACTTTATATATTTCATTAATGAAAATAGAGTTTAATAGGTAGATATGGTGTTTAATTTGTGAAAGTGTATTAATTAATGTGATTTTCTAGGATGTATGTACTCTATTATCTATATTAACTAAAAGTTGAACGATGTGCTAATGCCACACGTGTCCCAAAGATTTATCGCTAAGTTTCAGAACTGGCAAGAATGGCCGTACCTCGCGCTTGTGTCACGCAAACTAAAGTCCAAACATTAAACGCAAAGTTTCACAACTGGCAAAAAAATGTCCCCGAGTATTTAAGTATCGCTGCAGTAAGTCCTAACATTAAATGCAAAGTTTCACAACTTGGCAAAAATGAACAAATCGAAGTTTAAGTGTCGCTACAAAATAAGTCCTTAGAAGCCAATCCCGCTGCATCGCGCGGGTTTCTACACTCGTTTATACAAATTGGTAAAGGGGTCGTAGTCTCATGCCCCAAATGGACTGGCGGGTCACTCTATTCGTGTTTTCTCAAGAAAGACAGACTCATTGATGGTCAAAACATATGGTTTCCGGTTCTATTCTTACGGACTTTCTCCTAGCTCAAAGGTCACTTAACTCTTTATAGCAAAGAGCCATAGAGCTAACCTAAAAGTAGCAGCCGCTTAATAAAAAATTTGTTTAAAATGACAAGAAAACGGGGAAAACATTAAACTTTCATCTAATGTTTTAGCTTTTTCAGTGACATCTTTTTTGGTTTTAACAATAGGTAAACATAAGCGTCTCTAAAAGTGAAAGTGTAAATATTAGCAAAATATATGTCACTAAAAGCTTGTAAAAAAATAGTAAAAACATTTTTAAAAAGTCACATAATTTAACAATAAGAAAAATATATTGAATGCTAAAATCTACACCTAAAGATGTGATTGGTTTTAATAATAGGCAAACATAAAGCGTCTCTAAAAGTGAAAGTGTAAAGCAAAATATATGTCACCAAAAGCTTGTAGAAAGATAGTAAAAACATTTTTAAAAGTCGCATATTTTTTTAATAAGAAAAATGATTTGAACATCTAAAATTTACACCTAAAATTAGACCTAAAAATGTGATTGTGTATTTAAAAAATTGATTGATAAGAAATGATGAAGAGAAAAAGTGTCTTACACTTATCAAAATATAAATGGAATAGTTTATTATTAGGTCTCATTGTTAGACCGATATATATAATCTAGAAATGAGTATTTCTTTAGAAGTCGGGTATATCTTACAATAAAATAAAGAAAAGTTCATTGTTTGCTCAAAATTCTTTCTAGACCTAAATCACAGCTCTTCATTCTTTTATCAAAACAAAAAAATCCACTTTTATCTTTTAAAAAAAACATTAAATATCTCACAAGCCGTTAATCTAAGACGTGAAAAGAATCATATCATCACGACGAGAATTAATCTATCTTTCTATAAAGGGGCCTTTCTATATAATTTTGACAAACTTTTTTTGACTTTTCTTGTGAGTGTTTAAATTCACGTCTGGAGAAATCACATGTGATATTATGAAATCACATATGATTTATGAAATCACACGTGATTTCTAACATACAAAACACACGTGATTTATGTGATTTATGAAATCACACTTGATTCCTAACATATAAATCACATATGATTTTTCCTGACGCAATTTTTAACATTAAAACAAAATTTGAAAAAAAACGTCTAAAGTATATCAAAGTGCCCATGTATAGAAAAAAAAATCTCGTCGCGATTGTGCATTTTTTGTCGCGTAATGATTTACTGTTTGCAAAATATTTTATTTTCAAAAAAAAGGTTGAAAGTGTTTTTTTCTTAAATTTTGGTGAAAAAATAGATAGTTAAGATTATTAGTTCATTGAGTTTATAAAACATATTATGTCTATAATACTCTCAACTCTAATAAAAGAATGTAACTAAGAAAATAACCAAGTAGCTTAGTTCAGTTGGCCATTTGGGCTTTTTATAGAGCTTGGGAGAGGTTTTACCAAGGTTCAAGTCGTGAGTTTAAAAAAAAATTCAGGTTTTCCTCCTAGTGCGAAACCGTGAGCTTTAGGGGTTTCACTTCGTGGGTCTTTCCTAGTGGTTCGGGTCCCAAGTTTGTCCGCTAAGATGGTTTAACTCGAAGGTCAGATTTCAAGTGTGGTGTCATTCTAAAATAAAAAATAAAAAAATAAACTAAGAAAAGAATAAATTTCTAATTCTAACTAACATATATATACACAAAAATCATAACACCACACATTATATTAACGCCTTCCTAACAACATCAACATCAAGTGTAGTAAACTAGCTATAATGGATACGTTAGTAACACATGCTCAGAAATAATAACCTAACTTGAATAAATAATGAGCATATTGTTATCATAACATAGCTTTGCACAAGCAAGTGCACATTTCATTATTTTAACATATCTGGAAGAAAACACACTCCCAGCTTGAGTGTAGAGTGTGGATACTAAACATGAATAAAACTAAAAAATTGTTAGCTTGCATTAAGCTTGAGCATGGCACACGCTCCGCCTCAACCCATCCTCCTATTATTTATTCATTTTAGTTTGAGTAAACTCCAAAATATATCCCTGTGGTTTACCCCGTTTCGCACCATACATCTCTCTCGCAAAAGTTTCAACAGATACATCACTTCGTTAGTAAAAGTTAACCTATATACATCCCTCAGTTAAAATAAGGACTAACGGTGCAAATTATTTCTCCGTTATCTCCTAACGAGATAGATAATGTTTACACCGTTAGTCCTCTAGGTTAACGGTATTTGCACCGTTAATCCTTTTTTACATTTTCTTCCGTTTTTTATGTTTTTGTCCATTTTATTACGTTTTCGTCCGTTTTTTTAAGTTTTCGCCTGTTTTTTTACGTTTTCTTCCGTGTTTTTACGTTTTCGCCCGTTTTTTTTACTTTTCGTCCGGTTGTTTAGACAAGTCTTGTCGTTTATACGATTTTGCATATTTTTTTTACGTTTTCGTATGTATTTTTACGTTTTTCGTCTTTTTTTTTTCACGTTTTCATAAGTTTTTATCCATTTCTCACACATTTATTGGTTTTCGTCTATTATTCTACGTTTTCGTCCGTTTTTTCTTATGTTTTTATCCGTTTTCATCCATTTTATACATATAATATGTATAAAAACGGATAAAAATGTATGAAAATGGATAAAAACGTATGAAAATGGATAAAAATGTTTCTGTATCAATTTTAAATAACGATTTTGACCCATTTCTAGTGAAACCGCTTAAGTTTTGTAAGTTTGTGTAAACAGCCGTTTTGAATTTTCAGGTTTTTTTTAAAATCTCGCGAGTCTTGATGTAAATCATCATTTCGGACAACTGTTCTGTTTTACACTTTTGATGATTCGGAACAGAAAGGGGTCAAAATCGTGATTTAAAATCGATATAGAAACATTTTTATCCATTTTCATATGTTTTTATCCATTTTCATACATTTTATCCGTTTTCATACATATTATATGTATAAAAATGGATGAAAACGAAAAAAAAAATAATAATAAAAAAAAAATAAAAATAAATAAATAAAATAAACGGCCGAAAACGTAGAATAATAGAACAAAAACGAATAAAAGTGTATGAAAACGGATAAAAACGTATGAAAACGTGAAAAACAGAAGAAAACGTAAAAAATGACGAAAACGTAAAAAAACAGACGAAAACGTAAAAAAAAACAGATGAAAACGAAAAAAAAACGGGCGAAAACATAAAAAAAAACGGGCGAAAACGTAAAAAAAATGGCGAAAACGTAAAAAAAATGGACGAAAACGTAATAAAACGCAAAAAAAGGCTAAAACGAAAAACCGACGAAAACGAATAAAATCCGCTTAAAACGAAAAAAAAAAAAAAAGGCAAAAGGCGAAAACGTAAAAAAACAAACGAAAACGTAAAAAAAACGGAAGAAAATGTAAAAAATGACTAACGGTGCAAATACCGTTAACCCATAGGACTAACGGTGTAAACATTATTTATCTCGTTAGGAGATAACGGAGAAGTAATTTGCACCGTTAGTCCTTATTTTAACTGAGGGATGTATATAGGTTAACTATTACTAACGGAGTGATGTATCTGTTGAAACTTTTGCGAGAGGGATGTATGGTGCGAAACGGGGTAAACCACAAGGATGTATTTTGGAGTTTACTCTTTTAGTTTTAATATTATTGTCTGAACTCATTAGCAAGAAGGAATATACGGTGGATTTTCCGTTAATGTATTATTATAAACTTTGGCAACTTCTTAGAATAAAAACAGTTTTTATCTTTGATTGTAACACAAAACAGTTATCTAATTAATGCAAGAGTATACACCTAGTTATCAATGTATAAATAGACCAGCACATCATCCTCAGAATTTTCATTAAACTTTCAACAACTATTCCCTCTAATAAATAAAAAACAAAAACAATAAAGGATGCTAGCACTACCCAGTACATTATTTTCCACATCTTATGGATGGCCCTTGGAGGATAACATCGCCCCAAATCACCAACAAGATTGCAATGATGTTTCTATCGACATTGAAGCAAACTCGTATATCTCCCTTCTTGATTTTCCATTATATGATCAAAGCCAGCATGATTGTGCACCCGAGAGTTGTTCTTCTGGAGGAGCTATAAATGGAAATATTGGTGATCCCAAGAAGGTGTCCAAAAAGCTTAATCATAACGCTAGTGAAAGAGATCGGCGTAAGAGGGTTAACGATTTATATGCATATCTTCGTTCATTGCTGCCCATATCAGCTGATCAAAAGGTACGAACAGCTATTCCCAAAAAAATAACCATGATAAAAGAATTTGTAAATTTTTACTCATAAAACTCTTTTTTGGGACAGAAAAAAGTAAGTATTCCAGGGACGGTATCGCGTGCACTAAGATACATACCGGAACTACAAAAGGAAGTAGAGACATTAATGCGTAAAAAGGAAAATCTTTCATCGTACTCAACATCAACCACTAGTACAAGGCAAAAGAAACTCAACATTGAGAGACAAAGTACTAAAGATGCTATTATTAATACAAATTCATCAGTAGTTTCTTCTGTGAGCGTAATAAGTGAAACAGAAGTGGTGATACAACTGAGTTACTCTACCGATCATATGAGCAATAATAAGGAGATTGGCTCCTTGTCTAGGGTTTTAGAATACTTAGAGTCCGAAGAAAACGGATTTGTTTTGCTAAATTTAACGACCTTTAAATGCCCGGGTGAAGAGACGATACTCAACACTCTACATCTTCAGGTACATATATAAAATCTCTTCTCTACTACTACTACTTATAAAATGTTTATGCTCAAATCTTGAAATTTTAAATAACTTAAAAATGAGTAATGTATTTTGCCTAAATTAATCCTTAATTATCTATTTGAAATAGCCGAGCTTCTTGTGTGTAATAAATGTTGGATGTTTAGTAACGAAATAAATAAAATGTCTTCTATCAAAAAAAGTATAATATAATAAATTTCTTTAATGAGCATTTTTTAGTTTATGGTTACTTACCAGACTTTTAATATCGTTCATACATATTGTTAATATTAGAATTAAAACCTGTTTAGATTTTTTACTATTGATTGATGAAATTGTCTACGTGCAAACTTGAATCATCTCATTTCATCAATCTATGTTATAAGTTTTACTCAACAAAATATATTTCTAACAACACCTATATTTGAATCCATAAGTTTTGCATCAAGAGTCAAACCAAAATCACGATTTCGCAAATATAATTATTTATCGCTATACACTGTCAATATACGCGGGTATTCGTCTAGTATATCTAAAGTACATGCATATAATCCTTGTCAATTAGTTCTACTTGTAAATTAGAAGATAATTTTCATAAACAAGTTATGTTCATTAAAACATATATGTTGAACAGGTCAAAGGTGATTATAAAATTGAGGCTGAAAAGATGAAGGAGAATCTATGCTCTCTCTACCAACAATCATATGCCTAATTTTCTTCTGATGTTGAGCAATCTAGACAGTAATCTGAAGCCTGCTATTTCTAACATAATTTGTGGTCATGAAGATACAATCACCAGGAATGTAAAACTTGTGATTTGTGGATAATAATAGTATCGATCAAATCATGGAAATTGACATATATAAGAAACTTTTAAAATTTGGTTTGTAACTGGCAAAGTTAGTGAATCCCATTCATGACAACAAAAATGGTATTAGAGCTAGGTTTGTAGAACTCGAAAAAATGTTTCATACAATTCAAATGCGGACATAATAATGGCACCCTTGCAGACCCACCCCTGGAACGCCTGATGTAGGCGTAATTGATGACATTAGTCAACAAACTGAAGAAAGAGAGGAAAGACATAAAGATCTATTTTGAATCTATCATGGTGTTAGTAATCATATTTAAAATGATATTAGCAACCTAAATAAAGGCAAATGAAACTTTTTTTGCATACCATATGGTTACGAAAGAGTACAATTTGTCAGTCTTAGTCGCCATTTTTTTTTAAGGCAACTAATCATCTCACAATATTTACACAATAAATAATCTAGGGCCGTGTAACCTTGTCTATATTATCACTTTACTATGAGGCAATTAGTAGAACATGCTTCTTGGTTCCTGCTCTCAAGTGTTGAAAAAACAACGTGCAAATAATTTGAAAGTAAGTTTTAAATCATGTGAAACACGAAATGTGTTCCATAATTAAACCAAGATAAGAATGTAGCAACAGAAGAACAAATACCCCACAAGGTGGAGAGACAAGGGTAGATGAACATGACTTTTTCGTAAATCATTGTTGTTTTCATGATTGAACTAATTAGTTAATCGATTCTATATATCATCCAAAAATGAATTTGAAGGACTTGTGCGTGAATTCAACAATATTTTGTTCTGCCCTATATAGTATTATAGTATTAGTATTAAGTACGACACGGAAAAGCCATTAGGAACGGAAATTCGTGGGCTAAGGAAGTCTCAACAAGCAAGAAACTAAAAAATAGACTAAAAAAAGAAAGATGCCAATGCACGTATACTCCAAAACATGAAAACATATACAAAACCAACCCAACAGGACAAACACAGAGAACAAAATAGAGATATGCCTAGAACCAAAAAGAGAGTTGGCTAATAGAAAATTCTCAAGTGTGGGTATAGACATTGAGTTTGAGCTTATACAGGCTAAACACAGAGAACAAAATAAGGATTTAATTCTAAGATGTAAGAAATTTATCTAATTTATCGTCTAGCTTTCAATGAGTCAAACCTTTATGAAGCGCTCAAATTGAGCTATAATGCTTTCTCAAGCCAGCCAAGTTTGAACTTGCATCATGAAAGCTCGTTGAGTTATCTAATCGAAGTTCAAGCTTAGTATAAACTATAAAGCCTTGGAATCGAGCTTGTCTCAGCTCATATGCATCCCTACCCATACATACCCAAATCTTCTCTAAACTTCAATCTTGACATTTTACCATGAAAAGGGGCCCTCAAATTTGAGACCTAACCCGTATTTAGGAATCAAGGTTCTAGTAAATTTACAGTTTTTTTCCTCTCTTGTTACATGGTTAAAAAGAAATTGTGACTACAATTACTTGTTTATAGGTACACCATGTATTTAGTTCTTTTTTTAACGAACCCTGTTAATTTAACTTATCAAGATACGATTGTTATTCTCCATGATCTTTATCATGTGTATATCATATTTGGATCCTAAAGTGACCAACCTTATCAAGTATTCAGAAGTGTAGTTTGTAATCAGTTACTTGGTTATCCACACGAACTATGGAGCATGATCGTCATAACGAGCCCAACAGAGAGATCTCCTTCTTGCATAACTACAGAAAGCAAGAAAAAAGCACTCTCCCTACGCAGGTATTATCCTGTTCAGGTTCTAAGGGACTTTCTCAGCCTGAAAATGCTGTCAGCACCACCACCCAAAAAGGAGTGATGCTAAAGCAAATTCAGACACCCCTGGTGCGTAACTAATGTCAATACCATGTAATGAACACAACAACATACAAAATTAAAGGATGAAATGTTCAGGAAAAGAGTTATGTTGCTACCACAGTTGCAAATCAAAGGAAACAATTGTTCGGCCTTTTATTCATCACAAACTAAAACTATTTACTCACCTACAGCTTGAAAATGAGGACTTTGAACCTCATTTCATGACAGGCCGATCTTGCAGACAGTAAACTGAAATCCACCATTTCACATGCTCCCTAAAATAGATAACCAGCAAGTTAATGTGATACGAATACGTGCAGCATGAAGAGAACTATCCTCATCATATAGTAGAGGTTGCAATATGGGTAGATCATGCGGTTGAATAACAAGTCAAACAAATGTCTGAATTAAAATGTGTCAGTTTAGTATGGGTTAGAACGGGGCAAATCAGGTTTATTGACAACCATTTTTAGTCCATCTTCATATATTACTTTCAGAAAAACTATTTATTCCTGAATTACGATAACAGCTAGAACTTTCAATAAAATAGTTTAGGAGATTTCCTGTGATAAATAAAACTTAAAGAGACTTTTAACCTGATTGACCAGTTCACCAATTTGACTCACTCCCTTTTTAGCCACAATTTTTAATTTGACCTATTGACACGGGCATAAAACACAACCAAGTTCAACCCGTTTATAACTAAATGGGTGGGATTACCAACTTTAAAAAATAGCAATGCAACGTACAACTAGTGGTTAATGTATCACTTTGGAATGAAGAGAAAGGTAATTATCTTTCAAGTCTGTTTTAACTGTCCTGCATGTATCCTGTATTCTTATGTGATAAGAAGTGTCTAAGTAAAAAAGATGAATGACCGAATCTAGCAAAACTTTTGTTAAAAGAATCAACATTTGTTACTAACCTTTATTTCTTCATAGCTTTGATGTACGACTCTGGCAAGTAGATCTCTCCACCAGCCTCACCATGCTGTTCACCGCTCACAGTCTTCTTAGCAGCCTGAAACTCAGCACTCATAGCTTCCATCCCTTGCTGAACTGCTTCTTCAGCACTTCCATACCCATGCTCCTCAGCATACTTCCTCACATCCTCAGTTATCTTCATGGAACAAAACTTGGGCCCACACATGGAACAGAAATGAGCCACTTTTGCACCATCAGAGGGTAATGTTTCATCATGGAAAGATGTAGCAGTCATAGGGTCCAAAGATAAAGCAAATTGGTCCAACCACCTGAACTCAAACCTAGCTTTGCTAAGAGCATCATCCCATTCTTGAGCATGTGGGTGACCTTTAGCCAAATCAGCAGCATGAGCAGCTATTTTGTATGATATAACACCAGTTTTAACATCATCACGATTGGGTAGACCAAGGTGCTCCTTTGGTGTCACATAACAGAGAAGTGCAGTTCCAAGGGCTCCAATGTTGGCCGCTCCAATGGCTGAAGTGATGTGATCATACCCTGGAGCAATATCTGTAGTCAAAGGTCCAAGTGTGTAGAACGGTGCTTCATTGCACCATTCTAGCTGCTTTTGCATATTCTCAGGAATTTTGTGCATTGGGATATGTCCAGGCCCTTCGTTCATGACCTGCAACATTCAAAATTAGTCACCATTAAGCATTAGTTACACAACTTATAGCCAATGAATGGTGAAGGTTTTATTCTGGGGTACAGATGAAACGGGATGAGTTACAGCAAACCAAGATAACAGACGCACAATATTTGGAACCAGAAGTTGTATTATTTTTTAGCTTTTCCGTATGACATTTACACCTCTAGTTTCACTCATGGAAATTTAAACTCTCAAAATACAGACTTAATTTAAAGATTTTTATCAACTATATTACTATAACTTAATAGTCTCCCAAAACTCATTTGTATTAACCCCGGCCCCATGGGGTAGGGACTAGTCAGCTGTTAGCCCTAAAGTTTATTGCAAAATCACCATATAGGTCTGAACATATATAAAATGAATACCTGTACATCCTTCTCCCAAGCTCTACGTGTTAGTTCACCTTGAGTTAAGAGCTCTGCAAATTGAGCAGTATCATTGGCATCGTAAATTGATCCAGGCCTCAATCCATCACCAATAGATAACGCTATATCATACTGGTTGCAGATGTCAAGTATGTCATCCCAGTGATCATAAGCGAAATTCTCCTTGTGGTAAGCTAAGCACCATTTCGCATGAATGGACCCACCTCTGGAAACAATTCCAGTCATCCGTTTTGCTGTTAATGGGATATAACGAAGCAGAACACCGGCATGGATAGTGAAATAATCCACACCCTGCTCAGCTTGTTCAATCAACGTCTCACGGAATACCTCCCAGTTCAAATTCTCAGCTATTCCATTGACTTTTTCCAGTGCTTGATAGATGGGCACAGTCCCAACTGGAACGGCAGAATTACGAAGAATCCATTCACGGGTTTCATGGATGTGACGTCCAGTAGACAAGTCCATTATGGTGTCAGCACCCCACATTGTTGCCCATTGAAGCTTGTGAACTTCTTCTTCGATCGAACTCACAACAGCAGAGTTTCCGATATTTGCGTTGACTTTGACCAAGAAATTCCTTCCGACAATCATTGGCTCCAGCTCTAGATGCTTCTTGTTGGAAGGAATGATTGCACGACCACGAGCAACTTCTGATCGCACAAATTCTGGGTCGAGCTTCTCACGGGTAGCACAGTAAAGCATCTCCTCAGTGATGATTCCTTGCTTAGCATAGTACATTTGTGTGTATCTTGGTGGAGCTGATGCCTCCCTCCTATCAATCCAATCCTTGCGTAATTTTGGGAGTCCTGTAGTAAAAAATAACAGTTACATAATCGATAAACGAAAAACTCTTTAAGAATATGCAATGACCCATTGGCTGCTTTACTACACAAGTGCACCAAATGCTTAGAGATGTATAGATACAGGTTAAAAAAATCAAGATTTCACTTTCAGAAATTAACGGTCGAAGGGTATGTCCAGATTGATGCGTGCAATTTGATTTTCCGGAAGCTTTATTAGTTTCTTTGAAAGTGTTCCTTAGCACGTTAAGTAAAAAGACTCGACGGGTGGAAGTGGCACTATTGACTCATTCACTTACAAATAGGTCATTTCAGGTTATATTATATAAGTAAAATAAGTTACAGTAGATAAGGAAATGGGTAGAATGGGTAGATATTCGTTCAAATCGGTTTTTAAATTCATATACGTCTTACACTGTTTTCTCCATAATTCTATGTTATCATTAATAAAATACTATGATTTCTGAAATATTTCACACCCTAATTATTCATAATAATTTTGATAAAATAATTGGAAAACAAGTGTCTCGTGTCAACTCAACCTCAACTGTAACAGACAGTGTGTATTTTGAACCGTTTAGCCAAACTATTCAACCTACCCGTTTTGCTAGCTCTATGGTTACAACAAAAGAAAGAGACTGGATACAAGTAAAAGTTGGGAGTGTGTACCTTCTTGGGGGCTTATGTTTTGTGGACCACTGGTGTCATAAGTATCAAAATGTGGTTCATCCCCTGCGAGGTGAACGCGTCGAAATGGAACTTTGAGAACATTTCCTGACTCTTCATGAACAACTTCCCTGCAACAGCATTTTAACAAATGCTATCAGTTCCAAACATCCAATGCTATTATATACACATGCTACATTTGGATTAACCATGTAGCAGGATTCAGCAAGAGTGTGACAATCTTCTATAAACCAGGACACATTAGTAAGACACGTGATATAGAAACAGACAAATGGCCAACAGTTGCGTAAGAAACTTCTATGAACTGTCGCTTTTATTTAACAAATTACAGTTTATTCACATTTACACAATAGTGAAACCCATCTACTGCTACCTTAAGTGCAACTGTTAACACAAAATCACTTTCATGAACAGAAAACTTATGAATCCGTTTTTGATAAATATGTAAATAGGCAAATTACCTGTATTCCTTTGTGCTTTGCGGGAAGCATTGTTCAAAGGATGGAAGTGGAAGAAAATCAGGGGCAGATGGATCAACTGTGTTCTTACGTAGTTTAGTTTTCTCCACATTGGTTGATGGAGGATCAAAAGTCAATGTGGCTCGAGGCATCATGACGCAAGATGCATGTGCTTCCTTCTTCCATAAGTTTGAAGTATCAGCAACCACATCAAAAACAGGCAAGAATGCAGTCTTTGAAATCTTTGATAGGCCAGAACGGTTGACATTCTTACGCATAACAGATGTCAAATTAGCATGAATCGATGCCATTTTTAGAAGTATCTGCCAACGAAAACAATCAACTCTCGATAGTGACAACAGGAAAAATATTGAAATTCAAAGCTAGACACCTGTGAAAAGGCTTTATATGCGTGTATGATTCCTAGAAAATTATTGACTTCATTTACAAAGAAGTATTACAACTTTGACCTCATTTAAGACCAACAAAAATAATCAAAATATCTGTATGTTTCTCTTCGACTTCGTCTAGGGTACAAAAAATCAAAGAGAAGGTATTTTTTTCAGATGCAGGAAAGTTAAGATTACAAAGGATTTAGTGATTTAAGATAAACAGTATTATGGTCACATGAAATTAGAAACAAAGCTTATGGACCATAATATTGTTACAAAGGACCTTTTCATGTGACCATAATATTCTACGAACACAAAAATCTTCTCCAAAACACAATATCTATGAACTTCCGATTATTTTCATTTGTTTAATCTGGTTTGTACAATGTTAACTTTGTTCACAAACACAATCCGTTTCTTGTTATTTAGCCTAAAAGCCCATCTTTATCTTGTTATTTAGATCTAATATACATCCCAATATTATACTCAAATGTAAAAGACCTTTTTCAAATTGTTACAAAGATGGTCACATGAAAAAGTCCAAACTTTATATAACTCCATGTAGACTGTGTTTATCTTCACATGAGTAAGGTGACTGCAGCATTCAAATACTTTTATTGATTAAAGCTACCCATATCTGAAACCTAGCAAAAAACATGCTCTGTGACAAATTATATCCTGGACATCCTTGTGAAGACAAATATACATCTTTTTTTCTTTTCTATTTTGTAAAGTTAGAAAACTAGATCTATCAAAATATTTGAAATGAAACTTTGTCATCCGAAATATTTTCTTGCCAAATTTGATATATTAAACAGGAAGTATATATTCTTATGTAACCTATAAATAAAAAAAAAGCACATTTGTACAAATTGTACCAAAGAAACTTGGTTAGGATGAGGTTATAATCCTCAAAAAACAACCCAAAATCTAAACTCCACTCTAAACATACATTAAAATATTCATATAACATTAGTAAGATTATTTTAGATAACTGAGCAAACTTTCGTAATAATGAAAAAAATATAGTCTATGAGTGCAAATTATCAATTTTGGTCTGTCAGACAAAAAAAAAAAAAAAAAGAGACACGAATACAGTTGACTGTTAAACATCAAGAGATGCAAAACATGCATGGATGCAGATGTATAAAAATCTTGACAATACTAACCAAATTTAATCTGCTAAATGTGTTACAGATAACCAAGAATAGTGTGTTAGAGAGAAGAGAGAAACATAGAAATGTACCACAGAATTCGCTTATCGAGATAGCAGTGAGTTTATGGATGAATGAAGGAGGTGATATGTGAGAAGACGAACAAGTGTCTAGTCACTAGTGGCTTTTAATAAAGACTCTTTCTCATTGATTTTTATGTTTACCCAATTAAATATTTTTTAAATCATATTTTTTTTATATTTTGTTCATATTACCTTCTTATTCATACCGCTGATATAGGTATGTTTGCAAGAATCTACGGGCTGAAATGGAGAGGTTTGGGCTTGGGCTCTAGGAGCTAGGGTTTTTTATTATAAGTTCGATGTTGAAATTGTAGATTGTAGACTGTTTGACAAATAAAATGGCGGGCTTATTATTGCAAAATTACTAAAATTGATATAATTAAATGATTTTTATGGTATATGTTAGATATTTTTGTGGGTAAATATGTAATTTATAAACATAAGCCCCAGAGCTAAAGTTTTTAGCCCCTTTTATGGGTCTAAAGTTTTAAGCCCCTTTTAGGGCTTATGATTTCATAAGCCCGCATGACAAACGAGACTTATTTTATAAGTTCATTTGCTTATTTTAGAAGCCCAAGCCCCATAAGCCCTCCCCAAACGCACCCTATTTCTTTAAGTAAATTACACCGTTCATCTATGTGGTTTGGCCGAAATCACATCCATAGTCCCTTGACTTTCTTTTTTGCATCATGAGAGTCCTTATAATGAAGTTTAGTAACACCATCAATCCTTATCTCTATTCTTCGTTAACTTCCCACATTTACCTTTCATGTGAAGGTATAATTGTCATTTCCTCAAATCTTTTTCTAGTTCTTAAAGCTCAGTTCTCGAGTTGAAATGGAAAAGGAAAGGAAAAAAAATGGAAAGCCTTTTGTGTTCTTGAGCTTTTTTTAAGGGAGGAAAGGGAAGTGGAAAGGAAATAGAGAGGAAGTTTTGTTAAGTAAATTTTCCTCCCACTTTTAGGAGGAAAGGGAACCTTATTTTGTGTAAAGACTAATATACCATTTTTAAAAGATTTAACAATAACAACTAAAGAGCATATATGTAATTTGACCAAGTTATTTTCCTTTTCCTCTCACTCAATAACATGATTATGATTATTTTCCTTTTCATTTACTCTATCTCAAGAACATCTATATCTATATCTATACTACTTATAATGGAGGGATGACCCTCTCTCCTAATTTTTTTTAAGATGTCATTAATGTGTTTTTTAAGCATTACAAATTTTAATGCATAATGTACACAATAAATACATTTTACTAATTTATCTTCCACAACATTTTAATGCTTCATTTATTATTTCTTTTTGAATTAGTTTAGTTTTAATGCAAAAATGCACATATAAATGAATATGATTTTAAAATGCATGCAAAATTACAAAGTTCCAAAACTATTATTATATCGTAAGAGTGTTTCGAGAACCAATCTAAATAAATTTTGAATTATTTTAAATAAAATTAACCACAAAAGTAAAAATCGGTTTTTTGTAAAAGTCGGGACAATTTTTTTAAGACAAATGATGCAAATGTGCAAATTGCTAAGTGCTAATTCAATGATTAATATATTAGTATATTAATTATTATACTTTTCATAGAGAACTCTAAATGATTGCTTAAACATGTAAGTTTTCTTTACATTATAAGCATTCTTTTATTTATATCTTTTATCTATATGGAACAAATGTAATAAACAATATTAATGATACAAACATGTTCAAAAATATATATATATTTCATAAAAAAAAAATTCTACTTACTTGTGACTACGGACCACTATCAACTAATTTGACCATAGCCCCATAACATTATTGACTACCGCAACGCAAAATCACGTCACTTTCAATTGTTTTTATATGAATTAGTTTGATATTATCCATCACTTTTTTTAAAGTTACTCAAACTCATTATGTTTTCGCTATTGGTAAAGTTATTGTAAGAGAAAAAATAAAATTGAAAACATTTTTGCCGAAAATTTTATTTGATACCGCCATCGCAGCATCCCCTACTATAATATTCTAAGAGTTGAAATATCGCATGAACTTTAAACTTTGGCATCCGCCAAATTTATCGTCACATAAAACGTTTTATATTATAAAGTATGGTTTATTGAAATTTTTTATTTCAGGGTATCCGCCGCCGCATCGCACGGGTACCCTGCTAGTAACAACTAATACATACTTTCCTTTTCTCTTTCCGATTCTTTTCTATTTCGATTGCATTTTAGATGGGTTATAGCTCAACAGACTAGGCATCAACACTCGCAATTCCTTTGAGAAATAAATGGTTACAAAAATGGTTTTGGCTTTTGATTTTGTTACAAGTGAATTTTGCGTTCTGTATTCGTATAAAAGAAGGTGTTGAACTATTTTTTTTATTCAAAAGAATAATTGTTTGTGTTTTGATTTTATTTGATTTTTTATAATGTTTTGAATGATTATTAATTATGGGAAAAAAAGAGTGATGATTTTTGATGATTTATGGTAGAAAAAAAAAATTTGATTATGAAAACTTAAAGGAAGATTGTTGATGTTTAATTTGTTTGATTGAAAAATGAAAACTTGGCTTTTAATTTTTATATATGAAGTTTATATTTTTATGTTATAAAATTTGAACTAACACGATTAAAATAAGAAAATTATATGTTACAGAAGATAATGGCAAAATGACTAAAATAACCTCATGTGCCAAGCACATGTGGTGACTTAACGAAATCATTTAACTGCCGTTATAGATAAGGATGAACCGTGTCACAAAACTTCATTATAAGAATTCACTATGAAAAAAGATGGTTGAGGGACTGTGGATGTGATTTTGGCCAAACTACAAGGACGAACAGTGTAATTTACTCTTTTGTTCATAATTCATGGTTTTAATTACAATATCTTCCATAACTATCAATTACCAAAAGTTGTGATGAAATTAATAGTAACTAAAGGGTATGTTAGTCTTTCACATCTTAACATAAATAATTTATATAACGATCACATAATTAAAGCTTAAAAGAGTAATAGACTTGAATTGAATCGGGTGTTGGTCTTTTGATCTAACTGAGATTTGAAAGGAAGTTTTGTGGGTTTAATTAGTTTTTTGCTGAAAAGATGGATGTTATGTTAATTAAATAGGGGGGTCTCACTTTTTTATAACATAATTGTTGGATTACTAATAAGAATAGTTTTTTGGTTTTGTATAGGTGGAGATGTTTGATGGCAAACAGTGAATCAAAAGGGTTAATGAAGAGGATCAAAAGGGTAAATAAGGTGTCATGGATTGCATTTTTATTTATTTATTTATTTTTTTGATAAACGGCACTGAGATTTTTTAGACCATGAATCAATTTTCAATTTAGAACAGGAGGATTTTCATTAAATAGATCTTATGAACAAGTTAGAAGAACAATGGTACAATGGTCAAATCAGAATTAAGTATACATTTGTAAGTTTTTTAAAAACCTAAATTGATTATTTGGATATATACAATATTTTTTGAATGTTAGAAAAGATATATACGTAATTAGGAGTTTATATATATATATATATATATATATATATATATATATATATATATAGAATCCGGATCGATTGAGAAGGGTTTTATTTTGAGAAGATTGAGAAAGTTTTCAAAAACGATAGATTTTTAACTTTGATTCATGTTTTTCAAGCGTAAAACTCATTTTAATGTGATTAAAATTCAAAATGTGTAAAAAAATTTGAATCAATGTTAAAAATCTCTCGATTTTGCGATATATGTAGAATACTGAATCATCTGTACAAATTTAATGAATCATCATCATAACTCGATTTTAACAATGATTTATGAATCAAATTTGTGATTTATAGATTCGATTCACCATAAAATGATGTTTACATGTGAATCAAATCAAAAAATATGAATCACGTTCAAACGAAGATTTCTCAATCTTCTCAAAATAAAAACCTTCTCAATGGAACCGGAGCATATATGTATATATATATATATATATATATATATATATATGTGTGTGTGTGTGTGTGTGTGTGTGTAATTATTAAATTTGAGAGGGATATATATGTAATTCCCCCTATTATATTTATGGACATAGAAACCACCTTAGTCTAACTTGATACTTCTTTAACTTTTTGTTTTCTTTTTTCTATTTTTTTAACTTGTCAATTTGTTAAAATACGTATAAAACGTATGAAAACATATGAAAATGGATAAAAAAAATACGAAAACATATTATTAACGGATGAAAACATATGAAAACGGATAAAAAATATGAAAACGTATAAAAACGGATAAAAACGAAAGAAAAACGGATGAAAACATACAAAAACGGACGATAACGTATTAAAACGGATAAAAACTGTGGAAAACTAGAAGGGGGTTTGAATAGTTTTGCCGATTTTAAGTTAGTTTCAAAAACTTTAGATTCGATATTATGTGAAATCGTATGAATGGATAGAAAGTGTAAAGCAATAAGTAATGTAAGTAATGAAAGCAAGTAAAGGATAGAAATGACACAACCGATTTATAGTGGTTCGGCTACAAGGACACCTTCCTTGCCCTACTCCACTCCCTGAGTCACCTACTCGAGAGTTCAAGCACTATGTCAACAAGCTACTTCAAATTGGCGGAGAAGCCTCACAATGTCGCTTACACTTCTTCCGGTACAAAGCTAAATACCGAGTCCTTAACACGGAGGACCAAACCCACACAACTATAACACAACAACTATGTGAAATATGAAATACAAGATCTTGCTACAGAAATCTTGTGGAGGAACAAATCAATCAAGGACCCCTTGCTTGGATGACTTGTAGTATCTCATGATCTCGCCTTTGAGAATGACCTATATGAGAATCACAACAAAAGAAAGAGGAACTACTATATAGATCAAGAGATCTGAGATTAGAAGAGAGAAGTAATATATGAGAGAGTTTGTAAGAAGAGGGGTGAGTTACAATGAAGAAATGGCTCACTATTTATAAGCAAAATGTTGGGTTCAGTAAATACCCAAACCCCTTGAATCTAGGATTTGAATAGAAAATACCCTAAGTGTTTAGACCGTTAAACACTAACAAGTCACTGAGTGCATAGTCTCTCAATGAGCCATCTTCAGGATACTCAGTAAGAGGCGAAGAAGAAGTCTCTCCACTCAGTAAGGCGGAACTTAAGGGGTGAAGACTGAGTCAAGAAGGAGATGGTGGATTCAGTGAGTGATGACAATAATTCACTGAATCCCTAAACTCCTCACCAATTACTTTCACTGAAGACAAACTGAGGTAGAAGACTGAAGGCAATGAAGACAGAAGAATGAGCGGGATAAGGCGGGATAAGTTTGAATAAGATAAGACGAAGTCATTATCAACCAAAGACAACTTTCCCTGAATGGCAAACTATCAGGCTCAGTGTCATCACTGACTTATGGAAAGCAGCCTTGTCTCTTACTTAATATAGTCTTTGTAAATAGAGACAAAATACATTAGTATTTTGTCTTCTGTAAAATGTCAGTTTGTCACTTAGGATAAAGTTAATACTCATACGTGTATAAATAGCATAAGAGATGGAGTGAAAGATTTAAGCTTGTGAATTGTAAAACACACACACACAAGCCATCTTTCACTCCTCCAAATACAACTCAGTCCCTGAGATAGCTCAGTGGTTCCATAGTAGTTGTGCTCAAACTTAGCCTGAGCTTAGTGAGGAGTACCAACCCTTTGTCATTTCAATCCCAAGTACTATTCCGCAAGTACTTGGGTAATGTATTCTTTTTGATTCATTTCTAATAAAGAATATTATGTAGAAAATTTATCAGTGTGTTTTTACTTATGTCATTTCAGTCATTGATTCACTATTAGTTTGTTTTTAAAATACTTAACTGTTTTTATACGATAGTGAATAGGGAACAACACAAAAAATCACTACTGTTCGATCCCACGGATCCCTTACATGAGGGATCCGTCCAGTGTAAACTGGGGGATCCGTAGGACGCTCCTCCTATATAGGTTATGGGTCATGGGTCATAGACTTTGGATCATGAGTATCCAAATAGATACAATGTATCTAGAAGATGCAATGCATCTAGTCAATGGGTCATGGGTTAGCTCCATGGGTTATGGATTTGCTCCATGGGTATGGGGTAATGGGTTATGGATTTTACCCATCCTAATAAATTATTACAACAAATGAATTATTACAACAATTTATGTTAAATGACTATATACGTAAATGCTTTAAAAAATAACATGTATCCTTATAATTTTACTTATGATAACTTTATATTTGTTATCAACAAAACACAAAGAGATCGTTAAATATGAATAAACGTTTTTACGATTTATTTGTATTAACAAAAACGTACGAAAGTGTATAAAAACAAACGAAAACGAATAAAAACAGACGAAAACAAATAAAAATGGACGAAAACGAATAAAAATGGACGAAAACAGATGAAAACGTATAAAAACGGATGAAAACGAATAAAAACGTATAAAACCAGATGAAAACGTATAAAACAGACGAAAACGGATAAAAACGTGAGAAAAACGTATAAAATCAGACGAAAACGTATAAAAACGGACCAAAATGTAAAAAAAATGTAAGTAAACGGGCGAGAACATATAAAAATGGATGAAACGTAAGAAAAACGGATGAAAACGTATAAAAACAACGAAAACGAATAAAAACGGACGAAAACGGATAAAAACGTATAAATACGAACGAAAACGTATAAAAAAAGACGAATACGGATGAAAACGTAAGAAAATGTATAAAAACGTACATAAATTCGAAAATCTTTAAATTATAGACGTCCTTTATGATAAAGGACTGTCGATGCAACGATCTTTAACCAAAAGGCCTAAAAGTGTAAATTTTAACGGAACTCGCTTAACACCAGTTAAATAAGGGACCATAAGTGTTATTCTTTTCAGAGACGAAACTTTTAAATTTTAGGGACTGTGAGTGAAATTTTGGACAAACCTTAGGGATCATCCGTGTAATTTACTCTACAAAATAATATAAGAAAGCATGTTCCTATTTTAAGTGTCATAAAAAGCAAGATAAGACTAAGTGCAAGGCTAGTCATAGACTCACAATAGATGCGAGGGGTCACCCTTCACCTCACCTCCTCAAACGTGAGACCACTATGCATCCTCATCTCACACGCTACCCAAAGAGAAAAAGAATAGTGAGTGGTGAGGGTGTTCATAACTCAGTACACGTGCATCCTTTTATTATTTATTTGATTTGTAAGTGTGTGTGATATTGTGTGGGATATGTTTGTATAAAATGAGTATTTTTAATGGTAGGGAGGGGGAGCGGTAACCATTGTGGGTGAAAGGTGATGTGGCGTTGAGGCGGAAGGTGAGGGAGACGTGACCATTGTCTTTAGTCTAATAAGAAAGGCCCATGACCGCAGCAATCACTGCGGTCACCACTGCCACATCTACAACAACTCAATTTTATCTCTTTACAACCAACTTGCCAAGTAACTTAGTATAATAAGGCGACCGCGGTTACCACAAAAAATACCCCACTTAAACCAAAATATACCTCACAAAAACCATTTAATAAAAACACCTACACACATAACAAACTCACACGACTTGGTCATGCAGTCGACCAAATCTTGCTAAATTTCCATACAATACGCGTCTTGCGAAGATCATCGTAATAAGAGAGACGTATTTCTTTGTTTGCCACATAAAAAATGGACCACGACCATGACCGTCAATTACGGATGGTTTAAATCTAAAAAGTATATCTATACTACTTATAATAGAGGAATGAATCTCTTTCCTCATGGTCTTAAAATTAAGACTTACAAAATACAAAGCCTATTGTACAATACATAATGCACTATTAATGATCTTTCTCATCAATCTTAATTTGAAGACTTACAAGTCTTAAAACTTAATTGTACAAAATACAAAGCACTATTAATATGGTCAAGATATTTAATGTAGTTAATTAATTATCTGGTCAATAAATACAGTTAATGCAGTTATTAAAACACCCCTTACATAAAAAATACAAATTATCAAGCATATTGTACAACCAACTTAAACATAATTCTTGCATTAAAATGTCACTAATACAAATAATAAAGAATATTATACAAATATTCAAGCCCGAACGAGCAACGGTCCAAATGAGCCCGAGCCCGAACGGGTACGATCCAAATGGGGTCGAGCTCGAGTGGGCACGGGCCAAACGGGCACGAGCTAAACGAAATTCTTGAAATCCGTAAATTTATTATCAAAAAGAACATAATAAACTAAAATATATGATTCACCGGAAAATTTTATTTCAGGGTATCTGCCGCTGCAACGCGCGGGAACCCTGCATTAAATGTCACTAATATAAATAAGAATAGTGATTGGCATGACTAATTCATGTGCCTAATTTGATGCCTAACAAGGATCCTGAAACACATGACAAAATCAATGGTAAATAAGAGGAGTGAGAATAAGTGGAATATATGTTGTTAATACAAATAAGCCGTAAAAACATTTATTTATATTTTACGATCTTCTAATGTTTTGTCGATAACAAACGAAAAATCATTTTAACGAAACAATTAAAATACGTAAATAGTTTGAGCAAATAGTTCTCTAACACAATTAAGTTTTCACATAGAACACTAAAACAAGTATAAGTGATTTTATGATTTAGTAATACATATGTACAACAACTAGTGTTTACATATTGGGCAAATATATACATAACTAGTATATATTATAATGGATAAAAACTACAACCCATGGAGCATATCCATAACCCATGGTATTGACCTTATACATACCTTACTTATGTCTAGATACATCAGCACTCATTATACATTGTATCTAAAGAAATACCCATGGATCAACTCATAACCCATGACCCATGACCCATGACCCATGACCCATAACCAAAATACCCATGGGCAAATTAAGAGGAGCGTCCCATGGATTCCTAGCTTTACACTAGACGGATCTCTCGAGGGAGGATCCGTGGAAATGAGACATTTTCTCTTTATAAATAGTGTCCATTTCTTCATTGTTTCTTACCCCTTTCTCACATACTTTCTCCTTGAGTTAAAAACTCTCTAACCCCAGATCCAAGTGATCTATGTATGTAGTTTTGTTTTTGTATGATTCTTTAGGTTCTTCTTAAAGGCGAGATCACCACCTTTGAAGTCAAGCAAGCTCAAGTCCATGAGTTGTTATGCTTCCTCATCATCAAGACTATGAAGTTTGTTGATGGTTCTTCTCTAAAATGTAGTTGAAGACATTAGTGAAAGATGTCTCAAGTGTCAAGACAAAGACCTTAGTGAAGGGTGTCGATCGTCCATATTGTGTAGCATTAGTGAAGGGTGCCTAGAAGTCAAGTCACAAGACATTAGTGAAGAGTGTCTTAAAGATCTAGTCAAAGGCATTAGTGAAAGGTGCCTAAGATGTACATTCGATATGGTGTGATTCGATGTACAAGATAGATTAGTATTGGGTCAAAGGATATTGTTATCCTTGTTGATATCATAGGAATCACTTGGTAACAAGAATACATTCCCTAAGAAGGTATCTTAAACACAAAGGAGCCGAAATTGTCTACTGACATTTGTTGTGTCATTTGTAAAGACATTCCTAAGTGCATTAGAGGTATGACTTTCTACTTATCTCTATATGACATTAGATTGTTAAATAAGTATGCTTACATAGGTATTTATATGACTATCTTTTGTGCATATACATGTATTACATGTAGCTTCATTAGGAAGCCTTTCTCACATACGTGTTTCTTTTTTGTCTAAAGTCGTGGTATATAAAACTTGTGTTTATCACTTAATCCAAAAATCATATCTTTCTAATAATAAAACAAAACAAAAATCTCAAAAATTCCTCCTTCCCCATAAATAAACCCTCCATCGTCCACTCTATCAAATCCCCACTTTTTCAAATCTTCCACTTTCAAAAATTACATCTCATTCAAAACTTCATCTTCCTCTTCATCTCATCTCAAACCAAAACCAAGAAGTTTCGTCATCAACATGGTTTACATCGCTCTCGTGCTTATCGCCTTAACGCTCATCGCTCTTGTGTTCCCTATGATGAAGTTCTCATACGGAGACATATACTTTGTGTTGTTAATCTACATTGGGGATATATACCCAATCCTTTGTATCATTCTTAGCATTGAAATGAAATATTACTAATAGTCTAGTTTATCTAGGTTATTATTATCATAACGTGTTTTTCCTTTGATTTATGTCTTTCGTATTCTCTTGAAATACATTAGAAATCATTAATGCATGCTAAAAGAAAATGTAGGCTAATACACATATCTTGGTATAAAACCATAAAAATTATGTTTTTATCAAAAATCTGTTTCTGTTACTACAGATCCACGAATCCCGGTAGGTATACCAGCCAGATCCCTTATAAAAGGGAACAGTGGGAACCGTCCTCCTGGATAACAGTTTTTCATGCAAAATAAAAACCGCTTTCTTCCTAAAAGTAATGTTCCACTGGATTGTCAAACATTAGGTGAGTTAAGTATCATTGTTAATAAAAATCTAGTAAAACGTTAGGTAATCATTGGTTTTCCCACAATACATCACTTCCTATTAACTCACCTTTCCTATAGGTTTCGCTATGTCGCATGAATATGAGTTTGATTTTTCACTCACTAGCGTCTACACTCCTAACATCTCTCTTGAGCCCAACACACCTGGCAACCATGTCCGTGGGTTCATAATCTCAAACCTGCCACTCCACGAAGGATATTGTTGACACCCTTTACACCCGAAGAAGGTATCAATATATCCTTCCGAGCCATAGGACTAGAATGTCTTCTCGAAATTAACGAGAAAATATGTCCGAGGTTTGTATTGGAATTCTTCCGTCAAGTTGAACTCATTCTGAACGAGGATCGCTTCTCATCTCTTTGGTTTTGGATCAAAACCAAAAGTTTGTTTTAACTCTTGGGCAATTTGCTCACATCCTCCGAATTCCAAATCATGGACAATGTGCCTTCAATGAAGATTGGTCTCTTGATTCTCTCTTCAACTTTCGTGAAGAAAATAGTCCATATTGTTCACACATACCCCCGAAGATTTGACTGCATAATATGCAAACCTCGACCATATTACTCCGATCCAAACATTATCTTTACACGGAACATCCGAGAAGAGTACAAGCCTCTTGCACTCATCCTACGTGAAAATGTTTGGAGTCTTAGGGGAAATCGAGAAATCCTTCCCGCTTGTTGGCTCACATAATGTATTTCAGAAATCCTTCCCATTGTTGTGCTCACATAATGTATTGTTTGCTAACACAACAACCATAATCCTTACCGCAAGGCTAATTGTAAATCTTCAAGGATCCAAGAATAAACTCATCCTTTATGGAATGTTCTTGACGCGCCTTTATCATAACATCATGCACTTCCATCCTCAATTTCAAAGTCCGTTGTAATGCATTTCTTGTGAACAAGATGATGGAACCTCTAAACGCATCTCTCATGAAGACTTTCTTCATTCCCTGAATCGCAAACACTCATCAACCATTTGATGATCCATCTAGCGAAAACGCCAGGAACTTAGCCTCTTTCTAAATAGGGTCAATCCTTAGTATCCATGCTTTATCAATGTAATCAAATTTCTTTCATGAAATAAAACATCTTACATTTGATATCTTAGTGTTAGAACCTCTTCAACTAACCTTGAAATATGATGCATTGTCAAAATCATTGCATACCTTTTGTAAAGGTTCGCTTAGCGAATAGATCGAATCCCAAAGTTTGTGCTAGACGGACTCGATCCTACTTGGGAACCGTGGGATCCGACAAACAGAAAATGCAATTGCAATCATTGTATTTCAAACATGTCTTTAGAACACTTCACACTAAGCTAGACATAGTGCCTTAAGGCAAAATTGAGTCCTTATCAAAGTTGAGTAGATTTTCCGTACTCACACATAACGCATTTAGATCACACTAGAAACACCCGTAGATCTATCGTCTCACCAAAACCCATTACTCTTCTGCTCTCAAGCTCACTCATCATTTCTCACATGATCCCTCATATCTAGCTTTGGAAATCTTTCAATTATGGCAAAATTGATCATAATCATCCTTACCTCAAAATTGGTCAAAATTGATCAAATTCTAGTTTTTCCATCTTAAAGCCTTTAGGATATCATCCAAAACATTATCCTAAGTCACTATCTGATCTCTAGGATCATTTAGCTCCATTTGACACTCTCATAATCTTTAGTGTCATCTTTGTTCATTCATTGGTACTCATGAAAGTTCCAATTTCTTCCATAAAAGGCAATTATTAGATATATCACTCATTACCCTTAAGTATTTAAGCACCTCTTCATTTAAGACACTTAGATGAACTGAAACACTCAAGAAGAAATAGGCATTAGACCTTACAAATATCATTGCTATCTTTTCTTAGTCACTGAGACGGATCCCTAGGATTAGTCTAGGCGGATCCCTCATTGGAGGGAACCGTGGGATCCGTAGGACATATTTATGTCAACTCTAGCTAAAACAATCATTTCAAGCTCATCTTGCTAACTTAAACACTCCATCTCATCTTAAATGAGTTCCTAGATCAGTACAACTATGAAGTTGACTCTTGTGCATGTTAATCATCACATTCCAATGAATTTTAGTGGCTTAAGTCTTGAATGCACTTGCCAAATCCCTTGCTTTATAAACCACATTGTTAGGACTCCTAAAGTCATCATCTTCATCCTCATTTTTAGCACTTAGAAATCTTTACAAACCTTTTGAAATCATCTCATCATGAGGAAAGCTCCAAGTGGTAAGTCATCCATCAAAGAACCACCCAAGAAAATTGCTCGTGTTGTACACGAAATCTCTTCAACCAAATCATCTCCGGTTAAGTCCACAAATGCTAGGATTTCCTCTACACCAACACAACCAATCAAACCAATCCCCAAGAGAATTGTTCCCACAAAAATAACATCACCAAACTCTACAATTCCTACTAAACCAAACACAACCTTTCCAACCCAATCAACATCATTGGTGCCTAGAGCAATATCATTTACCACCTCACAATCATCTCCACATTCCTACAACTTAGAAGACTTACCCCCTAGGCCATCTCATCCTCCGCCATTACCAACACACTCACTATAAAAGGTTATACAACAAAACCAAAGTGTTGAATCAACACTTGCACCAATGTCCATTTCTCCATTTCCCTCCAATGGTCCATTTTGGATTATGAGGAGACATCAAAGTCAACCACCCGACCATATGGAAGTTGACACTTCCCTACCTCCACCATCAACCCTTTTTAAGCTACCACTTAATGTGTCTCCACCAATTCCTCCTCCATTTGAGGATTTTCAACCAACTTCACTTGAACCTCCACTTCAAGACGCTCAACCTTTACCACCATCCCTTCAAAACCATGACAAGGATTGCCATCATTGTCAACATGTTGAAAGGTTGATACATGAACTACGTGAAGAGCAACGTTTCATGTTTTATCACCTCCTCGAACGTTTCGATGAGGTCAACAAACCTAAACAACCATGAGCCTAAAAACGGTGTCCTAGTCTCAAGCTCAACTTAGAACGTTTAGGAATCTGGTATATGTAAAAACATATACCTTTTCGTTATCAAAACCGGACCAAAAAGACCAAAAACTAACCCCTAAAGCCATAAATATTTGTGTTTTTGTTTATGTACGTGCAGTGTAATTGATATCAAAATGAACAAAAAGAAGACAAGTGGACAAAACGCAGCACGAGAAGGGAAGGAGCACGGGTTAATGACCAATGATAATTTTATTTGAAGATCGGTATGACAAGTTAAAATTTAGCACCAAACTAATTAATTAATTGAAAAGAAAAAGAAAAAGAAAAATAAGAAAGAAAGTTAAAGAGAAAATTCAACTCTAAGTTTCGAGGGTTTATTTGCCAAGATCTAAATAGCTTTAGACTTTTATTAAAAATTATTAAGGTAAATCAGAACTAGGGCCTATAAATACCTACCTCCCTCACCTCATTTTATCATCTTTATTTGTATTTTGTACCCAAACTCTTGTATTTTTATTTTTATGCTCTTTAGTTTTATAAAAGTTTTATTTATTTCTTGCATCTCTATATTCTTCTTATCTCTTAATCCTTTTATTTCATTTTATTTTATAAAACTTTTTATAAAAATATGCCATGAAGAGTTGAGTTATAGTAAGATTGTGTGAGTGTATTTTATACCCGCAACACGCCAACATATCATATTTATATTTTTATAAAAGTTTAGTTTTTTTTATTAAAGCTCACGTTTTATTGTTTTATTTAGCTTAAAAATAGTAAAAAGTCTCTAAAAATCTTGTCCTTTTCACAAAAATCTAAAAATATATTTTATTTTCGCATAAAATTTTCAGAATTTTATGAGTCTGTTTTAGTATTTTTAAAAAATCAAAAACTGCTTCTCCCTTTTTCTATAAAAACTGCTTCAGATTTTATTTTAAAAATAGAAAAATGTAAAAAATATTTTTAGATTTTCTGGTAGCTTCTCATAGTTTTCTTAAGATAGTGTGAATTTTAATATTTTTTTGAACTAGTTTACTATTTATTTTGATTTATTTGCTATTTTAAACATAAAAATCAAAAAATACTTATTTAATTCCTAAAAATTCTAAAACTTTTCTCAGGAGCTTCTATCAGTTTTCTGATGTTTCAAAAATATTTGGAATTTTCGAGTTCATTTGTTATTTTCCTGATTTATTTCCTTTTTATTATATAAAAAAAAAATCTTATATTTTAAATCTTTACCTTAATAACCAAATTAGTTTTTGTGGAAACATATCTCCTTGAGAGAGTTTGGTGGTTAAGATTTGATTTATTAAGATTAGTTTATCTTTTATTTTAGTTTTTTATTATAAAAGTTTATATTTATATAATTGTGCTAACCCTTAAAGTTTTGATTTTGTTTGTGTAATCCCATCCTACCTCATATACGTGGAGCTTAAGGGTCTTTAAGCATTTTTAATACATAAAGTTTGAAGCTTTACTAATTTTTAAGCTTGTTGGTGAATAAAGTTTTAAACTTTACTTACTAATTAGTGGATAAGATTAATAAAGTTGTAAACTTTGTATTATTTGGCTTATAAGATCGGTGGTTTTATTCCTCTCGCTTCATCACCGGTTTTATTCTCTTAACTTTTATCATTTTAGCTTAGAATGTTAGTTTAACGTTACGTTTAATTTTTCGTATGATGCTTGTTAAGTCTTTTTAGTATTATACTCTTAGCTTAATATTTATCGTCACTAGTTGTAGTTTACCATTTAAATTTTAGTTTAAACTTTAATTAGTTAAATTAGTTTTTAAAAGAAAAATCTCTTTTAAAAAAATTAAAAAGTCAAAAAAATATATTTCGCTATTTTCAAAAATCAAAATCAAAACAAAAAAATTAGTTTTAAAATTTAGATAATTTTTAGATCACATTTTTAGTTGTAGAAATATATTAGATCACTTTTAGGGGTTAAAATAGATTAATTTGCATTTTAGAATAATTTTTTGGCATAAAGTAATTTGAGTCTTTAGTTCTATTTTTATGGTGACTTAATTGAGATTATTTTTTTGCACCTTAGGATTAGTAGATTTATATGCCTTTTATTATTATTGCTTGCCCGTAATTTAGAAATCCTCAAATCCTTTTAACACATTCAAATCCATAATCATGACGCGAGTTGAAATTCCATTCAACCCTGCTCGAACGATCTCTGCTCAAACCTAACACGTTGAGTTACCCCGTAATACTACATCTCTTATTATTGATTCTCGTCGAATCAATTTTTACGCCGGGAGGGCTTGTAGCGAAGTTTTCAGATTCCGCCTCAATCTGCATTTGAAGATCCTTCTCCAAGTGAAGTTACCGTTGTTTTTGTAAATATAAATTTTTCAAAAACCCAAAAACATCTAAAACACCAAAACATTCTTCCTAGAGTGTTTACAAAACCATAAAAAGTAAAACCAACAAAACAAATCAAACGTCAATTGTTACGCTTCTGGCCACCGAATACAACCTATACACGGTATAAGGAAAGTCTTGACATTAAATTGCGATCAAGAACGATCCACTCTTCGCCACGCGCTGCATGTACTTTTGGGAGCTAATGAGCAAGCACCGTTGGCTAACAAAAATATGTGTTTTCAAAGTTTTCTAAATATAAAAACCAAAAAGATTTTCCTTTTTCAAAATTATTTTTCACTTTTTGATTTTTAGTTTTTAGTGCATGCGCACTCTTTCTAGATCCACGACGTAATCGCATCAGAGAATAGACGCATTCGAAGTTTACTATCGCTGAAGAACCCGTCGCGATGGCGAGATACTCGAACGATGATCAATTACTTCAAGCTCCGTGAGATCGCCACTAGGTGATGCTATCGTTGTTCCACCACTTGATGCCGAAAATTTCAACTCAAACTAATTTAATTCAATTGGTTTCAAATAAACCTTTTGTGGTTTGGATCATGAGGAGCCCCACGCACACCTCCGTTGGTTTAATCAAGTTTCTTCTACGATAAACTTTCGGCGCCACTCATGAGTCAATTAAGTTGAGATTATTTCCATTTTCCTTGAAAGGACTTGGCTCAAAAAAGAACCCCCTCAATCAATTACAACATGGGCCGATCTTTCTAAGAAGTTTGTGAATCAATTCTTTCCTCCTTCGAAAATTACAATGTTACGAAATCAAATCATTAATTTTCAACAAAAATTCGATGAAAGTTTTGGAGAAGCATGGGATAGATTTAAAGAACTTTTGAGAAAATGCCCAAATCACGGTTTTACCGATCTTCATCAGATTGATACGTTCTATAATGCTCTTACTCCGTCCGATCAAGATTAAACGCTTAACGTGGCCCGTACGGGTGGCAACATCTTGAGTCGTATGCCCGCCGATATTAGAACGATTATGGAAAACAAGTCAAAAGTTTTCTGCTAGAAAGCAGACCCGTTGTTTCTAAGATTGCTTCGAATGATAACTTTCTACGGTTTGAAGAGTGAGTTGAGTGGAAATTTGTGACCCGATGCTATTAATTCTATGATGAGAGTTTAAGATTGAAATCCGAACAAGTCAAAGCCGTTAACAAACATGTGTTATTTCGCGGTGGTCCTCATCCGTACTATAATTGTCAAGCCACCGATGGCGATCTCGAAATGCTTCAGTAGCATCGCTAATCCGGTTCAAAATCAAAACCAAGGATACCGTGCCAACCAAATGGGACCACCGGTTTTGCACCGTTCCTCAACAAAATCAAAACCGTTATCAAAACCAATCTTACAATCAAAACCGAGGAGCTAATGTTAATCATGGTAATCAAAACTACCAAGCTCCTCCACCTCAAGTTTATCAACAACCTCCTCAACAACAATATCAAGCACCCTCATACTTTCAGCTCGAACAACGAGTTTCTAACTTACATGAAGAATTCTGATAACACCATTAAAAGTTTGCAAACTCAAATCACCAGTATGAGGAATGATTTCAAAAGGGAAATGGAAGCTACGAGTAACAAGCGGATGAGTGAAATGAGGAATATGATGGCTAGTTTCTTTCAAGCCAATCAAGCTTCGACTTATTCTCAACCTCGGGTTCTAGTACTCTTCAGTAATATGATTCCTAACCCGAGAGGTGACACAAAGCGATCACTACCGGTGGTGTTGCTACGATGGACCCACGGCTCCTACCATTATTTCTTCTTCTCCGTATCGTGTGGTAGACCGTGAGACCGGGTGACAAGGACCGGTGCTTCCTACTAATAAGGGAGATCGAGAATGTCCAACCCACGGTTGTCCCGACGTCACGAGCCTAAGGATGCTCCGTTAGGCTCTTGAAAAGACTAACCCAAAAACAACACTTCCGGTACCCGTCAAGGATGAATGATCAAAAGCAACGCGAACAAGCAAATCTTCAAATGGAAAAATTCATTCAAATATTTCAAGATCTTCACTTCGAAATTAGCTTCGCGGATGCTCTTCTTCTCATGCCTAAGTTTGTTTCGACACTAAAGGGATTATTTAGTAACAAAGAGAAAATTGTGGATTTGGCAAAAACGTCTTTGAATGAGAATTGTTCGGCGGTTATTCTCAAGAAACTTCCCGAAAAGTTAGGTGACCCGGCAAGTTTCTCATTACGTGCAATTTTCATGGAATTATTCAATTCACGCGCGGCGATCTTGGTATTAATTTGATGCCGAAATCAATCTATGAAAAGCTTTCATTGCCCCCACTTACCCCAACATGTATGACCCTCGAGCTAGCCGACCGTACTACTACGAAACCAAAAGGTATAGCCGAGGATGTCTTTGTCAAAGTGGAGAAGTTCGATTTCCCCGCTGATTTTTTTGTAGTTGATTTCGATGCCGACCCTCGAGTACCTCTTATTCTCAGAAGGAGTTTCTTAAGGACAGGCCATGCGTTGATTGATGTGTATGAAGGAGAGATCACTTTACGAGTAGGAAATGAAGCCGTCACGTTCAATGTTAACCATACTTCCAAATCTCTAACCAACCAATATGATGTGGCCAAAATTAATGACACCGAGGTGACAAAGGACCTGGGATTTCCTACTAATAACGGAAGTACCAAAAACGTCCAACCTCCGGTGGTTCAAAAAGTTGGCCTAAGACATCGAGAATTGATCCGAGTCTTTCACGTTTTACGGTTAAGAGTTTGTCGACGATACGTGCTGAACAAAAAAGAAATTAGAAAGGAGTCTACAACGGTAGTGGTGGAAAATTCTAGCTCTAAGAGCACACCACTTGTCCCACCTCCGCTTTCGGTTTGTTGTGTTGAACTTAAGAACATCGAGTTTTCTTTGAGTGGCAATCCCACTCCTTCTTCTCGAATATTGAACTTTCTTCTACACAAATCATTTCTGATTCTTCCTCTTCCCTCACTAAATTTGAGGAGGATGATTCTATCATGGAAGAAATCGAGGCTTATTTAAAAAGTGATTCAGTTTCACCGGAAATTGATAATGCCGACATCGACATCGAGGGAGATATTCGTTTAATTGAAGAAATGCTCTTTTCACTCTCTCCGAAAGAAAATGAAATTAAAGAAGTCGGCCGTACTAATCCTTCTGAGCCCGAGCTCAAGGATTCTTCCATTGATTTACTTCTAGAGGAGTTCGCCGATGAACTCGCTCGCATGGATCCTCTTCCACCGGGAAGTGAGGATGACGTCTTTGATTTTAGAGCCAACTTACGCGAAATTGAATATTTGTTATATCAAGATCCGTCGATTTACTTCGAGAAGTTCACCGATGAACTTGCTCCCACCGACTCGATTCTTCAGAGAATGAAGAAAATGAATATGATGATCCATTCTACTCGAAGAAAGATAAGAAAGTGAAGATTTCGGTGATGAGCTTATTGATATTGAGGTCCCACACTATTTTTTATCCGAGAGTGATTCCTCTTCTCGTGAGGATTTTCACGTAGATGATACGTTGATTTCGTCCCTTTCCGAGGACAAGATTTTTAACCCTGGGATACTCATCGGAGCGGATATTCATATCACAAAAGTTAACGGAAAAGGATCCTCTCTTGGATACCTTCATTGTTAAACCTTCAAACTACATTTCTCTGTACCATGGACTCCCTTCTTCTATGGAGTCATTTCTCTTTGATCCGTCATCCCGTAGTCCACCCGGATGATGGATCATACTTTCTTGATATACCTTATGTGAGTTTGGGAGAAGTTATCCCTTATGTGATTGAGCCGACATTTTCTTCCCTCCCAACCCACCTATTCTCTTTCCTCCGGGTGAGGATACCATCTTTGATCCGGGTATCCCTTCCGCTTGTTTCCCCAAGGACAAATGAATTCGGGGACGAGTCAGGCTAGCGACTCGGTGACCAAAAACAGTAGCACTTCGTGGGAGGCACCCCATGCTTATCCTTTTATCTTATTTATGTTTTCTAATAAGTGACGTGGGAGGTTAAGCTCTTCTATTTCTCGTGTTTCGTGTTGTTGTTGTTTATGTCCAGGATTTTTCTCGATACATGAAGACTCTCGTGCTAGAAGCTTTGTCTTTTCTCCGCTCGAGTTTCATGATCGAGGCTCTTATGGAAATCCGATATCCAAATCTTTATCGATTATCGTTTATCTATTAGCATAACTAACCAATGGTTTTAGATTTTCGTTGATACCCTTGCTTTTAAACATTGAGGACAATGTTTGATTTTAGTCTGGGGTGGGTAATCTTCGATTTGATTTGACCGCACTTGTTTGTTTTTTTTGCCGTGTACTCTCGCAACCCCGTTTTTCCTTAGAAATTGAAAAAAAAAATTGTGCAAAAATTGTGAAAAATTTAAAAATTTTGAAGCTTTTGTTAAGTCTTTTTGATTGAAAAGTTTGCTAGTCTCTTAGACAAGAAGCTATAAAATGCGAATTCGAGCTCACAAGGCCAAGAATTTGCAAGTTTCCCTGAGTGACTTTAAATATGCATGACTTAATTTCATTAGACGAAGCATTTGCTAAATTAATATATGTTTTGACACCTTGTTGACTTTCCGCTTGTGAGGGTAGGAATAGAATTCTGACTTGACCGGGCGTGTTGAGCCCTAGCTTGTTCCCTTAACCATAGATAATCTAAAAATTATCGGCTAAGCATCCGCGGATCTCATTATTTGGGATTTTAAATTTGCGGAGATCGAGGAATGATAGAGTTACTTATGAGTTTAGATGCTAAGCGTGGAGTAGATGGTTCTCTTTAGAGCCCATCGAAGGTACTTATGGCTTTTTGTTCCCACAAGATTGTTTCACCCAATATCTGTGATATAATAATTAAAGATGTTGAGTTTTTGACGATAGTTAGTTCTTTATTCTTCTTTAGAGAATCCTTGCCCATGAGAGTTGGGTACACATCAAGGTACTGTCAGTGTTGCGGTGTAATAGACAACTGATTCCTGATAGTTTGCTACTATTGTTTCTATTGTTATAAAAGCCGTAAGATTCGGAGTTTGGCACAAAAATTAACATGAATTAAAGCCCAAATGTATTAAAGTTGAAAAATCCAAAGCCATAAAAGTTTTCTATGTCCGACGGTACCCCCGTTGTCATGGACTTCTAAAAGGTTGAGGAAAATCCAAAGTCATAATAAGACTTCCGATAAAACGGTAATCCCGTTGAGTTAGTGGTTGAAAAGACCAAGGGTCTAAATTGCAAAAATGCAAATGTGCTGAAATAGTGTTAAGCCAAACTTTGGATCCGGAAGATGTCTAAATAAAGCTACGTCTCTAGACTCGTAGATGAGTTGTCTCGGTCGCCATAAAAAGGATATTCTCCCTAAATCGTGTGAAATTAGGACCTTGATGTGGACCTCATTCTTGTGTGCAACGGTTTTCGAGGGAAGATGGATAACTAATTATCGACTTGGCTTCATATCTTTATCGGATTAATACCTATCGAAACGAGAAACTTGAAGAAATTCAGTTCTCACAAAAATAAAATAAATAGAGGAAAATAGGAAAATGGGAGCAAACGGTAATTACACAAGTAACTTCCATGGGTAGTGTTAGCATCTAATGTCATATTTAACAATGATTTCGATTTTACGCTTAGTTTGGGGACTTGTGAAAAATCAGGGACGATGTATTCTATCCGTATGGTCACTTCACGCTGTGTTGTGTTTCTTACTCCGTGATCCTAACGTGTCGTTTGAAAAATGTTGGAGTTATTGATCGACATGAAAGTTCAACAAACCGTCACTCATAATTGGAATGTGCTTAACCGTAATATCTATATGTGAATTAAAAGGTAAACGGGGCATTTTTAGAAATAAGGGTTTCTTAATCTCTTTTGAGGAATCTTTGCTACTTTTCATAGGTTTAGTAGAAAGAGATTGAAATCTTTGTTTTTAGAAGCGTGAGTTGATTACATTGCGTGAGGACACGGCAATCTTCTCGTCTGGGGTATTTTGGTATATGTAAAAACATATACCTTTTCGTTATCAAAACCGGACCAAAAGACCAAAAACTAACCCCTAAAGCCATAAATATTTGTGTTTTTGTGTTTATGTATGTGCAGGTAATCTGATATTGTAAAATGGACAAAAAGAAGACAAGTGGACAAAAACGAGCACCTAGAAGGGAAGGAGCCAGTTAACGTCCGACCAATGATAATTTTATTAGAAGCATCGAGACAAGAGAAGAAAAATTTAAAGACCAAACGAAGAATTAATTAATTAGAAAAGAAAAAGAAAGAGAAGAAAAAGAAAAATCGAAGAAAGAAAAGAAAGAGAAAAATTCAACTTGGGGACCAAGTTTTGAGGGTTTTATTTGTGCCAAAATCTAAATAGTTTAGAGACTTTTATGAAAAATTATTAGGGGTCAATTGTAACTAGCGGGTCTATAAATACCCCCCTCCCTCACCTCATTTTATCATCTTTATTTGTATTTTGTACCCAAACTCTTGTATTTTATTTTTATGCTCTTTAGTTTTATAAAAGTTTTATTTATTTCTTGCATCTCTATATTCTTCTCATCTCTTAATCTTTTTTATTTCATTTTATTTTTATAAAACTTTTTATAAAAATATGCCATGAAGAGTTGAGTTATAGTAAGATTGTGTGAGTGTATTTTATACGCTTCGTACACACGCTCAACATATCATATTTATATTTTTATAAAAGTTTAGTTTTTTTGTTTTTTTTATTAAAGCTCACGTTTTTATTGTTTTATTTAGCTTAAAATAGTAAAAGTCTCTAAAATATTGTCTTTTCACAAAAAATCCAAAAATATTTTATTTTCGTCATAAAATTTTCGTAATTTTCTGAGCTGTTTTAATATTTTTAAAAAATCAAAAACTGTTTCTGTCCTTTTTCTCTAAAAAACTGTTTCGTATTTTATTTTAAAAAATAGAAAAAATGTAAAAAAATATTTTTAGATTTTCTGGTAGCTTCTCATAGTTTTCTTAAGATAGTGTGAATTTTAATATTTTTTTGAACTAGTTTACTATTTATTTTGATTTATTTGCTATTTTAAACATAAAAATCGAAAAAATACTTATTTAATTCCGAAAATTCTAAAAACTTTTCTGTGAGCTTCTATCAGTTTTCTGATGTTTCTAAAAAATATTTGGAATTTTCGGAGTTCATTTGTTATTTTTCCTTGATTTATTTCCTTTTTATTATATAAAAAAAAAAAAAAAATTCTTATATTTTAAATCTTTACCTTAATAACCAAATTAGTTTTTGTGGAAACATATCTCCTTGAGAGAGTTTGGTGGTTAAGATTTGATTTATTAAGATTAGTTTATCTTTTATTTTAGTTTTTTATTATAAAAGTTTATATTTATATAATTGTGCTAACCCTTAAAGTTTTGATTTTGTTTGTGTAATCCCATCCTACCTCATAAGGCGTGGAGCTTAAGGGTCTTTAAGCATTTTTAATACATAAAGTTTGAAGCTTTACTAATTTTTAAGCTTGTTGGTGAATAAAGTTTTAAACTTTACTTACTAATTAGTGGATAAGATTAATAAAGTTGTAAACTTTTGTATTAATTTGTGCTTATAAGATCGGATGGTTTTATTCCTCTCGTTTCATCACCGGGTTTTATTCTCTTAACTTTTTATCATTTTTAGCTTAGAATCTTAGTTTAACGTTACGTTTAATTTTTCGTATGATGCTTGTTAAGTCTTTTTAGTATTATACTCTTAGCTTAATATTTATCGTCACTAGTTGTAGTTTGCCATTTAAATTTTAGTTTAAACTTTAATTAGTTAAATTAGTTTTTAAAAGAAAAATCTCTTTTAAAAAAATTAAAAAGTCAAAAAAATATATTTCGCTATTTTCAAAAAATCAAAAATCAAAAAAACAAAAAAATTAGTTTAAAATTTTAGATAATTTTTAGATCACATTTTTAGTTGTAGAAATATATTAGATCACTTTTAGGGGTTAAAATAGATTAATTTGCATTTTAGAATACGTTTTTTTTGGCATAAAGTAATTTGAGTCTTTAGTTCTATTTGCGTACTTAATTGAGATTACTTGTTTGCACCTTAGGATTAGTAGATTTATATGCCTTTTATTATTATTGCTTGCCCCGTAGTTTAGAAATCCTCAAATCCTTTTTAACACATTCAAATCCCGATAATCGCGACGTGAGTTGGAAATTCCATTCAACCCTCGTTCGGAACGATCTCGGTGCTCAAACCTAACACGTTTGAGTTACCCCGTAATACTACACTTCTCTTATTATTGATCTCTATCGAATCAGAATCCCATTTCATGTTTGATCATCCTTAAGCACATGGTTGCTTCTTAAGTTTAGGTCCCTCATTAGCATTAAGTGGAATATGTATTACATGGCTTAATCATTCTCTTAGTTTTAGAGATTTGTTGATTATCTCTTTGTTTTATTGAATGATAACTTATTTGCCATATTTCTTTATATGTTCGTTGTCTGTATACATATCTCACTTTCATATTTAGCATTGTTTGGTATATCACCTTTGCTGAATAATCTATCACCAGACAGACGGATCCCTGGAAATTGCCTAGACGGATCCCACAAAAGAGGGAACCCTGGGATCCGTGGTACAGAAGAACAAAATTCTACTAACTTGAGTCTTATTTGCAGGAAATTATGCATCATACTCTTGTTTTCTTACCTTTATTTTGTAGATTTTTAAAATACACATGAAGAACTTGACACCCTAAGCTAGGGGGAGCTTTGTGTCAAAACCACATATTGCAAAACCATTTGCAACATAATCCTTATTTGGATTATACTTCATGACACCCCATTGCAATGTTGCAATCTTCTAGGGGGTGCATTTTCGTCACAAGGACGAAACCATTTGCAAACAAAATTGCAATTCATTAGCTTATTAATTTATATTTACTTGACGCCCTCACAAATGGATGGACTCATCAAGGGAGAGTTAAGACGAGAACCATTCCCGTCACTTGCTCTCTTTATATTTTTTCTCTTTTACATGTTTTTCTTAAAACAATGTGTTAGTTTTTTTCGACGCTCTTTTTGTTTCACGAAAAAGGGGGAGAAGAGAGTAAAACTCAATTCGAACTTTTTTTACTGAATTTTAGTTTTTCCTTAAAATAATTTTATGTTTTGTCATCAACACAAAGGGGGAGATTGTTAATACAAATAAGCCGTAAAAACGGTTTATTTATATTTTACGATCTTCTAATGTTTTGTCGATAACAAACGTAAAATCATTTTAACGAAACAATTAAAATACGTAAATAGTTTGAGCCAATAGTTCTCTAACACAATTACGTTTTCACATAAAACACTAAAACAAGTATAAGTGATTTTATGATTTAGTAATACATATGTACAACAACTAGTGTTTACATATTGGGCAAATATATACATAACTAGTATGTATTATAATGGGTAAAAACTACAACCCATGGAGCATATCCATAACCCATGGTATTGACCCATACCCACTTGACTAGATACATTGCACTTATTAGATACATTGTATCTAAAGAAATACCCATCGATCAACTCATAACCCATAACCCATGACCCATGACCCATAACCAAAATACCCATGGGCAAATTAAGAGGAGCGTCCCACGGATCCCTAGCTTTACACTAGACGGATCCCTTGAGGGAGGGATCCGTGGGATCCGTGGAACATTAGACATTTTCTCTCTATAAATAGTGAACCATTTCTTCATTGTTTCTCAACCCCTTTCCCACATACTTTCTCCTTGAGTTAAAAACTCTCGAACCCCAGATCCAAGTGATCTACGTATGTAGTTTTGTTTTTGTGTGATTCTCTAGGTTCCTCTTAAAGGCGATATCACCACCTTTGAAGTCAAGCAAGCTCAGGTCCATGAGTTGCCATGCTTCCTCATCATCAAGACTACTGAAGTTATCTTGTTGATGGTTCTTTCTCTAAGAAGTGTAGTATTGAAGACATTAGTGAAAGATGTCTCAAGTTTCAAGACGAAGATATTAGTGAAGGGTGTCGATCGTCCATATTGTAGGCATTAGTAAAGGGTGCCTAGAAGTCAAGTCACAAGACATTAGTGAAGAGTGTCTTGAAGATCTAGTTAAAGGCATTAGTGAAAGGTGTACATTCGATATGGTGTGATTAGATGTACAAGATAGATTAGTATTGGGCCAAAGGATATTCTTATCCTTGTTGATATTATAAGGAGTAGATCTCCTTTGGGGTTAGGTGATTGGTTTAGTGTTGGGTAGTAGTTCCTCCATTGTAATGGAACTCGGTATCTAGCCTAGTACTGGATAAAGGGTAGGCGACGTTGTGATTGGTGCTCCTTGGTGAAAAGGACCCGATATCTAGCCTTGTACCGGATAAAGTGTAGGTGACGTTGTGAAGGTTTCTCCACCATAAGGAGTTGGTGTTGTGTAGTGATTACGAACTTTTGAGTAGGTGACTCGGGGAGTGGAGTAGGGCAAGGAAGGTGTCCTTGTAGCCGAACCACTATAAATACTCGCGTTGTGGTTTTGTGCTTCTTGCTCTTTATCTTTTCATTACATATTTATATTTCTATATTTTCGTTTATCAACATCCAACACACATCCAAATAGATTGACATAAGTCGATCTAAATAGTTTAAAAAGAGTTTTAATTGGTAAAACTATTCAATCCCCCTTCTAGTTTTCCACACATGTGTCACTAAATGAATAGATTATGCATGAAATTAGTCACATGAATTAAGCATCTTAATCATTTTCCTATAAATAATAAAGCACATAATACAGATATTAAAGCCCGAACTGTCAACGGGCAAAATAGGCTTAAGCTCGAGCTGGTTGGGCCAAACGGGCTCGAGCCCGAAAGGGCATGGGCCAAATAGGCACGGGCCAACGGGCTCGAGCCCGAACGGGCACGGGCTAAACGAATTCTTTGATATCCGTAAATTTATTGTCAAAAAGAACATAATAAACTAAAATACATGATTCACCAGAAATTTTATTTCAAGATACCCGCCGCCGCAACGCGCGGATACCATGCTAGCATAAAATTACGTGTGAATGGATCAAGTGTTATTTTTAATGTCTAATAAAGCAAGATAAAACTATAAGTTATAAAATATAAGAAATCTTATATTCACACAAATTTTATAAAAAGATCTCAGAAACACATGTAACAATTAAATATAGCGAGTGAAAAAGAATAAGATGTATGATTGGTTCACTTAAGAGTAAATTGCATAAATGGTCCTTGTGGTTTGCTCAAATTGTAGATTTCGTCCTTGAGTTTTCGAAAGTGCAGGCGGCCTCTTTGAGAGGAAAAGTTGAGTCATTTTCGTCCCGACCAAATTGAAATGACTGAAATAATCCCTTGTCTTCATCCCTTTGAATTTCGGACAAAATCTGCAATTTGAGCAAACCACAGGGACCATTTATTTTTTTTCCGAAAATAGTTTTTTTCGAAAAAAATTTCAAAAATAATTTTTTTTGAAAGTTCTGAAACAAATCCCAAAAGTTACAAATACAAAATATTTCGAAAAAATTTGAAAAAAAATTCGAAAATAATTTTTTTTCAATATGTCCAAATTTCGAAAAAATTATTTTTGTAAAAAGAATTTCGAAAAAAACAATTTAGAAAAAAAAAATCCAATTTCTTTTTTTAAAAAAAAAAAACAAGTATTTACGAAACAATTCTTTTGGATTTTTTTTTTCCAAATTTTTCTTCTGTTATTTTTTATTTACATTTTTTTTTTTCAAATTTTTTTTGGAATATTTTTTTTTCATATTTGCGAAAAAATTCTATTTTATTTTTTTTTTTGGAAATTTTTTTCAAAATTTTTCAATTTTTTTTTCTTTTTGAATTTTTTTTTCAAAATGTTGAAATATTACAAAAACAAATAAAAACGTAAGAAAAATAGAAAAAATGTAAGAAACACGGACAAAAATGTAAAAAAACGTCATAAAAGGCTAAAATGAAAAATGAATAAAAATAGACAAAACGTAAGAAAAATGGATAAAACGGACAAAAATCTAAAAAAAATGGTAAGAAAAACGGACAAAAACGGATAAATATAGTTTCCAAATTTTTTCGAAATATTTTGTATTTGTGACTTTTCGAATTTGTTTCAGAACTTTCGAAAAAAAATTATTTTCGGAAAAAAATTATGTTCGAAATTTTTTTTCGAAAAAAAATTATTTTCGGAAAAAAATTATTTTTGGAAAAAAATAAATGGTCCATGTGGTTTGCTCAAATTGCAGATTTCGTCCTTGGAAATTCAAAGGGGATGAAGACGAGGGTATTTCAGTCATTTCAATTTGGTCAGGGACGAAAATGAATTCAACTTTTCCTCTTAGGGAGGCCACCTACACTTTCAAAAATTCAGGGACGAAATCTGCAATTTGAATAAACCACAGGGACCATTTATGTAATCTACTCGTTCACTTAATAAAACAAGATAAATCTAAAAGTTGTAAAATATAAAAAATCTCATATTCACATAAATTTAAAAGAAATCTCACAAACACATGTAACATTAACAATAGAGAAAAATTAACTATAGAGACCGAAGAGGAATAAGATGTATGATTGGTTCACTTAAGAAATTTTTTTCCTATATGATTGGTTCACTTAATAAGAAAAATTAACTATACTATCTTGGGTTTGTTTCACTGGTACAATTTCCTTCCATAAACACTCAGTTGACCCGTCATAGAATGTCTTTGAAGAATGACTAGGGTTCGAACTTACCTCTTGACTAATTAAATTGCTGAGACAAGAGCTCATTGCCCGAGACCAGATTCTTAAAGAAGGGTTTGATTGACATCAAAAGATGCATGAGATCGAGATGTTCCCACCATTTCGCACCTTTTAAGGGGAATAAAGCAAGATAAATCTAAAATTAGTAATACATGAGAAATATTGTATTCATTCAAATTTTACAAAAGAGATCTCACAAACACATATAACAATTAAATTTAGAGACCGATAAAAATTAAAATATATGATTGGTTCACTGCACTTGCCCTCGCATGTATATGTGAAGTTTATTTTTGTAAAAATTGTATAAACATAACATTTCTTATAAAATAATAAACATATTTCTCACATACACATGATAAATTTGTTCAAAAACATTTACATGATAAACTAATCTTTAAAAGTTAAACTAAATTAGTTTTATGAAAACTGGTCTACTTATCGGGCGAATCTTGGAGCTAGTATAAAATGATCATGATGTTTCAGTTACAAGTTATTGCGAGGTTATTATATATTGTGAGTGCTTAAATGTTAAACTTTAATGTACTTTTAATCTCTTACTACATCATTCACAAACATTGGCTACTCCTAAAATTTCAACAATCTATAACAATAACAATAACTAAAACATCACATTATTATTTTACAACTCGTGTTTAACTTATCAGCTGTAAAACGCGGGCAACTTGCTAGTAATTCTAATATATACACATCACAATCACGATTTACAAAAAAAACACGCTTTGTTGATAGAAAAACAACATATGTTGATAGAACAAGAATAAGCATATAAATATACTTCCGTTAACAGTTTATGTTTATACACCTGTGATGTTTATATGTCTATATACTAACAATCTAGGATATCTAAACTTAGTTATTACTGGTATAAAACGTAATATTCAAAAAATATTTATATAAATATAAATTGTATTTGTCACATATAGCCCAACAATAATTGCTAAAATATCTTTCGGTGGATGGACCCCGTGCTAAAAGAAGAAAAACGATGTCGATTTGGATTTTAGTTTGGTCTTTATGTACGAACAGTATTTTGAAATTATTGTTTTGTCTAAGTGAATTGATACTACATCACGTCTTTTGATGTTTGCACTATAATTTATCCATTACAGTTTATGCTTGTCTGATATGTAATGTCAGAATTGTATCATAATCAAAAGATGTGGTGTGAGTATCACCTCTCTTTGTCTAAAGGTTTTAATGTTATAAACAAAAGTTGAGGTCATTGTTTATAATTAGGGGTGGAAATGAGCCGAGCCGCTCGTAAAAAGTTCGGGATCGGATCGGTAAAAAACTCGAATGAGCCGAGCCTAAACGAGTACTCGGCCTTAGTTGAAACATTTAATAATCACTGAGCCCGAGGCTCTATACTCAAAAGCTCGTTTAGGCTCGCGACTCGAGCCCTAGAAATATATACGTATATATATTTTCTATATGTATAACCGTGTTAACGAAGCTCGGCGCTTGTGTTAACGAGCCGAGCTCGAGCTTTGCTATGAAAGTTTCAGAGCCTAGCTCGAGCTTAAAAATGTGAGGCTGAACGAGCGGTGAGCCGATGTAACCACCGGCAAATTTCACCTCGTATTAAACTAATATAATATTCTAACGAAAGAATACTTATCCATTTTCTACATCCAAAATTTTTTTTAGAAACGATATTCTTTTATTTGATAATCCAAATTTTTTTTAGAAACGATATTCTTTTATTTGATCACAAAACCCTAACCAATGTGCCATGATGAACCTCACATCTTTAAACATAAACATCTTTATATGTAAAACTATAAAGGTTTTCAACTTTTATTCACCACTCTACGTTATTTCGTTAACGTAAAATTATTAAACTTTCAAGTTAAACGCTAACCATTTATTTGAGCTTACATGAAACCCTAATTTATTATAACTACGCTTTTTCATAAATGCTAAAGTACAACATTCTATACCTAGAGTACAAGTCATTAAAACACGGAACCTAGCTTCCGTTACAAGCCCTAATGATTTTATGTACATGATATATTTTCAAAATATTAATGTACAAGTCTTTAAGCATGGGTACAAGTCCTTAATGCATAAAGGTTACTTATATATAAGCTACAATTCATTATAAACCTTAGTGTACTTAATTTTAAGCACATTGTACAACCCTTTCAAGCACAAGTCTTAAATATATATTTCATTTTTAGTAAAGTACAATAAAACAATGCAAATGTATACACCATAGTGCACTAAACTCAAGTCTTTATTTTTATTAATTACATGTAAATTAACCTAAACTATATTTTACCTAAAATAAATTACCAACTTAACTAAGTACTTACATTACTACACAATAGGTACAACAATAAAAGCCCTAGGTACTACCCTCAATGCCCCCCCACACTAAATTACCCTAGTTAAAATTGAACTAACAAAGTTACCATTAGTTACCTAGTGTTACTTGTATAAATCCTAGCCACAAGACACTCACTTGGTACCCTAATCTTCCACATATGCATGTCTCCTAGATGTAGAAAGTTTACTTGAATGAGATTATACCACACCATTACATGCTACCTTGAGATCACATGCACCTTTCATGTGAATTTCAACACATCACCTTGTCCCACCTATTGCTAGACAAGATGACATATCACTTGAGAAACCATGCATGCACAAGCCTATAAATAACGCCCCATGATCCTTCCATTTGAGTCCCATGTAAACACATACATGATACTATATTACACACATATCCTACGCCCCATATAACCTCTCATATAGTCACAAACATTATGAAAATTTATCTTAAGAAGTGAAGGAAAAAGGGTAAACAAAAGCTTAAGGAAAAGTGAAGTACTTGAGGAAAATAGCAGCTCTAGGGAGGATTTTTCTTGTGGTTAAGCATCATATTAATTGTAAGTACACTCACACTCTTTTCTTTAGTCATTTTAAACATTCACTAAAACATATAAGTAACTATAGAATTGTGTCATGTGGAAAAACAAGGTCAAAAATACTTTTTATAACATTTCTGTAATCTTTTGTAACTTGTGGCTCCATAGACAAACACCTATTTGGAATGCGTTTTACTTAAATACTAGAACATGTTAGGAGCCCATTTAACAAGTAAAATAAACATCTAATCTAATTACCAACACCCTATAGGTCTATACTAAATAAAATGCATGTATTACTTTTCCCCTACTGAAAATTGCGCCAAAACAGGCCTTACCCCCCAACTTGCCCCGCATTTATCTACTTTGTGATTGAAGTACTAGGGTCATCCAAGGTACCGTTGTAAAGACCACCTGGGATACTACAAAACGCCCCCTTAACCCGGTTAAAAAGCCAAGTTGTTATCTTAAAAAACAGCCCATCATTTTGGGCAAAAGTTATAAATGCTAAAAAGCTTTTTACAACAAATATATGGGAAAACATGGGATTTTTGATAAATTTGGTTAGGAACTGTATTAGAAACATTATAAATGGGTAAAAAAATATTTCACAAGGTCGCATGCAAAAGATATAGTTTAAAACTGAAATTTTCATAAAACACGTCATGGCCAAGTGGCCATGTTTGTGGACTTGTATCTTTCTAATCAAAGACGACTAGGGCATGAGACTTATACCATTTAGAAGGGCTTACTGACCTAGTTTTTGAAGGGACAAATGTGTTGTAGAAACCCTAGCTGGTCTCGTGTAAAATCTGCCTTCTTTTTAGCCTGTTATCGCCCAAAAACAACAAAAGGAACCTAACCCCTCTACTTTGGAAAATCATTGAGACCAAACCGTAAGAGCATAAGACTTCTAGTTTGAATCATTAGAAAGACCACTGGACAAACTCTTGAAAGGATCAAGAACGTAGTAAAAACCTATTAAGGCCTCGCTTTTATTCACCGGTATTTTTATCCATTTAGGCCAAAACTAGTAAATTTCTCTTATAAAATTTTAAGCATAAAATTGTAATTTTGTAAAATAAAGTTTCCTTTGGACTAAAAATGTAATTTCTGTGAAGTTAGCTATATAAGGGCTGATTTTGTCAATAACCCATAGTTGAGGGTTTAAAGTGTCATTTTTGAAAGTACAAGGGTAAAAACTGTAAATATTTAAAATTGTAAATTATAACATTTTGGAAACATAAAATATTTAACAACTTTGGTTTTGATAAAAACTTATTAATAATCATTTGAGCCATAATAATAAGTATGATAAGCATATTTAATTTTTGTAGAGACTTCCTATTAGCTATATAACATTTCCGTCGCATAAACTTGAATACAAATACTAAATACATGATATACTAACTCAGGTCGAGAGTCGGAGCAGTTTGTTCATTTTATCTAATTTGTTTTCCATCCGACTACTGATAACACCGGGTGAGTTCATAGTCCCACTTTTACATATTTGTTTTCAAAACTTGTGAGGAGATACATGCTACAAAAACCGAACACAAGTATTTTCGTATGCTATCTGATTGATATTGCCTAAAGTACCTACTGTTGCCACTAAAAGCCCCTCATATCATGAACCATTAATCACTTGCGAGTGAACGCGAATATCGTGAATAGATCTATTGGCAGTTGACGCCCCATTTGGTTAGCCGGATAGGTAACCAAATGCACGTTATTTGAAAATACTAGGAGAATGGCAAACTCCTACCGGAGGGCATTGTTGCTCACATCATCATTATGATGTTTGTAACTCACGTCATTATTATGGCCGCATCTGTTAAGGTTTGCGTGTCATGAGACTTAGGGCAATATCTTTGTCTGCAATATTTGATTTTACTACTACTTATCTTGTGTTCAACAGATTATTATACAAACACTATGGATTCACTCAACCTTTGTGTTGACTTTTTAGCATGTTTATCTCAGGTTCATAATTTACGAGGATGGCATGGAAGGACACGGATACTCAAGAAGGCTATATTATCATTCGATAACTTATTTAATAAACTGTAAAACCATTGGGACCTCATTTTGTAAACTCTGATATTTATATAAATCGAATGATAAATCTTTTAAAATGATACAATTAGAGTTCGTTTTATGTTATTGTAACTGTTGAGCCATGAAGTAACACCCAGTTTGAATTCCGCTGCGTATCGAAAATGGGGTGTTAAGATTGGTATCAAAACTGCAGATTATAGAGAAACGGAACTAGTTGAGGTCCGAACTATAACTATTTTTACAAAGAAAACATTTTATAGCCTTTCGCTCTCCGTGTCTTCCATCCTCGAGGTAATTATGCGACTTCTAGACAGTTTATGCTACACAAACACTTTAGTATACTGATATATACTTATGATCACTTTATACAAAATAAACATACTTGCATGAGTCTATTCTAAGGCATTATGACTTAATCACATTTCCCCGAGCATGTACCTACTTTTATATTTTTCAAATTTTTGAAACCTTCTCAAGACATTGTAACCAATTACAATGGTCTCTCCTACTTACCTTATTTACACTAAATATATACTCACCAACTATTTTGAGTATTATGGCAACTTTCCTTGAGTTTCTTACTCCCATCTCTAAAAGATGAGTGTAAACGCTTCTTCTGTACTCCCAGAACACCCAAATTTCCTTGTAACTCATCAATAAAGTATGAATGTTAATTCAGAAATTCTTAAGTAGGATGATTTACAATGTCTTTATTTAAATGGATTGGGACGCCTTTTTATTTAAATAAGAAAATTGTGAATCGCCGAACCATAAGTTTATATTTCTTTATTTACATTGTTTGGGGACGCTCTCTATGTAAATAATGAAGTATAGATAAGTGGGCTTATTTGTATCTGAAATGATATAAGTACAAACTCGAGGATCACAAAAATTCACAAAGATATATGGCAAACACGAATAACGTAAATTTTATTACATCGAATCCATAAATATTAATACATAATGATATAATTAGCATCGGTAGTGCTAATGTTACAAAACCACCAAATAAGGTATGGTATCGCCAAATGGTTGATCCGCCAAGCTAATGAAAAACAAGATTACACCTATGAGAACGAAAATCATGACTGATGCAGATCTTGATTATTCTCAGATAACCAATATAAATGAGTTATTAAGCATGGTGAATGAAATAACAAAAGACGTAACTCAATATATAAAACGCTTCCTTTTTATAACGAAAAGTGGGCTTCAACCTATTAGTAAAACAAACAAACACAACCCACATTTAGATTAAAAGGGCCTCGGCCTAGATTACATAAACAAACACACCATTAAGCGTATTGGGTTTCAACCCAACAACCAACACAAGACCACAACTTAATACTAACGCGTACGATTAAAAAAATAACACAAATTAAATAACAATTTATTTCAAACATTCCTAACATAATTACCCCCATAATTTATCCACACCGATGGCTAGGATTACAAGCGGTACAAGGATCACTAAAATCACGGCCAAGAACACGTAATCTTCATCAGTAACGTGGCTAAATAGATAGCCGCGACAATGACATAAACGAGTGCAATAATGGTAATAAAGTGCGGCATTTTGAAAGTGTGATAAGAGAAATGTAGGTGGAAAATTTAGTATGAAGGAATGAGGATTAAAATGGGGTATTTATAAAAAGAAAAGTGACCGTTGGGAGTACTATTCCTGACCGTTGGGGGTACTGTTCCTGACCGTTGGGGGATACTGTTCATGACCGTTAAAAATCATTGTTCACCTTACTAAGGAACAAACTAATTTATCATCTACACAAGCTGAAGTTCAATAACTTTCCCTACATTCATCAATTTCTCACCCGAAATTTTACTTATTAAAAGACAGTTTTCGATGTTAATAATTTAATTTTCACAAAACATTATGAACCATGTTATTTTAAAAATTAATTATTAAAACATGATGACCCTTATAAAATAACAATCTTCATTCAAAATAATTTTTCTTAAGTTTATATGACCTTTAGAATAATGTTATTCACATGTAAATTTTTTTTTTCTAACTTACAAGATTTCACAAGTAAAATACCTCACTAGTTATCTTAAAAAAAATCAATTGACACAAGAAACCATAATTACTTCAACATTTAACATGGACTGAATCTCGGGACGAGATTCAATTTAAGGGGGTGAGACTGTAACCACCGACAAATTTCACCTCGTATTAAACTAATATAATATTCTAACGAAAGAATACTTATCCATTTTCTACATCCAAAATTTTTTTTAGAAACGATATTCTTTTATTTGATCACAAAAACAAGCCAATGTGATGAACCTCACATCTTTAAACATAAACATCTTTATATGTAAAACTATAAAGGTTTTCAACTTTTATTCACCACTCTACGTTATTTCGTTAACGTAAAATTATTAAACTTTCAAGTTAAACGCTAACCATTTATTTGAGCTTACATGAAACCCTAATTTATTATAACTACGCTTTTTCATAAATGCTAAAGTACAACATTCTATACCTAGAGTACAAGTCATTAAAACACGGAACCTAGCTTCCGTTACAAGCCCTAATGATTTTATGTACATGATATATTTTCAAAATATTAATGTACAAGTCTTTTAAGCATGGGTACAAGTCCTTAATACATAAAGGTTACTTATATATAAGCTACAATTCATTATAAACCTTAGTGTACTTAATTTTAAGCACATTGTACAACCCTTTCAAGCACAAGTCTTAAATATATATTTCATTTTTAGTAAAGTACAATAAAACAATGCAAATGTATACACCATAGTGCACTAAACTTAAGTCTTTATTTTTATTAATTACATGTAAATTAACCTAAACTATATTTTACCTAAAATAAATTACCAACTTAACTAAGTACTTACATTACTACACAATAGGTACAACAATAAAAGCCCTAGGTACTACCCCACAATGCCAACGCCCCCCCCTAAATTACCCTAGTTAAAATTGAACTAACAAAGTTACCATTAGTTACCTAGTGTTACTTGCATAAATCCTAGCCACAAGACACTCACTTGGTACCCTAATCTTCCACATATGCATGTCTCCTAGATGTAGAAAGTTTACTTGAATGAGATTATACCACACCATTACATGCTACCTTGAGAATACATGCACCTTTCATGTGAATTTCAACACATCACCTTGTCCCACCTATTGCTAGACAAGATGACATATCACTTGAGAAACCATGCATGCACAAGCCTATAAATAACGCCCCATGATCCTTCCATTTGAGTCCCATGTAAACACACACATGATACTATATTACACACATATCCTACGCCCCATATAACCTCTCATATAGTCACAAACATTCTGAAAATTTATCTTAAGAAGTGAAGGAAAAAGGGTAAACAAAAGCTTAAGGAAAAGTGAAGTACTTGAGGAAAATAGCAGCTCTAGGGAGGATTTTTCTTGTGGTTAAGCATCATATTAATTGTAAGTACACTCACACTCTTTTCTTTAGTCATTTTAAACATTCAATAAAACATATAAGTAACTATAGAATTGTGTCATGTGGAAAAACAAGGTCAAAAATACTTTTTATAACATTTCTGTAATCTTTCTGTAACTTGTGCGCTCCATAGACAAACACCTATTTGGAATGCGTTTTACTTAAATACTAGAACATGTTAGGAGCCCATTTAACAAGTAAAATAAACATCTAATCTAATTACCAACACCCTATAGGTCTATACTAAATAAAATGCATGTATTACTTTTCCCCTACTGAAAATTGCGCCAAAACAGGCCTTACCCCCCAACTTGCCCCGCATTTATCTACTTTGTGATTGAAGTACTAGGGTCATCCAAGGTACCGTTGTAAAGACCACCTGGGATACTACAAAACGCCCCCTTAACCCGGTTAAAAAGCCAAGTTGTTATCTTAAAAAACAGCCCATCATTTTGGGCAAAAGTCATAAATGCTAAAAAGCTTTTTACAACAAATATATGGGAAAACATGGGATTTTTGATAAATTTGGTTAGGAACTGTATTAGAAACATTATAAATGGGTAAAACAATATTTCACAAGGTCGCATGCAAAAGATATAGTTTAAAACTGAAATTTTCATAAAACGCGTCATGGCCAAGTGGCCATGTTTGTGGACTTGTATCTTTCTAATCAAAGACGACTAGGGCATGAGACTTATACCATTTAGAAGGGCTTACAGCCTAGTTTTTGAAGGGACAAATGTGTTGTAGAAACCCTAGCTGGTCTCGTGTAAAATCTGCCTTCTTTTAGCCCTGTTATCGCCCAAAAACAACAAAAGGAACCTAACCCCTCTACTTTGGAAAATCATTGAGACCAAACCGTAAGAGCATAAGACTTCTAGTTTGAATCATTAGAAAGACCACTGGACAAACTCTTGAAAGGATCAAGAACGTAGTAAAAACCTATTAAGGCCTCGCTTTTATTCACCCGTACTTTTATCCATTTAGGCCAAAAACTAGTAAATTTCTCTTATAAAATTTTAAGCATAAAAATTGTAATTTTTGTAAAATAAAGTTTCCTTTGGACTAAAAATGTAATTTCTGTGAAGTTAGCTATATAAGGGCTGATTTTGTCAATAACCCATAGTTGAGGGTTTAAAGTGTCATTTTTGAAAGTACAAGGGTAAAAACTGTAAATATTTAAAATTGTAAATTATAACATTTTGGAAACATAAAATATTTAACAACTTTGGTTTTGATAAAAACTTATTAATAATCATTTGAGTCATAACAATAAGTATGATAAGCATATTTAATTTTTGTAGAGACTTCTTATTAGCTATATAACATTTCCGTCGCATAAACTTGAATACAAATACTAAATACATGATATACTAACTCAGGTCGAGAGTCGGAGCAGTTTGTTCATTTTATCTAATTTGTTTTCCATCCAGACTACGATAACACCGAGGTGAGTTCATAGTCCCACTTTTACATATTTGTTTTCAAAACTTGTGGGGAGATACATGCTACAAAAACCGAACACAAGTATTTTTCTGTATGCTATCCTGATTGATATTGCCTAAGTACCTACTGTTGCCACTAAAAGCCCCTCATATCATGAACCATTAATCACTTGCGAGTGAACGCGAATATCGTGAATAGATCTATTGGCAGTTGACGCCCCATTTGGCGGATAGGTAACCAAATGCACGTATTGAGAATACTAGGAGAATGGCAAACTCCTACCGGAGGGCATTGTTGCTCACATCATCATTATGATGTTTGTAACTCACGTCATTATTATGGCCGTTACGTCTTTGTTAAGGTTTGCGTGTCATGAGACTTAGGGCAATATACTGTATTGCAATATTACTGATTTTACTACTACTTATCTTGTGTTCAACAGATTATTATACAAACACTATGGATTCACTCAACCTTTGTGTTGACTTTTTAGCATGTTTATCTCAGGTTCATAATTTACGAGGATGGCATGGAAGGGCACGGATACTCAAGAAGGCTATATTATCATTCGATAACTTATTTAATAAATTGTAAAACCACTGGGACCTCATTTTGTAAACTCTGATATTTATATAAATCGAATGATAAATCTTTTAAAATGATACAATTAGAGTTCGTTTTCTGTTATTGTAACTGTTGAGCCATGAAGTAACACCCAGTTTGAATTCCGCTGCGTATCACGAAAATGGGGGTGTTACAGATTGGTATCAAAGCTGCAGTTATAGAGAAACGGATCTAGTTGAGGTCCGAACTATAACTATTTTTACAAAGAAAACATTTTATAGCCTTTCGCTCTCCGTGTCTTCCATCCTCGAGGTAATTATGCGACTTCTAGACAGTTTATGCTACACAAACACTTTAGTATACTGATATATACTTATGATCACTTTATACAAAATAAACATACTTGCATGAGTCTATTCTAAGGCATTATGACTTAATCACATTTCCCCGAGCATGTACCTACTTTTATATTTTTCAAAATTTTGAAACCTTCTCAAGACATTGTAACCAATTACAATGGTCTCTCCTACTTACCTTATTTACACTAAATATATACTCACCAACTATTTTGAGTATTATGGCAACTTTCCTTGAGTTTCTTACTCCCATCTCTAAAAGATGAGTGTAAACACTTCTTCTGTACTCCCAGAACACCCAAATTTCCTTGTAACTCATCAATAAAGTATGAATGTTAATTCAGAAATTCTTAAGTAGGATGATTTACAATGTCTTTATTTAAATGGATTGGGACGCCTTTTTATTTAAATAAGGAAATTGTGAATCGCCGAACCATAAGTTTATATTTCTTTATTTACATTGTTTGGGACGCCTCTCTATGTAAATAATCAATTATAGATAAGTGGGCTTATTTGTATCTGAAATGATATAAGTACAAACTCGAGGATCACAAAAATTCACAAAGATATATGGCAAACACGAATAACGTAAATTTTTATTACATCAGAATTCATAAATATTAATACATAATGATATAATTAGCATCGGTAGTGCTAATGTTACAAAAACCACCAAATAAGGTATGGTATCGCCAAATGGTTGATCCGCCAAGCTAATGAAAAACAAGATTACACCTATGAGAACGAAAATCATGACTGGATGCAGTATCTTGATTATTCTGTATAACCAATATAAATGAGTTATTAAGCATGGTGAATGAAATAACAAAAGACGTAACTCAATATATAAAACGCTTCCTTTTTATAACGAAAAGTGGGCTTCAACCTATTAGTAAAACAAACAAACACAACCCACATTTAGATTAAAAGGGCCTCGGCCTAGATTACATAAACAAACACACCATTAAGCGTATTGGGTTTCAACCCAACAACCAACACAAGACCACAACTTAATACTAACGCGTACGATTAAAAAAATAACACAAATTAAATAACAATTTATTTCAAACATTCCTAACATAATTACCCCCATAATTTATCCACACCGATGGCTAGGATTACAAGCGGTACAAGGATCACTAAAATCACGGCCAAGAACACGTAATCTTCATCCGTAACGTGGCTAAATAGATAGCCGCGACAATGACATAAACGAGTGCAATAATGGTAATAAAGTGCGGCATTTTGAAAGTGTGATAAGAGAAATGTAGGTGGAAAATTTAGTATGAAGGAATGAGGATTAAAATGGGGTATTTATAAAAAGAAAAGTGACCGTTGGGAGTACTATTCCTGACCGTTGGGGGATACTGTTCATGACCGTTAAAAATCATTGTTCACCTTACTAAGGAACAAACTAATTTATCATCTACACAAGCTGAAGTTCAATAACTTTCTCTACATTCATCAATTTCTCACCCGAAATTTTACTTATTAAAAGACAGTTTTCGATGTTAATAATTTAATTTTCACCAAACATTATGAACCATGTTATTTTAAAAATTAATTATTAAAACATGATGACCCTTATAAAATAACAATCTTCATTCAAAATAAATTTTCTTAAGTTTATATGACCTTTAGAATAATGTTATTCACATGTAAATTTTTTTTTTCTAACTTACAAGATTTCACAAGTAAAATACCTCACTAGTTATCTTAAAAAAAATCAATTGACACAAGAAACCATAATTACTTCAACATTTAACATGGACTGAATCTCGGGACGAGATTCAATTTAAGGGGGTGAGACTGTAACCACCGACAAATTTCACCTCGTATTAAACTAATATAATATTCTAACGAAAGAATACTTATCCATTTTCTACATCCAACATTTTTTTTAGAAACGATATTCTTTTATTTGATCACAAAAACAAGCCAATGTGATGAACCTCACATCTTTAAACATAAACATCTTTATATGTAAAACTATAAAGGTTTTCAACTTTTATTCACCACTCTACGTTATTTCGTTAACGTAAAATTATTAAACTTTCAAGTTAAACGCTAACCATTTATTTGAGCTTACATGAAACCCTAATTTATTATAACTACGCTTTTTCATAAATGCTAAAGTACAACATTCTATACCTAGAGTACAAGTCATTAAAACACGGAACCTAGCTTCCGTTACAAGCCCTAATGATTTTATGTACATGATATATTTTCAAAATATTAATGTACAAGTCTTTTAAGCATGGGTACAAGTCGTTAATGCATAAAGGTTACTTATATATAAGCTACAATTCATTATAAACCTTAGTGTACTTAATTTTAAGCACATTGTACAACCCTTTCAAGCACAAGTCTTAAATATATATTTCATTTTTAGTAAAGTACAATAAAACAATGCAAATGTATACACCATAGTGCACTAAACTTAAGTCTTTATTTTTATTAATTACATGTAAATTAACCTAAACTATATTTTACCTAAAATAAATTACCAACTTAACTAAGTACTTACATTACTACACAATAGGTACAACAATAAAAGCCCTAGGTACTACCCCTCAATGCCAACGCCCCCCCCTAAATTACCCTAGTTAAAATTGAACTAACAAAGTTACCATTAGTTACCTAGTGTTACTTGTATAAATCCTAGCCACAAGACACTCACTTGGTACCCTAATCTTCCACATATGCATGTCTCCTAGATGTAGAAAGTTTACTTGAATGAGATTATACCACACCATTACATGCTACCTTGAGATCACATGCACCTTTCATGTGAATTTCAACACATCACCTTGTCCCACCTATTGCTAGACAAGATGACATATCACTTGAGAAACCATGCATGCACAAGCCTATAAATAACGCCCCATGATCCTTCCATTTGAGTCCCATGTAAACACACACATGATACTATATTACACACATATCCTACGCCCCATATAACCTCTCATATAGTCACAAACATTCTGAAAATTTATCTTAAGAAGTGAAGGAAAAAGGGTAAACAAAAGCTTAAGGAAAAGTGAAGTACTTGAGGAAAATAGCAGCTCTAGGGAGGATTTTTCTTGTGGTTAAGCATCATATTAATTGTAAGTACACTCACACTCTTTTCTTTAGTCATTTTAAACATTCACTAAAACATATAAGTAACTATAGAATTGTGTCATGTGGAAAAACAAGGTCAAAAATACTTTTTATAACATTTCTGTAATCTTTCTGTAACTTGTGCGCTCCATAGACAAACACCTATTTGGAATGCGTTTTACTTAAATACTAGAACATGATAGGAGCCCATTTAACAAGTAAAATAAACATCTAATCTAATTACCAACACCCTATAGGTCTATACTAAATAAAATGCATGTATTACTTTTCCCCTACTGAAAATTGCGCCAAAACAGGCCCTACCCCCAACTTGCCCCGCATTTATCTACTTTGTGATTGAAGTACTAGTGTCATCCAAGGTACCGTTGTAAAGACCACCTGGGATACTACAAAACGCCCCCTTAACCCGGTTAAAAAGCCAAGTCGTTATCTTTAAAAACAGCCCATCATTTTGGGCAAAAGTCATAAATGCTAAAAAGCTTTTTACAACAAATATATGGGAAAACATGGGATTTTTGATAAATTTGGTTAGGAACTGTATTAGAAACATTATAAATGGGTAAAACAATATTTCACAAGGTCGCATGCAAAAGATATAGTTTAAAACTGAAATTTTCATAAAACACGTCATGGCCAAGTGGCCATGTTTGTGGACTTGTATCTTTCTAATCAAAGACGACTAGGGCATGAGACTTATACCATTTAGAAGGGCTTACAGCCTAGTTGTTGAAGGGACAAATGTGTTGTAGAAACCCTAGCTGGTCTCGTGTAAAATCTGCCTTCTTTTAGCCCTGTTATCGCCCAAAAACAACAAAAGGAACCTAACCCCTCTACTTTGGAAAATCATTGAGACCAAACCGTAAGAGCATAATACCTCTAGTTTGAATCATTAGAAAGACCACTGGACAAACTCTTGAAAGGATCAAGAACGTAGTAAAAACCTATTAAGGCCTCGCTTTTATTCACCCGTACTTTTATCCATTTAGGCAAAAAACTAGTAAATTTCTCTTATAAAATTTTAAGCATAAAAATTGTAATTTTTGTAAAATAAAGTTTCCTTTGGACTAAAAATGTAATTTCTGTGAAGTTAGCTATATAAGGGCTGATTTTGTCAATAACCCATAGTAGACGGTTTAAAGTGTCATTTTTGAAAGTACAAGGGTAAAAACTGTAAATATTTAAAATTGTAAATTATAACATTTTGGAAACATAAAATATTTAACAACTTTGGTTTTGATAAAAACTTATTAATAATCATTTGAGTCATAACAATAAGTATGATAAGCATATTTAATTTTTGTAGAGACTTCCTATTAGCTATATAACATTTCCGTCGCATAAACTTGAATACAAATACTAAATACATGATATACTAACTCAGGTTGAGAGTCGGAGCAGTTTGTTCATTTTATCTAATTTGTTTTCCATCCAGACTACGATAACACCGAGGTGAGTTCATAGTCCCACTTTTACATATTTGTTTTCAAAACTTGTGGGGAGATACATGCTACAAAAACCGAACACAAGTATTTTTCTGTATGCTATCCTGATTGATATTGCCTAAGTACCTACTGTTGCCACTAAAAGCCCCTCATATCATGAACCATTAATCACTTGCGAGTGAATGCGAATATCGTGAATAGATCTATTGGCAGTTGACGCCCCATTTGGTTAGCCGGATAGGTAACCAAATGCACGTTATTTGAGAATACTAGGAGAATGGCAAACTCCTACCGGAGGGCATTGTTGCTCACATCATCATTATGATGTTTGTAACTCACGTCATTATTATGACGCCGATCGTTAAGGTTTGCGTGTCATTAGACTTAGGGCAATATACTGTACTGCAATATTACTGATTTTACTACTACTTATCTTGTGTTCAACAGATTATTATACAAACACTATGGATTCACTCAACCTTTGTGTTGACTTTTTAGCATGTTTATCTCAGGTTCATAATTTACGAGGATGGCATGGAAGGGCACGGATACACAAGAAGGCTATATTATCATTCGATAACTTATTTAATAAACTGTAAAACCACTGGGACCTCATTTTGTAAACTCTGATATTTATATAAATCGAATGATAAATCTTTTAAAATGATACAATTAGAGTTCGTTTTCTGTTATTGTAACTGTTGAGCCATGAAGTAACACCCAGTTTGAATTCCGCTGCGTATCAAGAAAATGGGGGTGTTACACTCGAGATTTTTATATATAAACGAGCCGAGCTCGAGCTCTGGCAGGCTTGGGCACGGCTCGACTCGTTTTCACCCCTATTTGTAATTAGTTTACATTTATCATTTAAACAAATATAAAAATGATTAAGCTCAAGGCTAACCCAACACTAACTCAAGGTTGTCCCCTCTCTCTTTTGATCTATAGTTGTATATTATAAGGGATAATTGTTTGTACATGTAATAACGTTATCACTTTTTGTTAAGTTGTGTGAACTCTTAATCCTCCTAAACAATTTACTAATCCTACTATTATATATATAATTTAACATTTGCTTAGAGTTATTTACATAAATCGTCTTTGTGGTTAGGACCAAATTGCAATGACAATCCTTACTGTCAGTTAGAATTATTTACGTAAATCATCCTTGTGGTTAGGCCGGTCAACGGGTCGGGTCTCCACGTGTCACCACCTGAGTAGTGCCACGTGGCATCGGGTCGGGTCAAATCGGGTCGGTCAACGGGTCGGGTTGCCACGTGGACCAATGAGGTGGTGCCACGTGACGATGCAAAATAATACCCAAATTTTCCTCCGCTGGGATCGAACCCCGGTGGCTTGTATGGGAGGCCAAGGTGATACCCATCTGAGATGGGCATACCTTCAATTTGTTTTATGCACTTGTTTCTTTTAAAGGAAAATGATCACACATGCTAACTCTTTCAAATCCAAAATCTGGCGCGGGAACAACATACATGATACATAGCAACATGGATAATAATATTTTCAACATTTAACACTTTTCAATATAATGACCCAAAAGGTGTAATATGTGAAAATAGTCACACTGATGCTTGCTAATACGAGCCCAACCCCCCTATCTGCCAATTCCATCGCTTGTCAACTGGAAGGTAAATCATCACTAATCATGCTTCAACCATTTCGTATACATTCGCATAAAAAAAATCAAATATATGTGGTGAACGAGTACTACAAATGAGGCTGCGCAATTTGGTAACTATTACAACTTTACAAGTTCTAAGCGACTTAAAAACTAGGAAATGACAAGATTGTCTCTTTGGAACCTAAAAAAAGAAGGAATGTTCGTTTAAAACTGACCACAACATTACAAGCTCTAAGTAGAGATTCTAACTTAATCAACAACAAGCTTGTCCACCGACCTGTAAGTAAAACCCCATGCTTGAAATCCATTACATGTTCTGAATCAGACATAGAAGAATCTAACAATGGCAACATTCTCTCTTTGTTTAAGCTTATATGTGGCTTGTGAGGTTTTATAATCACTCAACATATATCAGCTATCTAACATGGGATCATTCCAAAGTATTAATAAGCTATTGCATATAAAAAATTCTATCATATGTATCACGAGAAAAACACTAAAAATTAACAAAAAATACAAACTTACATGAATGCTCAGATCACGATCTTCTGAAGGTACGCCCCATTAATACAAACTTACGTGAATGCTCATATAAGTCTCCAAAATGTGTGATCATTTTCCTTTAAAGGAAACAAAGTGCATAAAATTAATTGAAGGTATGCCCATCTCAGATGGGTATCACCTTGGCCTCCCAAACAAGCCAATCGGGTTCAATCCCAGCGGAGGCAAATTTGGGTATTATTTTGCATCGCCACGTGTGTAACAACCAGCATTTTCAGGTTACTTTTCATTTTTTTGAAAAGTTACTATTCACTTTCACTATTCATCCCGTAAAATTTTTATTTCACATTCTCGTAAGTTAATTTATTTTAGTAATAACCTGAGAGTTTGACAATCGTTAGATCATCTTCGCAAAAGTTTTTTAGAAAACATCGTCTTAAAGTTTCGTTTTGGTCGGAACACCATTTAAACATCACGCGCATAACGAAAATCAACTCTGAAAATTTTCCTCACATCAGATTAATTTTTAGATCACTCATAATCAATTAGAGAATTTTTAAGATTTCATTTAAATGTTACCAAATAAACCCGGAGCCGTACGAGACTAAACTTACGTTTTAAACAATTCTAATGTAGACCCGGACTTAACCATTCCGCATGTATTTTCTAAGATGTTTAGACACTTTTACATTTTTTGGAAAAGTCAAGCATATTTCCCTCCTCCTTTGGCCATAAAGAAATTAACCTTGTACGTTCTCCATTTTTTCTTAAATCGCGTAACTTTTAGACTTCACGTATAACTGTTAAGTTATCCCACGTATAACGAAAACCATATTTTGACATCTCATATCACTTATAGACTAATTTTAGTCTACTTTAAATAAATTCACGGTCATTTCCCTGAAATCTTGTTCTTTTCTGATAAATTGCATTTTTCACGTATTTAGCCTACGTTTCCAGTTTTAACAGCGTTTACGCGACTCATTAAACTTATCACTCATTTTTATAAGATAATAATGAGTATATTGATGAGTTTAATCATTCCTATACTTTTCATATTTTTAAGACACCCGGTTTTACGTTTCATGAATTAAATACTTACCGTTAGCTATTACCGGGACCAAAACTCACTCCGTAAAGGCAAGATAAATGTTCAAAACTCTTAACCTCCTCATTCTTGCCCTAGGTGGCATTTTCTGTGAGTCATCAACACACATGGTTTGATCATAGCCATTGATTCCTTAGATTACTTACACTTGTAAACTTAACCATGGTTAAATTCTAACCTAATATATAGTTAAGCAAATCCTTTCTCCTATAAATACTAGCCTAAAACCTTCATAAATTCTTGCACCACACTTTCTTAACATCTAAAGTCCTAAACCTAAGGCATTTCTTATAGATCTTGTAAGAACATTCATGTGTTCTTAAAGAAAAACTAGGTTTTGATCTTTGTTCTTGGAAGTTTTCAAGAAAGAGTCGTTATAATCTTCAAATAACTTCAAGTCTCCAAAAAGACGTTGTTATAATCTTATATTATCCTTCGAGCTTTCAATAAGGCGTTGTTATAATCTTCAAATTGCCTCGGGTTTTCAAAGATTACAAATTCCACGTCGAAGCTCCGCTTATATTTCCTTTTTCCATAATACTCAAGCATTCTATATTAAGGTAAGTATTTATAAGACTCAAACTTATTTAAATACTTATAAACTTTGTTAGTTTATTTATTGTATTTATAAACTCTTAATATATCATATAATCAAGTAATCAAAATACATGTTTTACGTATTGAGCACTACAACACTAGGGAACTTCATGTGAGGGGTTTCATTTGAGTAAAACGTATCGACGAGTTGCTGGAGTTACGATTTAAAGTGTCCTAGCTCCTCGAACGTTTACTGCATGACCTCTGAATTATGATGGCCCGAACGGTAGTACGATATCTATAAACTAAATACGTTTTCACATATTAAAGATCTTACTATAAACATCAAATGATAATTGACTACATCATGATCAACATAGAAACATATATAGGATGGTTTATGTTTTCCTAAAACATTATTCCAAACTTAAGTCGCAACATTTCATTTATAGGTTGATCGTAGAAGTTCTCACGACATATCCATCATTCTCATTATACATTTGATATCATTTACTCTGAGGTGAGTTCATAGCCCCACTTTTTATTACTTAATTATTTTACAAACCATTGGGGGAGATACATGCTTTATTTAAACCGAACACATTGCTTTCAAAATGTATACTTATCTGATTGTTTTATTAGTACTAAGTTACCGCATTTGCCAAACTTAAGTCCCTTAATCATGAATCATTAATCACTAGTGAGAGTGGGCGCGAATATTGTGAATAGATCTATTGGGATTGACGAATCCCGTTTGTGTTGACCGGGTAGGCAAACAAATGCACTATATTTGAGTAACATTGGTAAAAATGACAATTTTTACCTGATAGGGCATACACTGACATTAATTTTGGAACACGTTAACGCCTTAATTGCATGATGCTTAGTCTAATAATAATTTTTTTGTTTTCAAACCATTGGTGTGAATTTATAACTCACACTACAAATATAATGTGTTCAATCATCAAACAAACTCTACGAATTTCACTCAACCTTTGTGTTGACAGTTTTAAGCATGTATTTCAGGTACATAATGTCGGAAGCTGGCACGGAAGGACAAGGACTAAATGAAGAAGGCTATAAATATTTTATCATTCACAAAACATCAAAGACTTTATATTGATGTATTTTGTTAACAGTGAAACCAACTGGGACCTATTTTGTAAACTCTGATATATTTGAATAATTTGAATGATAAATCCTTTTTAAACGACTACATTAGAGATCGTTTTCTATTGTTATGACTGTCGTGCCATAAAGTAACACCCAGTTTGAATTCCGCTGCGTATCACGAAATTGGGGGTGTTACAGATTGGTATCATCAGAGCCATGGTTATAGAGAAACGGGTCTAAATTGAAACCTAAACTATAACTACTTTTACAAACAAAAATATTTTATAGCCTTCCGTTCTCCATGCCTTCCATCCTCCAGACGATTATGTGACTTCTAGGTAGTTTATGCTACACAAACATACTAGTATATTGATATATACACTCAACATATTTTCAATCATTTTAGCTAAACGAATAGACTAAACATATCTGCGTATGCCTATTCTAAGGCATTACGGCACAATCATATTTTCCCAATCATGTATCTACTCGTGCATTTTAGGATTACGAAACTTTATCCAAGACATTGTAACCGATTACAATGGTCTTTCCTACTTCCCAGGCATTGTGAGATACAATGGTCTCATTCATTTTTCAAGACACTGTGAGATACAGATGGTCTCTATTACACTCTCGGAACAGCATGAAATCCTACAATGGTCTCTATTGCATTCTCAGACACTGTAAATCCTACAGTGGTCTCTATTGCATTCTCAGACATTGAAAATCCTACAGTGGTCTCTATTACATTCTCAGACACTGTAAATCCTACAGTGGTCTCTATTACATTCTCAGACATTGTAAATCCTACAGTGGTCTCAATTACATCCCCACACACTGTAAATGAAGAAATTAACTCATTTATTCCTTAGACATTGTGAGTTACACAATGGTCTCTATTATTTCCTAGACATTGTAAGTTATACAATGGTCTCAACTATTTCTCAGACATTGTGAGTTGCACAATGGTCTCAAATACTTCTCAGACATTGTGAGTTACAAAAATGGTCTAATTTACTTCGCAAACATTGTAAGTTATACAATAGAATCTAGAAATTATCTTATAAAACCTTATATGATATTCTTTTACATGAAGCCCATTACAATCTATCAATTTCCCCAATGGAAATACAAGAAATGGAATTTCTAAAGGACTAACTAATTCATCATCTATAAAAGCTGAAGTTCAACAACTTTCTCTACATTCATCAAAATTCTCTTTTGAAACCTTCATTGTTAAATGTCCGTGATGCTAGCCAAGTATAGACTATTTTAGAATTACTTAAGATTTCCTTTCCACACGTATCTACCCATAATATCTTCTATGCAATGGAATGTGAAAACATAGGTTACAAGTCTTTTATGGCCAGGGATATCGCCTTTGCTTAGTGGACAATTTCTCAAAAGCTATGGACATATCACAAGTATACCTAATTTAGGTATTTGGAAAATTTATCGAACCTCGGCTAAATATAGCCTAATCACCTATATTTAACCTAGGGATAGTGGAACATAGTCTGATTAACTATGTTCGACTTAAAATTTTCAAACACTGAGAATAGTTATACAAGGGTTATATTCATGTTAATTTCCTACTTAAACTCGATAAACCACTAGAATTCATTAAAAAGATCTAGAGACATTGTTAGGATTTAGTAAATCCAGTTGTTAAAGTGTCGGTCACCTCAAGTATATGTAATCGTTAGAAAGCTCGTAGTCGTAGTTATTTACTGTTAAGTAGTATTTAGTTAAGTAACACCGTGGAGGACGGACGGGTAGAGAGTTGGAGCTCATAATAAGATTTTCACTTTCTCTCACTAAGTTCCCAAACCTCTAACTATTTCTCTCTAAACATCATTGTATGTACGCCTCTTGTGATCATGGTTTGATGTGTTTGTGAAATCCAATATGTTACAAATGGTAACAAGAGCCATGGTTTGATCATCTCTATTACATATCCTTGGATTTCTAGTGGTTTTAGATGGTTTTTGAGGTTGAAATAGTTTAGTGGTTTTTGCATCATTTGGATCATTTCTTGTGTTAAAGTTTGAATTTTGAGTGTACTTTAGTGTTTAGAATTATTGTAAATGCTTGGGTTTTGATTTGGAAAGCTTGAATAACTGTGGTTGGGCTTGTTTTGGATTGAAAAGTGTGTTTTTTGAAGTTTTTCAAGGTAGCGACTTGAGTCTCGTTGTGAATTTCTTCGTAGCGACTTGCTTCAGTAATTTCTAGCGAGTTGTAGTGTTAGTCGTAGCGAATTGAGCTTAGCGACTTGTCTATTGAGACAAGCCGAAAAACAGTACAAGTTAGTGGATTCTCCACTACGGCTAGCGACTTGGTGGGGTTAGCGACTTGCTTTCATTATCTCTAGCGACTTGTACTTATTGTTCTCACTTGACATTAGCGACTTGGATACTTAGCGAGTTGCTCTTTAGCGACTTGACTGTTTGGCGATTTGGTGCTTTAGCGATTTGTGTCCAGCGACTTGGGTCATAGCGACTTGGGCTTAGCGACTTGATTCACAGCGACTTGAGGTTAGCGAGTTGCTACTTAGCGACTTGGTGCTTAGCAACTTGGTTCAAGGATCCTTAGAGACTTGGTTGAATTTTTGTTTCTTATACGGTTTTCTCTTGATTTAGTAAAATCCCGTGAAAGAATCTGTTTCTCAGTTTAATCATAGAGTTATAAAATCCCGTGGAATCTGTAAACATGTCTACCAACGTACCTACAATCATCTCCACGTTGTCTTGAGGATGTTCAAGCGGTAACCGTTCGACACTCGTCCACCCATGCTTGACAGGCCGACTATGACTCATGGGATCAACGAATTAGGTTGTATTGTCTTGGAAAGGAAAATGGAGTCAACATTCTCAAGTCCATTGATGAAGGATCGTATCAGATTGAGACTACAAGAGACATAATTGATACAGCCGCAGATGGAACAATGATCTTTGGAATGGACAGACCAAAGATGTATGATGAGGTCAGTGATAAGGAGAAAAAGAGATTCGATGTGATATCGGGCTTCAAACATTATACTTCAGGGTCTTCCAAAAGACATCTACAAGTTTATCAATCACAACACGAAGCCGGTCGTTTGGGATAATGTCAAGATGCTTCTCTTAGGTTCTGAATTAACTAAGGAAGACAGAGAATCACAGCTGTATGAATTTGAGCACTTCAAGATGAAACCAGAAGAGAGTATCTATGAATATTACGTGAGATTCCACAAGCTTGTGAATGATATGAGGAATATCAAAATGACTATGCCAAAAATTCAGCTGAACTCAAAGTTTGTGAACAACATGAATCCCGAATGGCACAAGTTTGTCACCTCTGTGAAGCTAACCAAAGGATTGAAGAACACCAACTATGAGAAACTGTATGCCTTCCTTCTCAAGAATGAGAGACATGCTATGTTTGAACCTAGGATTCTTGAGCAGTTCAAATCTAAGCAGGGAGAAACCAGTTCGTCAAATGACTCAACATCATTCTACACCAATGTTGGTATTGCTACCAAAGCTTCTCAAGTCATACCCACGGGTAATGGTAATCACAAACTCATTCCTGATCCGAGGTTCAAGCAGTCGATGCTGATGCGGTCATGGAACACTTCATCAATCAACTGGCTCTTATGGTTAAACAAAACTCGACCCTCAGTCCACATACCAACAGTCTTCACACTAACAATGAGATCGAACGCATCCATCTACACAATCATCTTGTTATGCGAGATGGAAAGGTTATGGGGCAACCAGTTCAAGGAAGACGATATGAACAAGGGATGGTTGGGCGGGTTATGGTATCTTTGGAGGGTGGAGGATATGTGGCAAATCGAATAGGGGAAGGAATGGAAATCAAGGACAAGCAAATCGATCAAGTGCTACAAACCGTGGTGGTGATGGACATATAGCTAGAAACTGCACATCTCCAAAACGCCCACAAAATGCAGACTACTTCAGAGACAAGATGTTACTTGTGCAAGCTCAGGATAATGGAGCTGTGTTGGATGAAGAGGAGCGGGGCAATGCCAAGACGTATGATGCAGATGTGGATGAGCAGCCAATTCAGGAGATAGGTCATAATCATCAGAATGCCTTTCAAGTCGCCGACTGTGATGCATACGACTCTGACGTTGATGATGAACCTCTGCACGAGACAATTTTCATGGTTAGCATTTCTCCAATGGTCTCTCCAAAGGTCCCCTCACCACAACAAGCTGGTCCATCCAAAGAATCAATCATCTCAGAGGTATTAAAACTATATGATAATGTTGATCAGCAAAAGATACATGATAAAGTTCAATCGCAGGAAACCGGTGACTCAGATATTGCTAATATGGGCAATGATAATATTGTCCCATATGATCAATATGTGACCCAATGTGAGTACGATTGAACCAAGTGATGTATCTAATGCAGTCAATGATGACTATATTTTTGATGAATACACTGCTAGTGTTCCTAATGATTCTGCCATCTCTAAACTTAATGCCTATAAAGAACAAGTTGCCATTTATGAACAACGTGCTAAGTTTGAGTTAACTACCCGTGAGCGGGAGATGGATGACCAAATGCGTACAATTATTAGAAAAAGTAATTTTAGGGAACAAATACTTAAACAAGAGTTAGATTCCTTAAAGAAAAGCAACAAAATGGCTAAGCAAAAACAAGAACTTCAAGAAAATGTGAAAGTGCTTAAGCAGGAATTTAATGCCAAGGAATCAAAACTCTTAAATGAATTTTCCAACCTAAAAACTTTGAAAAACAAACTTGAAAAAAATTGTACGTACAAGGAAACACCATTCAGACTGCTCACATGATCACTAAGCATAGAGTTCTAAGTGACAAACATAGTGTTGCGTTAATTGATGAACCAAACCCTAAAGCGTGTCTGAAAGCTAGAAAAGAACAGAAGGTAATCTATGATGGCAATGAAATCCTTAAGCCTAGACAGAAACCTAGTTGCGCTGAGAATACTAAGGAAGATAAACAGTTAGAAGAAGTAACTAGAAAGAAATTGGATGAAAAGCTTAAGAGCCCTTTATGCATAGAAAAGAAAATCGGTTATAAAACACCCAACTATGCTAAGGAAAACTGGATTGCCTTTAACAAGTTTAGACCTCAAACACTGCTTACCCATGAACAAGTGTTTTGGAAAAAAGATATGGACATAAAAAAGGTGATGAGTTTGTTGAAAAGAATCCCCCATGTAGGAGAATGCTTCCTGCCACTGTTTATGCCCCCAATACCCCAATGCATTTAGTTCCTAGATCTATTCCCACTAAGAGCAAGACCTTAATCATCAATATGTAATTTTTCAATTATTTGTTGATTTTGAGAAAACTTTTAAGAAAAGGATCACACCTACTGGGATAACTGAAGGGGAGAGGGGTTTTGAGCAAACTAAAGAATGCTGTTTAACTGAGGTCATGCCTTTCTTTAAACAATTAAAAGGTCATTTTGAGAGTCTTAAAAAGGGGATGGATTCAGATATTAAAGAAATGGAAAAGGAATTTGATGCAATGATAGTTGAGGTTAGTGACTATGAGAGAGAATTAAAATATAATGAGATTGAGAGGAAGAACTTGCATACCTTGAATGAGAATCTTATTTCTGAATGTATTACTCGAAGATGTGTTTTACACTGCTACGAATTGTTCTATTAATGCTTCTCAATTTAATGAATTATCTGTTGCTCTGAAAGTCTCCCATGATCGTGTCATTGAGCTTGAAAAAATAATTCTAAATTGCATGAGAAAATTGAACAGGATGATCATGATAACCTGGTGAAACAGTTTTCTAAATTGGAAGTTGAGCATCTTGCTTTGCATTTAAAATATCAACATCTAAAAGAAAATGTTAAAACCTCAAATATCAAGACATCCTTGGATGCTCCTGAATTTGATGCGGTTTTTGAAATTAGCAAACGTGATGAACAGATTCGAGCTCATTGTAACACTATCGAGAAAATTGAGAACCTAAATTTCACAATTAAAGGGTGAAAAGAACAATGTGACAGGCTCCCAAATGCCTCCTCCTTTAGATTCTCGGAGTTCTCAAACTTTTCATCTTCAAAACTTGGTTAATGTTTTACAAAAGGAAAATGAGAGTTTTCTAGAAGAAAATGAAAAGGTTAAACACTTTAAAGAGTTATATGATTCAATGAAAGTCACTCGTGACAAGAACAACGAAAAAATAGCGTCTTTACAAAAGGAAATTGAGAATCTGAAGAGTCGTGGAAAAAGGGAAAAGCGCCACTTGTCTTTAATGAGAATGTTGCATCAAAGTCATCACGCAAGCCGCAAATATACAGTATTTGTTAAATATATTCCTCCTCATCTTAGGAATAACGAACTTGCATTTCATAATTATCTTGTTACCTTTAAGGATAGTCTTGATTGTCTTCGTGAGATTGTAGAAGAGGACTTCATAAATAAGCCACTTGATAGTGAAATTAGGTTTGCTTGTATTCAGGCCAAACGATCTCAAGAGATGTTAGAATGTTTAATAGCAACATGTCCTAAATCCTTAGGTGCGAAAGATAAAGCTATGATGCCTTGTTCCATGCCTAGTGCTAAGTATACAAACCATTCGATGCCCAGCATTAAGAAAGTGAATTTCAATGTGCCTTCAAGTAGTTCAGATCCCTACACTTCTAGCTCAGGAATGCAAAAAGTAGCAAAACCAACTAATGTTCCAATTCCCTCTACAAGAGTAAGAAGTGACACCAAAGCAAGCGGGTCAAAGCATCAAGGCAACACAAAGAATGATAGGACCTTGCGTGCTAGGAATGTTCAGTGGAAGAGAGTAAGATCACCTTTAGGAGAATTTGAATAAAACGAATCGTGTTGATTCTAGTGTTAGCTCTAAGCGTCTTATCGTAATTAATGCGAATTCGCTACTTTTGGCAAAACATATAATGATGATTCGTGGTTTACAATTACTAATCTTGAATGTGGTGTGAATGATTTGATTAATGCTTGTTAAATGCCCAGTTAAAACTGTTAATGTTAAAAATCAAGCTAAGAAGGCTAAAAGGCTAAAGCGAAAGAAAGTTAGAAAACAGTTGGAAACCCACAGGGAAGGAAATTTAGTAATATAGGTTATCAATGGATATCCTTGGCGTAAGATTAATGAGTTTTGCCCTAAATTTGCTAAGTCAATGCCCACTAGAAAATAGATGCCTACTGGTAGAACTATTCCCTTAAGAAGTGAACATACTTTTAATAGGTCAAATCGGACACTAGCAATCGCATCTATTTCTGATGAGTCCATTGTTTCTACTTACGATGTGGGTGTTCCAATCACCGCATTTACTAACAAAATGGAACCCATTCTTGCATGGGGATCCCAATTATCCAGTTATCCATTCTTGTCGTGTTCAAGCTGCGGATCGTTCAAATCGTTACGTGGTACTTGGACTCAGTACATGTTTATAAGCATATGACCGAGACGGTCGCGGCTCATGAACCGTGAGTAAATTCATCGGAGCTGTGAGATTAGGAAGCGATCATTTTGGTGCTATTATGGGTTATGGATATTACGTGGTTGGAAATAGTGTGATTTCAGGGTATATTATGTTGAAGGTCTTGGACATAATCTATTTTCTGTCGGACAATTTTGTGACTCGGTTTAGAAGTGGCCTTTTAAAAACATACTTGCTTTGTTAGAGAACTTGATGGTGTGGAACTTCGAGAGGAACTTCGTGGTTCAAACCTATACACCATCTCTATCGAAGATATGATGAAATCTTCACCCATCGGCTTGCTGTCAAAGGCTTCCAAAACTAAGTCATGGCTATGGCATCGTCCTCTCAATCACTTGAAATTTGATACCATAAACAATCTTTCCAAAAAGGACTTAGTAAGAGGATTACCTGTTAAAGTATGAAAAAGATCATCTTTGTTCAGCTTGCCAATTGGGAAAAAGCAAGAAATATGCCCACAAACCAAAACCCACAAACTTCGCAGAATGGAAGTTCTTACATACCCTTCATATGGATATGTGTGGACCAATGAGAGTGCAAACGATAAATGGGAAGAAATACATTCTAGTAGTTGTTGATGACTACTCTCGATTTACTTGGGTAAAGTTTTTGAGGACAAAGGATGAAACTCCGGATGTCATCATCAAACTTATCAAACAAACTTCAAGTTCGACTCAACAATACCGTTTAGAATTGTTCGAATGCACAATGGCACAAAGTTTGTTAACAAGACTTAATTGTTTTATGAAAGTGTTGGAATTAGTCATCAAAGAAGTGTTCCACGAACTCCTCAAGCGAGATGGTGTAGTTGAAAGATCAATCGAACTCTTGTGGAAGCCGTAAGAACAATGCTAATTTATTCAAAGTTTCCAATGTTTCTATGAGAAGCCATTGCCCTTTGCTTGCTACACCCAAAATCGTTCCCTTATCCATACCTCTCATGGAAAAATTCCATATGAACTTGTTCATAAACGAAAACCTGATCTCTCCTACCTTCTTGTGTTTGGTGCTTTGTGCTATCCAACGAATGACGGTCAAGATTTAGGCAAATTAAGAGCAAAAGGCGATATTAGAGTTTTTGTTGGTTATGCACCAAACAAGAAGGGTTATCGAATCTACAACAAAAGAACTCGAGATATCATGGAAACTATTCACGTCACATTCGATGAGCTGTCCGGTCAAATGGCTCCGGACAATCCAGGTTACGGACCGCATCTCAACCATCATCAAGTAGTCCTATCGGTTCTACTCTTGTTTCAAATCCTCTCCCAAGACAACTCCTTATGTACCTCCCTAAGAAGATGATTTGAAGAAATTATTTGATCCAATGTTTGATGAACACTATGTGCCAAGCTAATGATGCATCAATTCCATCAACGAGAGGTGATCTTATCCCTGTCAATGAAGTTAACCCTTCAGTTTCAATGTCATTAAGTCAAGAAGCTGCTGGCCATCATTATGTCTCATCAACAAATCATCAATCATCGAGTGTACATCATGGAATTGTTTATGGTACCAATGATGGAGATAATCCCTTTGCTACTCCCCGAAGATGCCCATTTGAAAATATATTTGCTCCCGAATCATCATCGAACCATCTTCATCGAGAAATCGACTACGCTACTTACGTTCCTCAACAACAACAAAATGAACACCTTAGAAAATGGACACATGATCACCCATTGGACAACATCATTGGAAACCCTTCTCATTCGGTATCCACTCATCGACAACTTGCAACCGATGCCTTATGGTGCTTCTTCAACTCTGTACTCTCAAAGATCAAACCAAAAGACGTTAAAACCGCTATGAATGAAGATAGCTGGTTCAATGCCATGCAAGAAGAAATTCATGAGTTTGATCGACTTGATGTATGGGAACTAGTACTGCTCCTCGACCGTGCTATGATCATTGCTCTAAAGTGGATCTTCAAAGTAAAACTTGATGAGCATGGTGATGTTTTAAAGAACAAGGCTCGATTGGTTGCAAAAGGATACCACAAGAGGAGGGTATTGACTTTGAAGAATCATTTGCTCCAGCTTGCTCGTGACGAGGCAATCGAATCTTCTTAATGCCATAAGTAAGAACATGGTAGTCATCGATGGATGTAAAGACGGCTTTTCTTAACGGAGATCTTAAAGAAGTCGTGATACATCACCAACCTGAAGGCTTTGTGAATCCAAAGCATCCTACTCACGTCTATCGTTTGAAGAAGGCTCTTTACGGTTTGAAGCAAGCTCCAAGGGCATGGTATGATACGCTATCAAAGTTTCTTCTATCTACTGGATTCAACAAAGGAGCAGCTTGATCCGACATTGTTCACCGTGAAAGTCGCAAACATTTAATTCAAGTGCAAATCTATGTTGATGATATTATTTTTGCCTCGACTGACCCCAATGAATGTGACCATTTTTCAAATGAAATGGGTTCCAAATTTCAAATGTCAATGATGGGACAAATGTCATTTTTCTTGGGATTACAAATTTCACAAAGTCCCGAGGCATTTTTATAAATCAATCTAAATATGCAAATGAGATTTTAAAGAAATTTGGATTTGATTCTTATGACCCTGTTGACACTCCCATGATAGAAGGTACTAAACTAGATGAGGACCACTCGTGGATCATGGTAGACCAAATAAATATCGTAGTATGATTGGATCCCGATGTACCTCACGTACCAGACCACATTTTGTTCGCCTGTTTGCATGTGTGCTAGATATCAGGCTAAGCCTACCAAAAAGCACCTTGAAGCGTTAAACGGGTCTTTCGATATCTTCAAGGAACCATCAATATGGGACTTTGGTACCCGAAGGACCGTATGTCACTAATGTTCTATGCATGCCGATCATGCAGGATGTCAAGATACACGCCAAGCACGCCCGAGGTGCCAGTTTTGGGTGATAAGCTTGTGAGCTGGTCTTCAAAGAAGCAAATGAGTACTTCTATTTCTTCTACAGAGGTTGAATACATAGCCATGTCATCTTGTTGTGCTCAAATCCTATGGATGAGATCCCAATTATCCGACTATGGCTTTGAATTCAACAAAATCCCTCTGCATCGATAATAAAAGTGATATTGCTCTCTCATGCAACAACGTTCAACATTCAAGAGAAAAGCACATCGACATTCGACATCATTTCATCGTGGAGCAAGTAGAGAACGTGTGGTGGAACTCTATTTTTTGAGGACATAATATCAATTAGCAGACATCTTCACCAAAGCTCTTCCTAGAGAACGTTTTGAGTTTATCCTCCCACAACTTGGTCTAAAGAGTCTACAACCGGAAACACTCAAACGCCTTCAAGAGGAAGACGAGGAGTAAAGGTCTTTCTTCATCCATATCTTGTAAATATTTATTCGAAAAGCAAATAGAAGATTATAAAGCTTTCAAAAATCCATAAAAAACTTGAAAATCTTGAAAATTTTTAAAAAATATTGTCTTTTTGTCATATTTTTCTCGATTCGATAATATCTACGGTCTTTGTGCTGTCATTCAAAGAATGACACGGTTCTTTAGATGTTGTTCATGTGACAAAACTTAATTTCTGTGTCATTTCTATTAATGGTCTATGTCTCATTATTTCAACATTTATAGTAAACTTGGTTTACTTGTTTCAAATTGCAGAACCTTGGAGGTTTAGCTGCTAATTCATGATCATGACATCAACGCATATTTCTATATGGACTATGATTAGTCTACATTTCATTGACATCATGGGAATCTCATTAGTACATTCACGACATTTCATTTCTAATGCTCAACGTAATTTTTATATTTAATAATCTTTATCATAGTTATTAATTTGAATATTTAAACCAAGTACTTTCAAAAATGATCCCGATGTATTTTAAACTTACATTTAGTTCATAAAAACTATATTTTTAGTTTTCATAGTGTTTCAAATTTATTTGGTATTTAAATCCAAGTTTAAATATTACGCTATGTTTCTTAAAATTTGTACGATAACTATTTTATCACTCAATTTTCACGAGGAAAGTATTTTTACAATTTTTATCATCTCATTACATTATATTTTGACCTATTAAAAACTTACTTGTACCAAAAACTTCCAATTACCTTACAAGATTTATTTAACTTACATATTTCTTATACTTTGTCAAATATATACATATACTTTCAATGTTAAAAAAAAAAATATAATTGAAGACAAAGCCCCCCCAAAACCGGCCCTTGGGGAGGGGTGATATAATATGGAATGGTTTGTGATATTACATGTTTCTACACAATCTAAAGTTTACTTAACTCTTTCTTTTTCTCATTCACTTCACTCATTCTTCAAGTGTTAGTAAAATTTTCTCTCCTCTCTTTTGGTTCACCATAAAACCGGCCAAGCATCAAGTTCACAAGGGATCAAGATTTTTGCTAAGTCCAAGTGTTATTACAACCTAGTATATACTCTTTTATGGTTTTGAAATAAAAACTAAGGGTATTTAAGTTAATCCTTGTTTCTTTCACCTCATCATAATCACTAGTAAGCATATTCTTATCATTTTCAAGTTTCCTTTTCATTTTCATATGTTTCTTTTCATTTTTGGAGCTTATATGCATGATATGTGATTTATACCATTTATTTCATGATTTTAGAGTATATATATACATATTGGTCATCCTATAATTATCCCCTTGGTATTGGTTGGTCTTGATGGTGATTAGGAACCCATGACACCCTAAGAAGGTGTATGGTAGGATTAGATTAGTTTTGGAGTTGATTTGAAGGGATTAGAATAGGTTTTGTCCGAGAAAAACTATTTTCGATAACTATATTTTAAGGTTCTGTCCTTGTTTCAATTTTCTGGAAAATCCGACATTTGGTACAGAACTTTGGCCTTGATATTTAGAAAATATACTTTTAAAATCTAACGTGGCGCTTGAACGGATAAAAACGGACTTATGTCAAGAAGTTATGGATTTTTAAAGTTTGGCGACGAAACGTATAGTTTTCTGAAATTTCAGCATGTTGTTTTTATCTTGTTCGGGTCAAAAATGAGCCTTAAGCTTCACAAATTATTTCGACTTCTCAAAAATATATTAGTTTACTTCAATACGAAGCTAAGGACATATTAAACGTGGAAAACGGATTTGAAACGACAAAGATATGCACTTTTTCTTAAACTTGCCGTGAACTAATTTTTCTCGCGACACAATTAGCCAAAACTACCAACTTTAACCCTTATTATCTTTAAGGTCCGAGACCTTTTGAACGAAAACTCCCTGAATCCCGAAACTTTTAGATATCGATACAAACTTTCCAAAACCGTCAGAAGTTCGCTCTCTAACGATCGACGTACACCATTTTACGACTAGTTTTCCAAAGCCATTTTTGTTAATTTCATAAAAATTAACGCACTATATTGTTTTCTATGCACGAAAAGTGGTAAATTTCTCTAAAAAAAATCATTATAAAACCATTGTAGGATGACATTTTGACGTAAAAACATGTAAAGTGATTTTGATTGGTCAAGACGTGCCAAAAGAGTATTTTCTAATTATGTGTATATTTTCAAAACTCGTAAATGGTATAAATAACATACCTGAATGCATGCAATATTACATTGCAATTCATGACATATCATATCATTCATAATAGGTCCCGGTTAACGATTACATTATACCTGGTGTACTCACTTTTGCCATTATTCCAGCTTTTACCAAGTGAGTTCCTTATAGCCCCACTTTTCTTGTTTTTAATGCTTTCATAATCGCTTTGGGGAGATACATGCTCGACTATTTTATTACATTCATGACGATTATTTGCAAATCATATGTTTAAATGTAACTGAAAATTGCTAGTCATACCAAGTAACATTATTGCCATAATTTAGAATTTATATCATATATTCATTGGTCTAACGGTTTTGGTATATTCATTGAGCTAACGGACTTGGTATATTCATTGGTCTAACGGTCTTGGTATATTCATTGGTCTAACGGTCTTGGGTATACGCATTATGGACTAACGGTCTTGGAACGATTTGAACACACACTTTATACATTTTGGCAATGGGTTGTGAACACAAAGTTGCAAGTTTTGTATAAGGACTTGAACTGAAAGTGGATTCACAATGCCTTTGCTGTACAAAATCTATTTCGACACATTGAGCCATGCACTATTTTTGTGAATTCATTTGACATCATATGTTTGGAACATAAACTATGCATATTCTCGCAAGGTTGTGAACACACGTGTTGCAAGTTTTGTATGTATGGGACTTTGAACCGAGGGATTTACAATGCCTTTGCTACATAATCGAGTTTGATAGTCTTTATATTTCAACGATTTACAATGCCTTTGCCGCATAAACCATTTCAAAGGCTTTACATTTCAAAAAAAACTCTATGAACTCACTCAACCTTTGTGTTGACACTTTTAGCATGTTTTATCTCGGGTATCTAAGGCATACACTTCATGGCATGCATTTGGACACCTCATGGAGTCGTGGTGACTAGCGCCTCACTTGGTTTTACATACTTTAAAAACATCGTTTGAATTGTAACAACTTATTTCCGCATGCTTTGATTTTCATTTGGGACGTATCTTTGTAAACTCTGATTGTTTTATTAAATCAAACGATGTATTTTCCAAACGACATTTTAGGTCGTTCAATATAACTGTGATTGTGATGCTATGACAGCCAATCCTCAGAATTCCATTCCACCAAGAAAATGTAATTTGGGGGTGTGATGTGATTGGCATCGAGCTTTGTTATAGAGAACTAGGTTGCATCATCACTTTAGACTATAACTACATCATCATAGCATTTCATCATTTCATCACAAGTGCATGTTCACTTTGCATGTATTTATACGCATATTTTTCTCGATAGTTATTCACTTTCATTTCACATCGATTGTCACATGGATGCCCTTAAATACCCATCCCATTATCCTTCCCCATACTCTAACGTGTGGAGAATTCCTTTTGTCATTCCTATCATGTTTTTATATCAGTGATTCATCATCGACAATCTAATTTAATGCCGTAGATAAACCTTAAGTAGGCAAAGTCACTCTCACTCTTTTGTTTCACCACTAACATGTCGAGTTACACTTTATTCACACACTAAGTCTCTAAACCATCATACATTGAAGCACTTACAACACCTCATAACCCATCTATTCGAACCCTACGATCATTTTTGAAACATAACCTCAAACTTATCATCTTATCACATTTCATTTTGAATGTTTATTATTAACATCGATTTTGCTACGCTCACACTTCCTCTTGTTTTGAAGAAGATACATATACCGCTACACTGAAATGACCCAAGCAAAGAATTCAAAAGTTGGTGAATTACAGCATTGCCGATGCTTTAA
>OU343221.1:145746366-145841703 GCA_910596185.1 Chrysanthemum makinoi | reverse complement strand
CAAGCATTCTATATTAAGGTATGTATTTAAAAGACTCAAACTTTATTTAAATACTTATAAACTTTGTTAGTTTATTTATTGTATTTATAAACTCTAAATATATCATATAATCAAGTAATCAAATACATATTTACTACTTATTGAGCTACAACACTAGGGAACTTCATGTGAGGGTTTCATTCGAGTAAAAACGACGACGAAGTTGTCGATAATATTTAAAGTGTCCTAGCTCCTCTAACGCTTAATGATGACCTCTCAATTATGATGGTCCGAACTAGTAATGATATCTATAAACTAAATACTGCCACATATTAAAGATCTTACTATAAACATCAAATGATAATTGACTACATCATGATCAACATAGAAATATATATATGATAGTTTATGTTTTCCTAAAACATTATTCCAAACTTAAGTCGCAACATTTCATTTATAGGTTGCTCGTAGAAGTTCTCACGGCATATCCATCATTCTCATTATACATTTGATATCATTTACTCTGAGGTGAGTTCATAGCCCCACTTTTTATTACTTAATTGTTTTACAAACCATTGGGGGAGATACATGCTTTATTTAAACCCTACATTGATTTCAAAATGTATACTTATCGGATTGTTTTATTAGTACTAAGTTACCGCATTTTCCAAACTTAAGTCCCTTAATCATGAATCATTAATCACTAGTGAGAGTATGTAATATTGTGAATAGATCTATTGGGATTGACTAATCCTCGCTTTGTGTTACCGGCAGGCACAAACGCACTATATTTGAGTAACATTGGTAAAAACGGAATTTTTACCGATAGGGCACGCACTTACATTAATTTTGGGAACACGCACTTTGATTGCATGATGCTTAGTCTAATAATAATTGTTTTGTTTTCAAAACCATTGTGTGAATTTATAACTCACACTACAAATATAATGTGTTCAACCATCAAACAAACTCTATGAATTTCACTCAACCTTTGTGTTGATAGTTTTAAGCATGTATTTCGTGTACATAATGTTTCAAGTCAGTATGTTGACAAGGACTAAATGAGAATGCTATAAATATTTTATCATTCACAAAACATCAAAGACTTTAATATTGATGTATTTTGTAAACAATGAAACCAACTGGGACATATTTTGTAAACTCTGATATATTTGAATAATTTGAATGATAAATCCTTTTTAAACGATTCCTAGAGATCATTTTCTATTGTTATGACTGTACAGCCGAAGTAATACCCGCTTTGAATTCGGCCACAGACACGAATAGGTGTTACAGATTGGTATCGAGCTGCGTATATGAAACGTCTAAATTGAAACCTAAACTATAACTACTTTTACAAACAAAATATTTTATAGCCTTCCGTGCCTTCCAACGATTATGTGACTTCTAGGTAGTTTATGCTACACAAACATACTAGTATATTGATATATACACTCAACATATTTTCAATCATTTTAGCTAAACGAATAGATTAAATATAGCCTATTTTATTCTAAGGCATTACCGCGACAATCATATTTTCAATCATGTATCTACTGCATTTTAGGATTACTTAAACTTTATCCAAGACATTATAACCATTATAATGGTCTTTCCTACTTCCTTACATTGTGAGATATGGTTCTATTCATTTTTTCAAGACACCGTGAGAAATGTGGTCTCTATTATTCTTCGTGATCAGAATCCTACAAAGGGTCTCTATTACATTCTCGCATTAATCAAAATCCTACAAAGGGTCTCTATTACATTCTCGTACATCGAAATCCTAGTGGTCTCTATTACATTCTCGTGACATTGTAAATCCTACAAGGGTCTCATCATATCCCTACACACCGTAAATGAAGAAATTAACTCATTTATTCCTTAGACATTGTGAGTTACACAATGGTCTCTATTATTTCCTAGACATTGTGAGTTATGCAATGGTCTCAACTATTTCTCAGACATTGTGAGTTGCACAATGGTCTCAAATACTTCTCAGACATTGTGAGTTACAAAATGGTCTAATTTACTTCGCAAACATTGTAAGTTATACAATAGACTCTAGAAATTATCTTATAAAACCTTATATGATATTCTTTTACATGTCGGGTCACAATCTATCAATTTCCCCTAATGGAAATACAAGAAATGGAATTTCTAAAGGACTAACCTGATCTATCATCTATAAAAGCCGGTTCAAAGAACTTTCTCTACATTCAACAAAATTCTCTTTTGAAACCTTCATTGTTAAATGTCCGTGATGCTAGCCAAGTATAGACTATTTTAGAATTACTTAAGATTTACTTTCCACACGTATCTACCCATAATATCTTCTATGCAATGGAATGTGAAAACATAGGTTACAAGTCTTTTATGGCCGGGGATATCTTTGCTTAGTGGACAATTTCTTAAAAGCTATGGACATATCACAAGTATACCTAATTTAGGTATTTGAAAATTTATCGAACCTCGGCTAAATATAGCCTAATCACCTATATTTAACCTATGGATAGTGGAACATAGTCTGATTAACTATGTTCGACTTAAATTTTTCAAACACTAAGAATAGTTATACAAGGGTTATATTCATGTTAATTTCCTACTTAAACTCGATAAACCACTAGAATTCATTAAAAAGATCTAGAGACATGAGAGTGTCTTACCACTCAGCGAGATCTTAATACTTATTTATACTACCTAATTTCATTTTTGAAAGTTTTCATTTATGAAATAATCCTAACTACTATATTGGGATAGTCATCAAATCTTCTCGTCATTTCTTAGAAGTACTAGCCTGATTAGGTTTCAAGGCTATCATTCCACCATAATCCTTTACAATCCACTTATGATTTTAGAACAAACTTGACATCTCTACCTAAGAATAATGGTAAGCGTATACTACACTCTTCTAATCGTCAACATATCACATCATTATCTGAACCCCATTATAAATCAGTATGTAAAACTTCACAATATCACGTTTCTTTCAAACACTAGTAGACATAAACACTATACGATATAACCTTCATCCCAAAACCACCTAAGACACGATCAACTTTGGAAATGGTTTGGATAACCACTTGCCACTATCAAGACTTTCCTACAAACGACAATTATCACATCATTATAAACCTTTCACATCAACAAACATCTTAAACCTTTAGATTATCAACTTAAGCCACCACCAAAAACATAAAATGCTACATAGCACATTCTATGACAAGAAACTTAAAACTAAAGATTAGAATTCAAGCATATACCCACATTTTCCTAGACAATTCAACATCGATAACACACACTGAATTAGGAAGGAATTCCATTAAGGTATGAGATTGTAACAACCCAAGCATTTTCAGGTTACTTTTATTTTTTGAAAAGTTACTATTCGCTTACTCTTTTCACTTTCACTATTCATCCTGTAAAATTTTATTTCACATTCTCAAGTTAATTTATTTTAGTAATAACCTCGAGAGTTGACAATCGTTAGATCATCTTCCAAAAGTTATTTAGAAAACATCGCCTTAAAGTTTTGTTTTGGCCTGAACACCATTTAAACATCACGGCAACTAAAAATCAACTATGACAATTTTCCTCACATCATATTAATTTTTAGATCACCCATAATCAATTAGAGAATTTTTAAGATTTCATTTAAATGTTACCAAATAAACCCCGAGTGTATGGACTAAACTACGCTTTAAACAATTCTACGTAGACCCGACTTAACCATTCTGATCAGTATTTTCAAAGATGTTTAGACACTTTTTACATTTTTTGGAAAAGTCAAACATATTTCCTCCTCCTTGACCATAAAGAAATTAACCTTTGTATGCTTCTCCATTTTGCTTAAATCGCATAACTTTTAGACTTCACGTATAATCAAGTAAGTTATCCCACGTGATAACTTAAAACCACATTTTGACATCTCATATCACTTATAAACTAATTTTAGTCTACTTTAAATAAATTCACGGTCATTTCCCTGAAATCTCGTTTTTCTGATAAATTATATTTTCACTATTTAGCCTACGCTTCAGCTTTTAATATGACACCCATTAAACTTATCACTCAATGAGTATATTGATGAGTTTAATCATTCCTATAAGTTTCATATTTTTAAGACACCCGGTTTTACGTTTCATGAATTAAATACTTACCGTTAGCTATTATCGGGACCAAAACTCACTCCGTAAAGGTAAGATAAATGTTCTAAACTCTTAACCTCCTCATTCTTGCCCTAGGTGGCATTTTCTATGAGTCATCAACACACATGGTTTGATCATAGCCATTGATTCCTTAGATTACTTACACTTGTAAACTTAACCATGGTTAAATTCTAACCTAATATATAGTTAAGCAAATCCTTTCTCCTATAAATACTAGCCTAAAACCTTCATAAATTCTTGCACCACACTTTCTTAACATCTAAAGTCCTAAATCTAAGGCATTTTTTATAGATCTTGTAAGAACATTCATGTGTTCTTAAAGAAAAACTAGGTTTTGATCTTTGTTCTTGGAAGTTTTCACGTCGAAGCTCCGCTTATATTTCCTTTTTCCATAATACTCAAGCATTCTATATTAAGGTATGTATTTAAAAGACTCAAACTTATTTAAATACTTATAAACTTGTTAGTTTATTTATTGTATTTATAAACTCTTAATATATCATATAATCAAGTAATCAAAATACATGTTTTACGTATTGAGCACTACAACACTAGGGAACTTCATGTGAGGGGTTTCATTTGAGTAAAACGTGATCGATGAGTTGGCCGGATTTACGATTTAAAGTGTCCTAGCTCCTCAAACATTTCCGCATGACCTCTCAATTATGATGGCCCGAACGTTAGATGATATCTATAAACTAAATGTGTTTTCACATATTAAAGATCTTACTATAAACATCAAATGATAATTGACTACATCATGATCAACATAGAAACATATATAGGATGGTTTATGTTTTCCTAAAACACTATTCCAAACTTAAGTCGCAACATTTCATTTATAGGTTGCTCGAGAAGTTCTCACCAAGATATCCATCATTCTCTTTATACATTTGATATCATTTACTCTGAGGTGAGTTCATAGCCCCACTTTTTATTACTTAATTATTTTACAAACCATTGGGGGAGATACATGCTTTATTTTAAACCGAACACATTGCTTTCAAAATGTATACTTATCTAATTATTTTATTAGTACTAACTTACCGCATTTGCCAAACTTAAGTCCCTTAATCATGAATCATTAATCACTAGTGAGAGTGGGCGCGAATATTGTGAATAGATCTATTGGGATTGACGAACCCCGTTTGTGTTGGACTCTGGGCAAATAAACGCACTATATTTAAGTAAGTAAAATTGGTAAAACGACAATTTTACTCGAGAAAATGCACCCGACATTAATTTTGGAACACGCACTTTGATTGCATGATGCTTAGTCTAATAATAATTGTTTTGTTTTCAAACCATTGGTGTGAATTTATAACTCACACTACAAATATAATGTGTTCAACCATCAAACAAACTCTATGAATTTCACTCAACCTTTGTGTTGACAGTTTTAAGCATGTATTTCAGGTACATAATTGTGGAAAACTAGAAGGGGGGTTGAATAGTTTTGCCAATTAAAACTTCCTTTTAGTCTATTTAGATCGACTTATGTCAATCTATTTGGATGTGTGTGTTGGATGTTGATAAACAAGCATATAAATGTAAGTAATGAAAAGATAAGAGTAAGAAGCACAAACCACGCAGTATTTATAGTGGTTCGCCACAAAGACACATTCCTTGCTCTACTCCATTCCCGAGTCACCTACTCGAGTTCAGTAATCACTACACCAATCTCCTTATGGCGGAGAGGCCTTCACAACGCCGCTACCCTTTTTCCGTGCTAGGCTAACCACCGGTTCTTTCACCCAAGGTGAACCACACCTACACACAACTCTCTCTACCCTTTATAAGGTACTAGGCTAAGTACCTAGTTCTTTCACCCAAGGTGAACTACACCTTCACAACGTCGCCTACCCTTTATTAGGTACTAGGCTAAGCACCTAGTTCCATTGCAATGGAGGAACTACTACCACACTACACCAATGACTAATCCCAAAGGAGATCTCCTCCTTTACAACATCATCAAGGATATCAATATCCTTGGATCTACTGCTAGTCTATCTTGTACATAGAAACACACCATATCGAATGTACATCTAAGGCACCTTTCACTAATGCCTTTGACTAGATCTACAAGACACCTTTCACTAATGTGTTGTGTCTTCACCTCTAAGCACCTTTCACTAATGCTTCTTGTCTTGACTTCTAAGCACCTACCACAAGTGTTTATGCTTATGACGATAGATACCCTTCACTAATATCTTCGCCTTGACACTTGAGACATCTTTCACTAATGTCTTCAACACTACACTTCTTTGAAGAAAGAAAAGAATCATCAACAAGAAGACTTCAATAGCCTTGATGATGAGGAAGCATGGCAACTCATGGACTTGACCTTGCTCGACTTCAAAGGTGGTGATCTTGCCTTTAAGAGGAACCTAAAAGATCACACAAAACAAAACTACAAACATAGATCTCTTGGATCTGAGGTTAGTGAGTTTTAACTTAGGGAGAAAGTGTGTTAGAAAGGGGTGAGGAATAATGAAGAAATGACTCACTATTTATAGAGGAAAATCCTATCGTTCTCGATCCCACGGACCCTTCCACAAGGGATTCGTCTATGTAAGCTAGGGATCCGTGGGACGATCCCCTTTACCCATGGGTATTTTGGTTATGGGTCATGGGTCATGGGTTGAACCATGGATCTTTAGCTAGATACAATGTATCTTTGAGTGTAATGCACTTGGTCACTTGGGTATGGGTTGATCCATGGGTTATGGAAATTATCCATGTATGAAATAAGCATGATGTCATGCAATGGGTTATGGGTCAAGCTCCATGGGTCATGGGCTTTGGGTTGTACCCAACTACATTCAATGTATTTGCCCAATGGGTTGTGATACTTAAGTTTCTACCCATTTATATTACCCAATATACTACATACTAGTTATGTGTATATTTTACTCAAATATGTAAACACTAGTTGTTGTACATATGTATTACTAAATCATAAAATCACTTATACTTGTTTTAGTATTTTATGTGAAAATGTGAATATGTTAGAAACTAATAGTTCAAACTATTTACGTATTTTATTTGTTTCGTTAAAATGATTTTACGTTTGTTATCGACAAAACATTAGAAGATCGTAAAATATAAATAAACGTTTTTACGGCTTATTTGTATTAACAATCTCCCCCTTTTTGTTGATGATAAAACATAAAAATTATTATAAGGAAAAGCTAAAATTCAGAAAATTTGAATTTAGTTTTATTTCTTTTCTCCCACTTTTTGTCGTTACAAAAAGAGCTTCAAAGAAAAGCAAACATTGTTTTTAAGAAAAACATGTGAAAGAAAAGAAAAATAAAAATAGAGCAAGTAACGGGAAAGGATCTGCCTTTACTCCCTTGACGCAGTCCATCCCTATGTAAGGGCGTTAAGAAGGTGATACTAATCTAGTTTGTTTGCAAGTAAGTTTGCAAAAGTATTTCGCCTAAGTGACGAATGCTCCTCGATGATTGCAATTTGCAAGGGATGTCACAAAGTAAACCTAGTATTGCAAGTAATTTGCAATGTATTGCTTTCACATAAAGCTCCCCCCAGCTTTAGGATGTCAAAGTCTTCATGTGTAAATTGAATAACTACAAAATAAAGGTTAGAAAGCAAGTATAATCTACAATTTCCTACAAATGTGGTCCAAGTTAGTAGAAAATAGTTTGTCTTCACGGATCCCACGGTTCCCTCTTAGTAGGATCCGCCGGCAAATATGAGGGATCCGTATTAGCCGACAAAGCAAAGGTGATATAACAAGTAATATTATCACAAGAATGAAATCATATGCTCAGAAAAATAACAAGTAGCATGTAATTCAATTTAATAAAACTAGAGTTATGATATACATGACTCTAAAAACTAAGAAAATAAGAAAATACATGACTCGGAATTTCTAAACCAACTATCGCTTGAGGCTAGGACACCACTAAAATCTTCTAGCTCAAGTTTTGTTTAGGTTTAATCTCGCCAAACGCTCGAGGAGATGATAGAACATGAAACGTTGGTCTTCTCGTACTTCATGTATCAAACTTTTAACATGTTGACAATGATAGCAATCTTTGTCATGGCTAGGTAGTGGTGGTGGAAGAAATGAAATGGCTTGATGCGATGATCGTGGCGCTTATGGAGCTTCAAACGATGGAGGGATTGATAGAGGCACATTTGAGTATGGTCACCAAGAATGATGGTGGTGTTAGAGAAGTGTCAACATCCATATGGTCGGGTGGTTGACTTTGATGATTTCTCATAATCCAAATAGGATTATATGATGGAAACGGCGAAAAGGAAGCGAGAGCAAGTGTTGACTCAACACCTTGATTTTGTACCATTATTCCTCCTAATGAGGAGAATGTTGTCTGGCTGAGGCTGATGAGATGGCTAGGAGGTAAATCCTCTAAATTGTAGAGGTGTGTGATGATAGTGGGATGTAAAAGAGATAGTTCTAGGAACTAATGGTGATGGTTTAGTGGAGATGATATTGTTTGGCCTAGGAGGTATGGTGGTGTGTTTGCATAGGTAGTTTTATGGGTACTATCCTTTTAGGAATTGATTTGATTGGTTGAGTAAAGATCCTTTCATTTGTTGGCTTGACCGGAGATGATTCGGTTGAGGAAATTTCGTATATAACACGAGCCTTTTTCTTGGGTGGTTCTTTGGTGGATAGGTTACTACTTGGGGTTTTCCTCATGATGAGATGATTTCAAGAGGTTTGTAAAGATTTCTAAAATGATGAAAGTTAGGATGAAGGTGATGACTATGGAGGTCCTAACAAAGTGGTTTATAAACCAAGATAATTGGCAAGTGCTTTTAAGCTTTAAGCCACTAGGATTCATTGGAGTGTGATGATTAACATGCACAAGAGTCAACTTCAGAGTTTGTACTGATCTAGGAACTCATTTAAGATGAGATGGAGTGTTTGAGTTAAGAAGATGAGTTGAAATGATTGTTTTAGCAAGATTTGACATAAACCGTCATCCGTGATCCCACGGCTCTCCTCGGAGGGATCCGCTCTAGGCTAATCCTAGGGATCCGACTCTCGCAGCTTATGAAAGAGTGGAAGTGATGTTTCTAAGATCTAAGATCTATATCATCTTGAGTGTTTCAGTCCTCCTAAGTGTCTTAAATGAAGGGGTCCTTAAATACTTGAAGGTAATGAGTGATGTAGCTAATGATTGTTTTTATGGAAGGATTTGGAACTTTCATGAGTACCAATGGATGAGCAAGGATGACACTAAATATGAGAGTGTCAATTGAAGCTAAATGATCCTAGAGATCAGGTTTGTGACTTAGGATAGTGTTTTAGAAAATATCCTAGGAGCTTTGAGACGGAAAACTAGAATTTGATAAACTTTGATCAATTTTGAGGTGAGGATGATTTATGATCAATTTTGCCATAATCGAAAATATTTCTAAGACTAGATGTGAGGGATCAAGTGAAAATGAAGTGTGAGTTTAAGAGCGGAAGAGTAATGGATTAAAAATGAAACGATAGATCTACAAGAGTGTGATCTGGTGAGTTTGTGTGTGAGTAGGAAGGGTCTACCTATCTTTGATAAGGATTTAATTTGCCTTAAGACACTATGTTTAGCTTAGTGTGAGGTGTTCTAAGGACATGTTTGAATTACAATGCTTGCAATTGCATTTTTTGTTTGCCGGATCCTACGGTTCCCTAGGTGTAGGGATCCGTCTAGCACTACCATTGGGATCCGGCCCATTCCACGCTAACCTTTACTAAAGGTTTGCAATGATCTTGACAATGCATTATATTCCAAGGTTAGTTTAAAGGGGTTCTAACACTAAGATATTAAATGTAAGAAGTTTTATTTCATGAAGGAAATATGATTAAATTGATAAAGCACGAGTACAAGAGAATTGATCCTATTTGAAATACTACTACGTTCCTTGAGTGTTTTCGCTAGGAGGGTCATTATGTGATTGATGAGTGTTGTTGGAATCAAGAATGAAGAAAGTCTTCATGAGAGATATGTTTAGCGGTTCTATTATCTTGTTCACAAGTACGTACAACGGACATTGAAATTGAGGATGGAAGTGCATCGCGTGATAGAGGCGGCCAAGAACATTCCATAAGGGATGAGTTTATTCTTGGAGCCTTGAATATTTGCAATTCGCCTTGAGAAGAAGTAGGCGAGATTGTATGGTTGTTGTGTTAGCAAATAGTACAACATGTGAGCACAACAAGCGGGAAGGATTTCTCGATTTCCTCTAAGACTCCAAACATTCTCACGAGGATGAGTGAGAGGCTTGTACTCTTCTGATGTCCCTGTGAAGATAATGTTTGATCGAGTAATATGGTCGAGGTTTGCATATTATGCATTTAAATCTTCTGGGGAAGGTATGTGTGAACAATATGGACTATTTTCTTCACGAAAGTTGAAGAGAGAATCAGACCAATCTTTCGAAGGCACATTGTCCATGATTTGGAATCCGGAGGATGAGCAAAATGCCAAAGGGTTAAGTAAACTTTTGGTTTTGATATAAAACCAAAGAGATAGAGAGCTTATCCTCGCTATGTAGAACGAGTTCAACTTGACGGAAGAATTCCATTATGAACCTTGGACATATCTTCTCGCTATTTCAAGAATACATTCTAGTCCTATGGCTCCGGGAGGTATTGATACTTCTTCGAATTGTAGAGGTGTCTACAATACGCCCTTCGTGGAAGTGACGGGCTGAGATTATTGAACCCACGGACATGGCTGCCGTGTGTTGGGTTCAAGAGAGGTGTTTGGAGTGTAGACGCTAGTGAGTGAAAAATCAAACTCATATTCATGCGTCATAGTTGAACCTATAGAAAACATGAGTTAATAGAAAGATATGTTGGTGATCCACCTATGATTATCCAATGTTTTTACTAGATTTTTTATTAACAATGGTTTTTAACAACAATGACATTTAACTCACTTATGGTTTTGATATTCTAGTGGAGTATTACCTTTTTTTTAGAAGAAAAGTGATTTTTAATTTGCATGAAAAACTGCTTTTCCAAAGAGGGACGGATCCCACGGTTCCTTACCAAAGGGATCCGCTAGTATAACTTCCCGGATCCGTAGATTTGTAATCACGTAAACAGATTTTATGAAAAGCATAGGTTTTAGATCTCATAGTTTTATACTTAGATATGTGTTTTAACCTACATTTTCTTTTAACATGCATACATGACTTCTAATCTATCACGAAAGAAAGACATAACACAATGTAGGATCGAAAATATTATTGTGTTGATGATTCGGGTGGTCTTGGATGATAAAAATACATATTTCCCATTAGAGAGAGAAAGTAGAGAGTTGGGTGTTTCTTGGTAGAGACTTACTTAACAAATTATGAAAGGTTAGATTGAGAAAAGCACCACCCCTTCCAAGGATGGAAGGGGTATTTATAGTTACAGACAATACGACCTCCTATCGGCCTGTGGATCAGGTATACAGTGGGTAAAGACCTTTCCTTCCTCCACAGTGTTACACTACGCTAAACTACGCTACAAACTAACTAATTAACTACTAAACAACGTAAATAACGACATGTCTACGAGCTAACTTATGCTAGACCATTATTGGGGTAACCGACACTTTAACATGGAATTTCCAATTCCTAACAATCTCCTCCTAAGGGAGGTCACCCCATGAAATACATTTTGCATCCTAGCATTCTATCTTTGTCTTTAGTTCTGAGCTCGTAGACTTCTATTCTTCAAGTTCCGTAATCTTTGTGCTTTTGTAGCGATTCTTCCAAGTCCGATTATTTTGTACTTTAAGTGAGGCCTTTAATCGATCCACATCTTGATGATCTTTGAGCTTCATTGAGATCATCACCACAGAAATCTCTAGATCACCCTTATTGTGTTGCACATCATGTTGTTGTGACTTTTCGAACCTACAAGCTCACACCTTCGATCATGTCATCTTTTTTCATCGAGGCGGAAGCTTTTATCGCCCATGATATTTGCGCAATAGAAGGAAACATAGTATAAAATATCGTGAGCGGGTTCCGTAGATATGCACAAGTCATGATTTCTTCATTAAGTGGATGCCGTGAGCATGCCTTTGGATTGACTCCTCAATTCGGATCACCGCAATCGTCGGTGTACGCATACTACGTTAGCAATAAAGCGCAGGGAAGTATCTTTGATCACTTTCGTTGAATTGAGGTACATGGCCCATGGTTCCTGCTGATCAAGACAAGTAACTTCACATCGTGAGGATTCTAAGAATCTCTTTAATGTGGTTTCACAACTGTTCTAGCTGTTCTCAAACCGAACATCTCAAAGAAGACAACACGGAGAGTGAACCAAATAATTGAGATTCAACGATTGATGAAAATGATTTGAAAACAATCGCGTATTGCTTAGAAGAAAGAGTTTTGCAACTACGAAGGTTTTATGAGAAAGATCAATTTTCAAACAAAAATACTTTTTGTATTTAAAAGAGTACACATTTGATGTGCTAGAGAAAAGAAGAGATTTACACATCGAACGGTTTTTCCAAAAGTAATTTTCAATCAGAGATACTTTTTGTGTTTGAAAATGAATACACATCTGATGAGCTAGAGAAAGAAGATTTGCACATCGAACCGTTTTTCCAAAAGTATTCACAATTCCAATCTCGACCAGGTTGATTCAAGAGTGAATCACCCCATCGTTTTTGTCCAGTTGTCACAAGCTTGATCTTATTACGAAGATCTCACATGTTACCCCACCAAGAGCTTGTTTGATGTTGGCTCTAGAAGGCTTTCCATCTTCATCGTGAATATTGTAACATATCACTCGGATGTTCTGGCAATTACCACAAGGATAATGCGTAGGACTCTTAATATAAAATATCTCTTTCCACATTGTGTAAAACAGAGAGTCTTCAATGACAGTGTCCTAAAGAGATTTATTTGATGGTCTCGTGGCTCCAGACTCAATAGTGCATAATTGGTTCCTATGCCGGAGACTAGGGAGAGGGTCTCCTTCTTCAATATCAAAAAACTCTAAGAGAAAGTCGATAGATTATGTTGGTTCCCCGTGAGAATGAAACAAGTCCTTTTAAGAGAAACTTGAGTAGCTTTGGAAGTTAGGTGCAGTGCGTCACTGGGTCCATGACGTCTTGTCTTTAATACTACGCTACCTAGGTAACCACCGCAAGTAGTATATGTATTGAACCCTTCTTCTAAGGTTGAATTATTGGAGGATATTTCTTTTCACCCTTTACATTCATTTCTTTTCATTCTTCAACCCTCTTCGGCTTACCGAGACTTCATTACTAGAACCTTGTTTGTTTTATTCTGATTTCTAGCTCTTTCTCATCCAAGACTCTCCCATCTCACTTTCTCCTTTTTTTTCATCATACCTAAGGACTTCTACACTATCTAGTGGATTGTCCCCGGTAGATCCCTCCGCTCGCGGATCGTGGGAACAAACACCTAACCTCACCATCCTTATAACTCCATGCATAAAGTAAAATGGTCGGTCTTTTGGTACAGTCCATTCTTCCTTGAAACCAATTGAAAAATCATTTGGAAAATCAATCAAGGTACTTGTGATATAAAATCAAAGCATTTTGTACCTTAATTATTTTGATCATTTAGAAATGCTCCCCCTCAACATGTGCATATGATTTGTAAATTGTTTAGCACATGGAGGCAAGAGTTCTTTGAAATAATTTCTTTGAAATAATTTCTTGATCACAATTTCCTTAGAAAAGCCATTTGATTTTCTTTGGTAACTTCTCCTCAATATGCGTTTTGATATTTCAAAATTATTTTAGCACATAGAGGAAAGAGTTCTTTTGAAGTATATCCATGATCACAAAATCCATTAAGAAACCATTTAAAACTCAATCAAGGTGCTTTATGTTAAACATAAAAGCTTTTGTACCTCGATAGTTTTATTTTCATTTGAAATGCTCCCCCTCAATATGTGCTTCGAGATTCAAAGCCGCTTAGCACATATAAGAGAGCAACAAGCACAATTGAATCAAAACGATCACCTTTTATCAAATTATTAAATCACAAATTCTCCTCCGATCAAAAATATCAAACCCTTTGAGATTTTGGATCCCAAGTGATTTAATAATGTTTAGAAAACATGGGAGAAAATGTGCCTGCTAAAAAACTCATCTTGTTTTGGATAAATGCTCCCCTCAACATGTGCATTATGTATATTGAAATCGCTTACACATGGAGGCAGAGTGCCTTTGAAGGACTAAAACCAATTCCATTAAAATGATTTGAGATTTAAAACACGATCTCCCCCGCGATCAAAAATTTCAAACCATTTGAGATTTGTGATCCCAAAAGATTTTAATCATTTAGAAATTTTTGGGGAAAGACGTGGCAAAATTTGATTTTGAAAAAAACGACAGATAAGGACCATTTTAAGACATTAAAGATTGTTAGTGTCAGGTATGATTGTTTTAAGAGATCTTTAAGTAAAATAAAACAATTTCACAATCAAACAAGAACATAAAAAATTTCATTTTGTAAGATCTTTGGGTTTTAAAGAAAATCATACCATGACATAACATTAAATCTTTAGATCACCACTTTATGTTGTACATACGGACTTGATAGATGAAATATCGTTTGAAAATATTTAATTTGAAATCACTTATGATTTGAGAAAATAAAGTCCGGATGATTTCAAAACTTTGAATCCGGTTTATTTTCAAAACAATATTTTTCCATTTTCAAAATAATATTATTCAAAAATTGTTTAAAAAATGGTATCCTGCACAAAGATACGTTAGGTGGTTGAAAAGCTTCTGTTGTTGCCAGAGGGCAGAAGAAAAACCGCTCGGCCGATGCAAGTAGAGACTTTCTTACGCTGCATTTTAATGCCAACCGAGGTCAAATTAAGTCCGCTCTTCAATCACTTAGAAGAAAACCATCTCACGATGCAAAGGAGACCTCTTACGCTGCATTTTACATGCCACCCTCCATAGAAGTCCAATTAAGTCGCTTTCTTCATTTGTCAACCCAAGATATAGTTACCCTTTCCTTTCGGCATCCAATCAATCAATTGTGGATCCGATCGGGAACATTCTTATATACCAATATACCGCATACGCTAGTGAACAACATACGTATATATGGTGGTCGACAACACCCAAATAACAATCGACTAATAAAAGTCAATCCAACATATCAATCATATCATAAAAGGTATGGGAATAATGTTTCAACAAACTATAATCATCTAATCCTAACAATCATATCCTAAATTCCTAGTCCTTCGACATAGGCAAATATCATTTTTAATTAAGCACGAAGGATAATTAAGAAAGCCCGTTAGATGATATAGATTTGAAAACATTATCCCTCTCAATCAATGACTCATTTTTGAAAAGTTTAAAAAGCTGAAGTCATTGATTAAGTTTTCAAATTTATTTCGAGAACTCTGAATTAGATTGATTTTCAAGCAACTCATTTACCACCATTTTTGAAAACAACAAATATTTTTCTGAATAATTTTAGACGGAAAACATTTGTGTAGAACAAATTTTTTGACATACTTTCCTTATTTTATTTTAGGATAAGTGCACGAATTTTGAAAAATGGTTTAGCGCAGCACTTTCCTTTCTTGAAGAATGGGTTGCTATCTAAAATAATAGTAAGCCATAGTTTTAAGCACGGTTACAAATGAACCGAAGCCATCATTTAGCCCTGTTACCTCAAATAACTGTAGTTTCACATTTAGAGACATGTTTGGAAAAATATTTAAACCTCTTGCTCGAACTTCATCTATGGTCTCGTACCATTATTGAATGACATTTCTAAGACCGTAGATGTTATCGATACCAGAAGACATGTCTTGAGAAAATCATATTTTTGGTATTTTGAATTTTTCCGTTTTATGGTTTTTGAAGATTTTATATATATATTTTTGATTTTGTAGTTTTATATTTTTGTATTTTCTTTTTCATAAATATTTACACAGATAGTTTAGATGATATAGTGTAAGAAGATGATGATACGAGTACCGAGATAAGGATATCGAACAGCCCCATTGTAGAAGATAGAAGTCATCATCTCTTAAACATTCACCACCAAAGCTTCCGAGGCTCGTAATAGACGAGTAGAACATGAGCCTTGAGAAACAGACTTTGGTAGCTTCCCCAAACCGAAAATCCTTTAGCCGAAGCGATTCAAAGCTTCTTCAAGCTTCCATTAGCCAGTGTATAAAGAAGCACACCATTATCATCGATCTTGCCGCTCCTTTAAGAATAATCAACGCGGATTCTTCGCTCGAGGTTATATAATCCAATAGAAGAACAACATCGTATCATCCCACACATAAAACAATCTTCTCAAATTTCCTTTCAACTGACGCCCTGCTATCCATTCCAAAAGGTGTCAAGAGAACAATTCCCCCAAGTAGTTGAATTGATGCAACGCTTCTTTTGTATAATTCTCAAGAACTCTCGAATACACATCATGAGGGTAATGAAGAACACCTCCCAATGTTCACATCTTTCGCCCCGATGATAGTGTATGAAGCTCAAGAACCCAAGTACACCAACATCCAAGAGCTCTCCAATACACATCACGAGAGGGAATGAAAACACTTCCCATGTTCACATTTTCTTCCTGATGATCGTGTATGAAGCCTGTATCCAAGTATACCAATACACAAGGAATGAATAAATGATAACATTGAAGAAGGTGCAAGTCACCGACATTCTCAAGGGTGACAATCTCAAGGACGCTAACTCCGTAATAAGTGATTATATCTCTAAATCAATGACTAAGCACTCAAGTGAAAATGTACGAAATTTCAATGTACACATACACAATTCTCCCCTCGATGATTGTGATAACTTCAGATCATCACGACTTGTGTACCTTTTTATCTTCAAACTTTTACATCACTTCCCCACGCCGCTGGAATAATAACACTAAAGCCTTGATGAGTAAAACCTTGAGTTTCTCTCGCGTCATGACATTTGTCTTCCCGAGATATCTTCAATCACTTAGAAGAATTAAGTTCATCAAGTTTTACTCACTTTGTGTTTATATTTGAGTCTCCTACCCTACGGTTTTTGACACTTCATTATCGCAAGAACTTTGTAAGCCTCGTGATACTAGAAATATTTTGAGAAGAACATCATTAGCTCAGATGTATCTGAGAATCAACTTGTCAAGAATAACGTGAGCAAGTTTAATTAGGGATTAAATTTGGAATTTCAATCTCCCACTAGTGCTCTCCCTCAATCACCTAAGATTTTCAAGTGTTCTTCTCAAAATGGATAGAAGAAGTCTTTAGATCATCAAATGCAATTCATCTTTAGTCTTCTAACATGTAGCGTAAAATGTTGAACATACTGTAGACTCGACCTTCTTCAAGATTGTCCGAATGGGGAATAGATAGTTAACATCTTCATCACACTAAAAAGCATCCCAATTAACTTACATTTTGCAAATCCCCTTAACTAAAATCCCTCCCAATCAAACAAGAACAGAAAGATGTTCATCAAGGAAATTAGCAATCACCGAACTAACAACACACACTAAATGGTAAACCAAGCAAGCAATCACATCAAACAAGAACAAAAGGTCGCTGGGATCATCATGTTGATGCGCATGAAGCATTAACCGAAGCACTTTGTCGATAAACTCATCACCCATGAGAAGATGTCAACCAACGGCTCTTAGAAGAAACATCATGTAAAGATGACCCGATAATAAGAAGCTCGGTTCTTACATGAGTTTGGAGCCGTTTGACCATTTATTCTCAAATATCAATCAACAATGCAAAAAATTCACACTTCTTCTCCTCTTCAAGAATTGCATACGGAGATGCCATTCTTGATTAAGCAAGTGAATATCTTCAACAATGTAGTCAGTTCACACTTCTCCCTCACAAAATTAGCACAGGATGTCGCCATCGTCATTATAGTTGAGCAAGTGGAATAAGAAAACAATCAACAGTAGCCCGGTTCACTTGATAATTGAAGGCACATGGAAAAATCATGAAGCATGTTGATGAGAATGGTCATAATTGAGAAGATTTATCTTCTTTCGAAGATAATGCGCACTGAAACGTACACATTTCTTTTCTTTAGAGTACGAGGCATGAACTAATGTGTTCATACGTCATAATCTCTCTCTTTACATCATCTCTTGGCAAAACATGTAATCACCCCATTATCATTCAGTAGGCTCTTTGTCGTGACAGCTGATAGAGAAAACCCACCAATATGATGAATTTGACCCGGAAGTAAAACAACCCGAACTCGTGACTTAAATTTGCACATATGTAACAAAGAGCGGTGCCGAGACTTCATCCTCCATTGAATCTCTAAGTACTCTATACTCTTCATCCAACCAACCATCAAGTATAAGACGTACATCACCTCTTGAAAATCCACAATTAAATGTGACTCGAGCACTACAACGAACTCCTTAAAGTGATAGTTATTTTGAGGTGATAAGAGCCCAATTACCCCAAGTGGTAAAAGAAAAGGAAAAAGTCACCCAATAATAACTAGATTTCCAAGTCTTCGTATTTGTAAATAAGCTTGAACAAGGATCTTGAAGAATCTTCATCCAACCATCCCCGATAACTTCAGATACTAAGTACACTCGCCCGTAATATTTCACTTCAACCTCAAATAAATAATAGTGAATTAACGCTGTTGTCACATCTTCTGGTTAAAAGCTCAAATCTAGCCTCCTTTAACATTTGAATGAACTTTGATAATGGTTTCCATCCCGACCATGGTTAAAAGCACATAACCCCGTAAAACCTTGTAATAGCCAAACTGCCATGAGGACAATCCAAACACACACCCAATTCATGAAGTACACCCTTTTATCCCTTCTTTGAAAAAGTAACCGTAGACCAAACATCAAATAAGATCCCGAAACACACTTTCCTTTTCCGTGATGGTTCCATCAATACAGGATTTTACAATTCTATGGTTTAAACCGAGAAATAGTTTCTTTTGCGGGATTTTACAAAACCAAGAGTAAACCGTAAGATAGATCCGGAAATACACTTTACAATTACCAGGATGTTTCCATTGTCACGGGATTTTACAAGTCTATGATTTAATCCGAGAAATAGATTCTTTCGCGGGATTCTACAAAATCAAGACAAAACCGTAAACAATGTCAGTTTGAACGTGTTATGACAACTTTGGTTTAAGTGAATATCTGTTTTAGGGGAACATGTAGAGGTTCATCAGCAGTTCATTGTCCAGCATCAACAATATCATCACCCATCCAATAAACACCTTGGCGAACACATAATTCACGAATTCTGTCGGCAATTGTTGTGACAACAAGGTGAAATAAACCCGATATGCCAAACTTGATCATGAAGTAAAATTCCCCAGATTTGTTACTTAAACTTGTACTAAACTTCGTGAAAAAGAAACGGTGTACCCAATGTACAAAACCTCTTGACGTATCCTCAACTGCGTGAGACACTGGAGTGATAGCTAAGTTGTGTGTAAAGCGAGAAAGAATCACAACCGTAACTAAATAGCCAAGTCTTTATTACATTATGTAAATGCCCAAACAAGTGACGAAATAAGTAAACACGCCCGGAAGACCTCACTTCAAATCCAAATGAGAAATATCGTACAAATAACCCCGTAGTCACCCTAGTTCCAATTACAATTCAAGCCGTGATAAAAATAATTTTCCATGAAGATGTATAGACCAAATTGCCAACCCTCATAATGAATCTCATCATCCCATCAACTCACATCATCAAATCTCATTATCAAACCTCATCATTCGCGTGTATCAAATCTCATTTATTCCATTGACCAAATCTCGTATATACGATCCAATTTATGAGAAGCCCATCAATTCAATATACACAAATATGCTTCAAGCCCATAATCAAAATGAAATCAGTCCTATGTTATATTGAGTCCTGGTAAGATCATATACCCGATTCGACAAATATTAAATCCAATTTAGCATGTATGGTATTCAATATTAAATCCCCGGTCACGAGTTGCGTGAATTGATAAGGCCAAATACATGGTTTCAATCCTCGAGCCCAACAAATAACAAATCAAACTCGGCTCATAATGTGTCTCATGGTTGGAGTCCGGCCCATTCAGTTTCAACACAGTCCACGTGAGATAAATATTATCAAAACCCAAGTCCAATAACTGATTACCCGATCCAGACACACTCAAATATTAGTAACCGGTTATATAAATATGGTACCCTAATTTCTAGTCATTTCATAACCCTAATCACCTACCTTGTTTTATCCGCCTCTCCACCTAAACTTTCTCACCAATCTTCGCTTATCATCTCGTTAATATACTTCCCATTGCAAACCAAACTCAAACTCAATATCACTTCTGCTAACCGATCACTTCACAGTCATATATTGTTGCTCGGTTTAATTCTCACAAACAAAACTTCATAGAAACTCCATTGAATAAAGACATGAATCTCTCATATATTGTGAGGTACACGACTTCAAGATCTTTATAAAAGAGGTCTCGGGTAGGTATAAATCGAGTGTGACTGATAATCGTTATAAATTGTTTTGTTTTTATTTCCAATTAAACGAATCAAAGGATGAGGCTAACATTCTTGTTATACCTCAATCTTTATAATTTCGGATAAGGAAAGAAGCCTAGTCTTCAAAACGGATCTATGATGGTTAAGTTTCAAACAAAAAATTCTTTGAAAGATTTGCGAAATCGTTGAAACAATACTGAGATCTTATGTTAATTGAGTATATATCGCTTTTAGAGTAATGATTGAGAGTTGGGGAGTGACTTGTGAGGGTTCTTGAAGTGATGCAAGAGTAGGATTGGTTTATGGTTTTTGATTGTGATGAGATTTTTTTGACCATATTCAGCTCGTTTACATCTGCTCGTACAAGAACTGATGTTGGTTGTTATAAACTGAAGTCGAGTGATGTTGGTATATGGTATAGTGGTCAAGGTCATGGCTCAATATCTTCTTCATCCTTTCTGTCTGTCAAGTCGCTACGAGTCAATCGATCGACAAGTTATTTTGTTAGCCTTATTACAAGTCGATGACTCAAAGATGATGATGATATAAGTCGCTAATGACCTGATTTTGACTCAAGAGTCAACTCGCTATAAACAAAAGTGACAACTCGCTAGCAGGAATTTCACATTTTTCCGGTGTTTTATTCCGACTGAAAAAAAAAATATTCAGCTTCAAAGTTACCCAGAAAAAGTATATGGTTTTCTTCATTTATGCCCAGTTTGACCAAGGTATGACCATAGCTTGAATTTGACCATATGACCACTACTTACACTGAAATGGTACCAAAAGTCAAAAAAAATGATATGAGATAAATCTGTTTGGATAAGTGATACAAAACAGACATATGCAACTGTATAAAAGCTAGGACTTTTGGACCAAAAAGATTACTAAAAACATGAGTGAACTGTCAAACCACTGATGGACATGGACTAAATTGAAGGATGCAAAACTTGTGAAAACAGTTTTCCACAATAAACAGAAAAAATATTTTTTGATCAAAAAGTACAAATAACAGTTAACACAAGATTCAAAAACCATGAACAAATCATCAAAACACAAAAAACCTTGGCTCTGGTACCAATTGTAGGATCGAAAATATTATTGTGTTGATGATTCGGGTGGTCTTGGATGATCAAAATACATGTTTGCCATTAGAGAGAGAAAGTAGAGAGTTGGGTGTTTCTTGGTAGAGACTTACTTAACAAATTATGAAAGGTTAGATTGAGAAAAGCACCACCCCTTCCAAGGATGGAAGGGGTATTTATAGTTACAGACAATATGACCTCCTACCGGCCTGTGGATCAGGTATACAGTGGGTAAAGACCCGTCCTTCTTCCACGGTGTTACACTATGCTAAACTACGCTACAAACTAACTAATTAACTACTAAACAACGTAAATAACGACATGTCTACCAGCTAACTTATGCTAGACCATAATTGGGGCGACCGACACTTTAACATGGAATTTCCAATTCCTAACACACAAAAATGATAAACACATAATAACCTAGATAACTAGACTATTAGTAATATTTCATTTTAATACAAAGAATGATACAAAGGATTGGGTATATAACCCCAATGTAGATTAACAACACAAAGTAAATGTCTCCGTATGTGAACTTCATCATAGGGAACACAAGTGCGATCAGTTAATAATGATGAGCACGAGGGATGATGTAAACCATGTTGAAGATGATCCTTCTTGGTTTTGGTTGAGATGAAATGAAGAGGAAGATGAAGTTTTGAATGAGAGGAAATTTTTGAAATTGGAAGATTTGAAAAGTGGGGATTGATGGAATGATTGACGGACGATTTATAAATAGGGAAGGAGAAATTTTTGAAATTTGTGTTTTGTTTTATTATAGGATTAAAAGAAATGAACACAAAGTTTTATATCCGCACTTTTAGACGAAAAGAGTGACACGTATGTAGAAAAGGAAAAGGCTTTCTAATGAAGCTTCATGTAATACATATATATGCAAAAAAAATAATCATATAAATACCTAAATAGGCATACTTAATTATTAAGCACAACAAAAAGAATAACATACCTCTAGCGCACTTAGGAATGTCTTTACAAATGACACAACAAATGTCACTTAGACGATTCCCGCTCCTTTGCGTTTAAGATACCTTCTTAAGGAAGGTATTCTTGTTACCAAGCGATTCCTATAGCTTGGTGGGTATGAGTTTGGCTAATCAACATGACAAAGAAGATTAGTGTAATTAAATAAAAAGTAAATAAAAAAAAATGTTGTTATCAAATCAACATCCAAACATATAGTTTTAAAAACGTTGTGTTTTGTTTTTATGAAAAGCCTTCTTTGTAGTTTTCAATTAACCATGGATCGTATCACAGCTTTTTAAAGTACAATAAACTTCAAGAAACTTGGTAACGAAGCTCTGATGCCAATTGTGGAAAACTAGAAGGGGGGGGGGGTTGAATAGTTTTGCCAATTAAAACTTCCTTTTAGTCTATTTAGATCGACTTATGTCAATCTAGTTGGATGTGTGTGTTGGATGTTGATAAACAAGCATATAAAGGTAAGTAATGAAAAGATAAAGAGTAAGAAGCACAAAACCACAACGCGAGTATTTATAGTGGTTCGCTACAAGGACACCTTCCTTGCCCTACTCCACTCCCCGAGTCACCTACTCGAGTTCGTAATCACTACACCAATCTCCTACGGGGAGAAGCCTTCACAACGTCGCCTACCCTTTTTCCTAAGGCTAACCACCGGTTCTCTTCCTACCCAAGGTGAACCACACCTACACAACGTCGCCTCCCCTTTATAAGGTACTAGGCTAAGTACCTAGTTCTTTTACTCCAAGGTGAACTACACCTTCACAACGTCGCCTACCCTTTATTAGGTACTAGGCTAAGCACCTAGTTCCATTGCAATGGAGGAACTACTACCACACTACACCAACGACTAATCCCAAAGGAGATCTACCTTTTTAACATCATCAAGGATATCAATATCCTTGGATCTACTACTAGTCTATCTTGTACATCGAAACATGATCCGGGCCAAACCGTCAAGTTTTCTCACTCAAACCGGCCACTTGTGAATGGCCGACCGTAAGGAACTTAAAACGGTTCAGACAATGCATCAATGAAGATGGGGAGTATAGTGTTTCCCGGGTCGTTATGTCCCAATGAGCTGTGCGTAAGAATCACCAAACGAATAGTGATCGAGAGATTGAATCGAAAAGAGGATTGGATTTATTATAACTATAGAAAAAGGTCATAAACTACAAGGACTTAAATGTAAATTAAAGAAATTTAAAAAGATAAAAAATATTAAATAAACGCTATCACTATATTTAAAATTGATGAACGTTAAAACTAAAACGTACGCTTAAATAAAATTACGTAAACGCATAAAAATAAAAAGTGAGATATAAGAAATAAAAGTCCTAAAAATATGAAAATGACATTTTTACAAACCTAATGATAAAAGAAAATATTTAGAAAAAGAAAATTATTTTTATAACTATTTAATTAATTATTATTAATTAAAAACTATTTTTAACTATTAAATAATAGCCTAAAATACAAGAAAATAGGAAATGAAGCTAGAAAAATAAAATTATGACTTAGAAAAATCTAAAATATCAAAATAGAATTTTCAAAACTATTTTTATATTTTTCTGATTATTTTTGGATTTTCTAGGAATTAAAAACTATTGAAAACTAATTAAATTATTTAAAAATACAAATTTAACTAAGGAAAATCTAGAAAAATATTTTTTTGGCTTTTTATATTTATCTTAACTTAAGAAAAATGAAAATTATTTTTTTTTGAACCTTTTCTTAATTTTTTGTATTAAAAGCTAATTAAAAATGCTTAAAACTAATTTAAATCAAGAAAAATAGCAAACAAGCTAGGAAAAATCTGAAAATTTCAGGAAAAGCTTAAAATAATATGAGGAATCTAGGAAAATAGAAAAAACAAGGCTGTGGTGGAGGAATTTGAAACTAATGTGGAAACTGCTTATAAATAAGCACTTTGATTAAGCTAAAAGAACCAAATGACTTCCAAACTGATACAAAAGCTAAGATATGCTAAAGGAACCAAAATGGAACAAGAAATAACTAGCTTAAACCACTGAATTGCTAACTCAACAGATTTGGATTATATGATTATAAGCTAGAAACAGGTTTGAGGTGCCTACTTTGAGCTTATGCACAAGCTACCAGATAAGCTGAAAATGAAATCCAAAGACTTGGGATCTAAACTAGACTCATTGACCTTGAAAACCAAAGCTAAAACCTAGACAAGCTTTTGAGAGATCTCATGCAAAGGATGAAGACCTCGTGCACACTCAGTTAATACTGAGTGTGCACAGGGCATTTACAACCATTTTGACAAACATTTTTGAGCTTTATAAAAATTTCACAAAATTACACAAAAATGCTAACAAGAAATTAGACCAACATGAGATTTTAAAACATCAAGTTTCACTAAGTTTGACCCAAAAATGAGCCCACTAAAAATCAACTCAGTTTGCCAAAAACTGAGAATTTTACTCTTTTGACTTTTTGAAAGATATGGACAGTTGACTTATATGAGTTTTGATCTTGATTTAAGGACTGAATGTGATGTTTTAAGATGAATTACACCTATCAAGCTATATCCATGATATTTAAACACAAAATCATGTTTTGACAACATTACAAATAAGTTTATAAAGACAGTTTACATGGAATTTGACTTTGGTGGTTTGTAGCTACAAAATTAAGACAGATAGGATCATGAATATGCTCAACAAACATGAACCAACAGAGTTAATCACGAACAAGCCTAATAGACAGGTTTGACAGCAATTCCAAACACCCCTATACTAACTGATTTGCAAACTTAAAATGAGACAAACACTCAACTGATAGTACAATTGATCAAACTGAGTTCACATGACCTAAATACAACTAAATGAGCAAGTTTACACTACTGATGACCATAGATACATAGACAAGCATAAAATGTGCAAATCTGAAAATGACAAGAAACACTCACAAGTGTTCAAATTGATTGTGAGCTAAGACTAAGATCCAAAACCACTATTCTAATCTAATTTCAACCCAATATCACCATCAATCAACCCATTCCATTTCAATGCCTGCTTGACCCAATCTTCTTCTCAGCTTGACTTTATTGACCAAAAAGCAAATATATTGAAAACTGTAATATGAGCTTACAAAAGCTATAAATGTACTTATGTAAACTTGTTTGTGCTAGAATTTAAACTTTTGAAAGCTTGCAAATGAGAGTTTGGAACTCAATTTTACAAATGCATAATCATGAAACTGGAACTTAGATAAAAGCTTGGATTGATACTCAAAAACACATTACACTGATAATTTAACTAAAATGTGATACAAAGAAACCAAATTACAATATTTTGAATTGAACTAAGACATTTAATTAAAACCATAAAAGAAAATCTTAAAACTAACTACCCTCTTTTGCTTCCTTCCTCTCTCTCTTTTATAGCTCCCAATGATTTCTCTTTCATCTCTGAGAATATCCCACCATTGTTTGAGGCCTTTGGATCACTTCAAGTGATATTGGCCATTGATTGGCTTTTTGGCGGGAAATGGGTATTTGGCAGTTGTTGGTTGAGTGCTTGGGGAGGGAAACATTTAATGTGTTTTGGATTGTTAGGAGAGGTGGGGGGAACAAGTTGAGTGGGGGTTGAGGTGGAGGAGAGGTGAGGACAGGAGTGTTGCAGAGGTTGAGTGTGAAGAAGAAGAAAAGAGAAAAGGCGCCAAAGGGGGGTTTGTTTGACTGGGCAGGATATTAATAAGCAAGGGTCCAAATTGGTAAGGGTCCAAAGGTGTATGGCAGGGTCAAAATGAATTATGACAAGGCCAAGGGTGTTAAGGGTTTAAAACACAAGGACCTAATGTGAAAATTCTGAAAATTGCAAGGACCATTTCTGCCAATTATGCCAAGTTGTTCCAAGGACTAAAAGTGACAAGTTTCAATAATGCAAGGACCAAACTTGACATTTTCAAATTTCCAGGGGCCATTTTTGCCAAATTTCAAACTTGAAGGACTAATTTTGTAATTTCTCAAAACTTTTGACATTTTTCACCAAAGGACTAAATTTGACAACTTTTGATTTTAAAAGGACCTTTGGTGATTTTTCTTTTGAAATTATGTGCTCAGGACTGCTTTTTGACAACTTTTTGAAACTGGGGATGAAACTCAATTATGCAAACTTAGCTCATTTTTCATCTGATTTTGAACATTTTGCATCTCAAACATATAAAATGCAATTTGGAATATTTTCAGATTTTGATGCATTCTGAGCATTTTTAAACGCTTGCGCTCAGATATCACAAAAATGATGAGTACTTACACACTCATCAATCCCCACACTAAACTATTGCTAGTCCCTAGCAATCTTTTGAGAAAAAACTTAATGGATTTGAATCTCTTTACCAAAAGCCATTACTTCTGGAGTAGCCAAATGTTTCAGTTCAAGTAAGAACCATGGTACACCCGATAACATGTGATTTTGAGCAAACCACCGCCCAACGGATTTGATTTGTTTTACTGTAGCCGTTTGCTCTGGACTAGCCAACTCTTAGATAAATTATCGTAATTATCTTGGTGAGCTGATTACCAATTATGGTTTTTCCACTGCCTTTAAAACCACAAGCCATAAACTTGCGGGCTAGCCAACTCTTCACTTTTAGGATATGGTGAGTCAATACCATAATTTTGGGCAAATTGTAAGCCGCCAACGGATTTGAGATATCTTTACCAAGAGCCGTTTGCTCCTGGATTAGCCAATCCTTTTGTTTATTAGACAAGGCGGATTGATAACCAATTGAGTAAGTGCAAAACACTTACTCCCAAAAAAAAATTTTGGCCAAAAACGGAATGGCGATAATATATGATAAAATTCGTGAGAATTCCCCCCCACACTTAGAACTGAATATTGCCCTCAATATTCAAAGTACCGGCGGTTATGCCGAAACAAAGAACGTAAAAGGGAAATACTACGGCCATTATTTGAAAGAGATTTTTTTTTTTTTTTTTTTTTTTTTTTTTTAAATTGCATATATACACAACATGTGGGGCAACCCCCCCACACTAGGGTGGTAGAAAATAGAAAGAAGTCAGAAATATGGGTGAAAACCCATATGGCATGCTACTGTTTTTGATTACCGAGTCGCTAGCTTGACTCGACCCCGAATTCCTTGGTTCATGGGGAAGTAAGTGGAATAGACAATCTCCATCGGACTTTCATTCAAGATGTTTGGACAAACATTTGAAGCACGTGAAAGTTCCACACCGATGAGATATATACAGAACCGGCTCAAGATAATGGTACATGGAAATGCCGGGATCAAAGATAATGTCTTCATTCCCGAAGGAGTGAAGAACAGGAGAAGTAACAGAATATATGAAGAAAAGAAAGAAAATCATGATAGAAATCATGACTAACTCTTCATCCTCAATAGGAGAATTCATAGTTTCATGAATCTCATCAAGAAGCTTGCTTGATCAAGACATATTATGGGAGTGTCTAGATCAAAGTAGAAATTATCATACTCCGCGCGGAGATATGATATGAGTGAGTTCATCCGAGAACTCCATGAAGGTGAATGAATCATATTCAGAATTGATATGAGTGGGTTCACTAGTGAACTCCTCCAATGTACATGATTCATAATCGGGGAGAGAATTATGAGAATGAAAAGTGGTACTGCCACTAATCTTCTCTCCCATATTATCAAAACAGAAGGCTTTCATTTCCGGATTAGAATCATCTAAAGAATGTCACTACCCTTAATGGGGTAGGAGATGAAATAGGTTTCTCTGTGAAAGCCTCGATTTTAGAAATGAGAAGACTGACATTCAGTAATGTTGCACGAAGTGCTTCATCTTTGATTTCTGTCAGAACTTCATCATTCTCTTTTTCTAAGCTAACAAGCTCAGAAGGTGAATCTTCCACATAAATGATGTCTCCATAAGATAACGAATCATCATCATCAGAATCGGAGAGCATCTTAACATGATCTTTTGGGAAGACAAGAGGGGAAGGGATATCACACAAATGCTCGAGAATTCCCTGCGACTCTCTTGGGATTGGGAAAAGGTTCTCAACACTAGACTTTATGAATTCGTCCGATTCCTTTCGTGAACAGTGTCGAGATGCTCGCCCCCATGTTCAGAGAGTGAGTGAGCCTCGGACGGTGTGATAGCAGTTGTTTGAGATGGAATCTCAACGCTGATGGGATATCAACTGACAGAGGGAGTTGAGAAATATTATCTTTAAAAGGATAAAAACTCTCCTCGTCATCATCATATAGAGCTGCCTTAAGAAATTGGGAACGCCTTAGAGCTGCATGCTCTAGGACTAATAATTCCTCTCTAGATTGGCGGGCCTCTCTTTCTTCGGCTAGCAATTCTCCCATGGTCTTTTCACCACTCACTTGATTCTTAAAGTTTCTAATCATATCATCAAGTGCTTTCATTGCGGTTTCAAATTCTTGGGAGATTTCTTGAGACAACGGCTCAGGTGGAGTTTGAACCGTATGGTGCTGTGGAGGTTGGAAATTGTCAAAACTGAGAGAGTCATGATTGTTACAAGGAAATGGATTCCCTATTTGACAATCAGAGCTAAAATGGGGACCTCCACAGTACTCACAACAGAAAACGTTGAGTCTGGACTGATGAATCATATGGATTTTGGTCATAACCAAAGTTCTGAGCATCACTGGAAAACTGTTCATAGACAAACGTGTTTCCTCGGCCCCCTGATTGACACTCAAATCCTTGGTGAGGACCTCCACAAAATTCACAACAGATATGTTGGTTATATGATGATAAGTCGGGCTGTGGTGGGTAATTGGAAAAGTTTGAGGGATCGTTAAATGAGTTCGGATCATAATCAAATGAATTCCTCGAACCACAAAACAAACAACTCCCGTTATGAATATCATTACCACATTGTACACACGTTAACCGACACAAAGGTGAACCAAAAAGAGGTTCACCACAACCGACACAAGGGACAAACGATTGCATTTGAGAGTTATGAGAAGGAATCAGTTCATTCAAAGTATCAGCAAAACCAACATGGTGATCCGAATGACTATCAAGACTCGAAGAACATTTTGAAAAATCAGGAGGTGGGACAAGTGGTGTGCTCTGAGAGCTAGAAATTTCCACCACTTTCGTTATGGTCTCCGGTTCTTGAACGGGTTCATCGGGTTGTGGCGGATGGTCGGGAAAACTTGGAGAATCATCGAGAGAGTTATCAGATAATTCGCACCAATAACAATATTTGCTTGCACCCATCCTTCCACATCGCTTGCATAAACAATCCGGATTCTGACAATCGAGCTGATCCTCTTCCATACGGCTTTTGCAGTGGAAACAACGAGGATAATCGAACGTCTCCATGAGAATTAAACATGTAGAGGGTTAAAGAAATAGAATTAAACGGTTTTGAGGTTAAAGAAGAGTAGAATCAAACGGTACGAGGGGGTAAGAGAAATAGAATCATTCAGATAAGAGGAATGAGAAGAATATTTTTGTATTTTTGTAAGAAAATATAAATATATGTAGATGGATGGTATGAACAAAGAGTGAATATCCAAATTACTAATCTGATAAACGTAAGACAATCAGCACAGCTCCCCGGCAGCGGCGCCAAAAATTTGATCCGGGCCAAACCGTCAAGTTTTCTCACTCAAACCAGCCACTTGTGAATGGCCGACCGTAAGGAACTTAAAACGGTTCAGACACAGCATCAATGAAGATCCGGGAGTATAGTGTTTCCCCAGGTCGTTATGTCCCAGCGAGCTGTGCGAAGAATCACCAAACGAATAGTGATCGAGAGATTTGAACGGAAAAGAGGATTTGGATTTATTATAACTACAGAAAAAGGTCATAAACTACAAGGACTTAAATGTAAATTAAAGAAATTTAAAAAGATAAAAAATATTAAATAAACGCTATCACTATATTTAAAATTGATGAACGTTTAAAACTAAAAACGTACGTTTAAATAAAATTACGTAAACGTACAAAATAAAAAGTGAGATCTAAGAAATAAAAGTCCTAAAAATATGAAATGACTTTTTACAATCCTAATAATAAAAGAAAATATTTAGAAAAAGAAAATTATTTTTATAACTATTTAATTAATTATTATTAATTAAAAACTATTTTTAACTATTAAATAATAGCCTAAAATACAAGAAAATAGGAAATAAAGCTAGAAAAATAAAATTATGACTTAGAAAAATCTAAAATATCAAAATAGAATTTTCAAAACTATTTTTATATTTTTCTGATTATTTTTGGATTTTCTAGGAATTAAAAACTATTGAAAACTAATTAAATTATTTAAAAATACAAATTTAACTAAGGAAAATCTAGAAAAATATTTTTTTAGCTTTTTATATTTATCTTAACTTAAGAAAAATGAAAAATTATTTTTTTGAACCTTTTCTTAATTTTTTGTATTTAAAGCTAATTAAAAATGCTTAAAAATTAATTTAAATCAAGAAAAATAGCAAACAAGCTAGGAAAAATCTGAAAATTTCAGGAAAAGCTTAAAATAATATGAGGAATCTAGGAAAAATAGAAAAACAAGGTGCTGTGTGGAGGAATTTGAAACTGATGTGGAAACTGCTTATAAATAAGCACTTTGATTAAGCTAAAAGAACCAAATGACTTCCAAACTGATACAAAAGCTAAGATATGCTAAAGGAACCAAAATGGAACAAGAAATAACTAGCTTAAACCACTGAATTGCTAACTCAACAGATTTGGATTATATGATTATAAGCTAGAAACAGGTTTGAGGTGCCTACTTTGAGCTTATGCACAAGCTACCAGATAAGCTGAAAATGAAATCCAGTACTTGGGATCTAAACTAGACCTGGCTGGGACCTTGAAAACCAAAGCTGAAACCTAGACAAGCTTTTGAGAGATCTGTGCAAAGGATGCAAGAAACCTGTGCACACTCAGTTAATACTGAGTGTGCACAGGGCATTTACAACCATTTTGACAAACAATTTTGAGCTTTATAAAAATTTCACAAAATTACACAAAAATGCTAACAAGAAATTAGACCAACATGAGATTTTAAAACATCAAGTTTCACTAAGTTTGACCCAAAAATGAGCCCACTAAAAATCAACTCAGTTTGCCAAAAACTGAGAATTTTACTCTTTTGACTTTTTGAAAGATATGGACAGTTGACTTATATGAGTTTTGATCTTGATTTAAGGACTGAATGTGATGTTTTAAGATGAATTACACCTACTGCAAGCTATATCCATGATATTTAAACACAAAATCAGTTTTTGTTTTGAGAACATTACAACAGTTAAGCTATAAAGACAGTTTACATGGAATTTTGACTTTGGTGGTTTGTAGCTACAAAATGAAGACAGATAGGATCATGAATATGCTCAACAAACATGAACCAACAGGAGTTAATCACTGAACAAGCCTAATAGACAGGTTTGACAGCAATTCCAAACACCCCTATACTAACTGATTTGCAAACTTAAAATGAGACAAACACTGAACCAGATAGTACAATTGATCAAACTGAGTTCACATGACCTAAATACAACTAAATGAGCAAGTTTACACTACTGATGACCATAGATACATAGACAAGCATAAAATGTGCAAATCTGAAAATGACAAGAAACACTCACAAGTGTTCAGCTGATTTGCAGGCTAAGACTAAGATCCAAAACCACTATTCTAATCTAATTTCAACCCAATATCACCACTGAATCAACCCATTCCATTTCAATGCCTGTTTGACCCAATCTTCTTCTCAGTTGACTTTTATTGACCAAAAAGCAAATATGCTTGAAACTGTAATATGAGCTTACAGAAAGCTATAAACAGCTTATGTAAACTTGTTTGTGCTAGAATTTAAACTTTTGAAAGCTTGCAAATGAGAGTTTGGAACTGAATTTTACAACAGACAATCATGAAACTTGGAACTTAGATAAAAGCTTGGATTGATACTCAAAAACACATTACACTGATAATTTAACTAAAATGTGATACAAAGAAACTGAAATTACAATATTTTGAATTGAACTAAGACATTTAATTAAAAAACGACATAAAAGAAAATTTTTAAAACTAACTACTCTCTTTTGCTCCCTTCCTCTCTCTCTTTTATAGCTCCCAATGATTTCTCTTTCATCTCTGAGAATATCCCACCATTGTTTGAGGCCTTTGGATCACTTCAAGTGATATTGGCCATTGATTGGCTTTTTGGCGGGAAATGGGTATTTGGCAGTTGTTGGTTGAGTGCTTGGGGAGGGAAACATTTAATGTGTTTTGGATTGTTAGGAGAGGTGGGGGGAACAAGTTGAGTGGGGGTTGAGGTGGAGGAGAGGTGAGGACAGGAGTGTTGCAGAGGTTGAGTGTGAAGAAGAAGAAAAGAGAAAAGGCGCCAAAGGGGGGTTTGTTTGACTGGGCAGGATATTAATAAGCAAGGGTCCAAATTGGTAAGGGTCCAAAGGTGTATGGCAGGGTCAAAATGAATTATGACAAGGCCAAGGGTGTTAAGGGTTTAAAACACAAGGACCTAATGTGAAAATTCTGAAAATTGCAAGGACCATTTCTGCCAATTATGCCAAGTGTTCCCAGGACTAAAAGTGACAAGTTTCAATAATGCAAGGACCAAACTGACATTTTCAAATTTCCGGGGCCATTTGCCAAATTTCAAACTGAAGGACTAATTTGTAATTTCTCAAAACTTTTGACATTTTTCACCAAAGGACTAAATTTGACAACTTTTGATTTTAAAAGGACCTTTGGTGATTTTTCTTTTGAAATTATGTGCTCAGGGACTGTTTTTGACAACTTTTGAAACTTGGGGGACTGAAACTGCCAATTATGCAAACTTTGCTCATTTTCATCTGATTTTGAACATTTTGCATCTGAAACATATAAAATGCAATTTTGGAATATTTTCAGTATTTTGATGCATTTCTGAGCATTTTTAAACGTTTTGCAGTTCAGATTTAACCAAAAATGATGAGTATTTACACACTCATCAAAACACACCATATCGAATGTACATCTAAGGCACCTTTCACTAATGCCTTTGACTAGATTTACAAGACACCTTTCACTAATGTCTTGTGTCTTCACCTCTAAGCACCTTTCACTAATGCTTCTTGTCTTGACTTCTAAGCACCTACCACAAGTGCTTATTCTATAGACGATAGATACCCTTCACTAATATCTTCGTCTTGACACTTGAGACATCTTTCACTAATGTCTTCAACACTACACTTCTTTGAAGAAAGAAAGGAATCATCAACAAGAAGACTTCAGTAGCCTTGATGATGAGGAAGCATGGCAACTCATGGACTTGAGCTTGCCCGACTTCAAAGGTGGTGATCTTGCCTTTAAGAGGAACCTAAAACATCACACAAAAACAAAACTACAAATATAGATCTCTTGGATCTGAGGTTAGTGAGTTTTTAACTCATGGAGAAAGTGTGTTAGAAAGGGGTGAGGAATAATGAAGAAATGTCTCACTATTTATAGAGGAAAAATCCTACTGTTCCCCGGATCCCCCGGATCCCTTCCACAAGGGATCCCTCTAGCGTTAAGCTAGGGATCCGTGGGACGCTCCCTTTTACCCATGGGTATTTTGGTTATGGGTCATGGGTTGAACCATGGATCTTTAGCTAGATACAATGTATCTTTTGAGTGCAATGCACTTGGTCACTTGGGTATGGGTTGATCCATGGGTTATGGATATTATCCATGTATGATATAAGCATGATGTAATGAAATGGGTTATGGGTCAAGCTCCATGGGTCATGGGCTTTGGGTTGTACCCAACTACATTCAATGTATTTGCCCAATGGGTTGTGATACTTAAGTTTCTACCCATTTATATTACCCAATATACTACATAGTAGTTATGTGTATATTTTACCCAAATATGTAAACACTAGTTGTTGTACATATGTATTACTAAATCATAAAATCACTTATACTTGTTGTAGTGTTTTATGTGAAAATGTGAATATGTTAGAAACTAATAGTTCAAACCATTTACGTATTTTATTTGTTTCGTTAAAATGATTTTACGTTTGTTATCGACAAAACATTAGAAGATCGTAAAATATAAATAAACATTTTTACGGCTTATTTGTATTAACAATAATGTCGGAAGCTGGCACAGAAGGACAAGGACTAAATGAAGAAGGCTATAAATATTTTATCATTCACAAAACATCAAAGACTTTATATTGATGTATTTTGTAAAAAATAAAACCAACTGGGACCTATTTTGTAAACTCTGATATATTTGAATAATTTGAATGATAAATCCTTTTTAAACGACTCCATTAGAGATCGTTTTCTATTGTTATGACTGTCGTGCCATGAAGTAACACCCAGTTTGAATTCCGCTGCGTATTACGAAATTGAGGGTGTTACAACGTGGCACCACCTCATTGGTCCACGTGGCAACCCGACCCGTTGACCGACCCAACTTGACCCATTCACTGACTCGACCCGACCCGATGCCATGTGGCACCACTCAAGTGGTGACGCGTGGCGACCCAACCTGTTGACCACAAGAACGATTTATGTAAATAATTCTAACTGACAGTAAGGACTGTCGTTGCAATTTGGTCCTAACCACAAGGACGATTTATGTAAATAACTCTAAGCAAATGTTAAATTATGTATATAATAGTAGGATTAGTAAATTGGTCGCATTGTTTAGGAAAATTAATAGATACATACACAATTTAGTAAAAAATGATAACTTCGTTACATTTATAAACAATTATCCCTTAGCAGCTAAACATGCCCTACAAGCAGAAAATTTCGAAGTGGGATTATACATTTTTCTTACGTTTTGTCTATTTTTATTCGTTTTTGCCCCCTTTTTTTTTTTACATTTTTGTCCGTGTTTCTTACATTTTGTCTATTTTTCTTACGTTTTTATTTGTTTTTGTAATATTTCAACATTTTGAAAAAAAAATTCAAAAAGAAAATAAATTTGAAAAAAAATTTCCCAAAAATAAATTTAGAATTTTTTCGCATATTTGAAAAATAAATATTCCAAAAAAAATTTGAAAAAAAAATTGGAAAATAAAAATTTCCGAAAAAAAATTTGGAAAAAAAATTCAAAAAAAATTGTTTCGTAAATACTTGTTTTTCAAAAAAAAAAAGAAATTGGATTTTTTTTCCAAATTGTTTTTTTCGAAATTCTTTTTACAAAAATAATTTTTTTCAATAATTTGACATATTGGAAAAAAAATATTTCGATTTTTTTTTTCGAAAAAAATTTGTATTTGTAACTTTTTGATTTGTTTGAGAACTTTCAAAAAATTATTTCAGAAAAAATTATTTTCGAATTTTTTTTTCAAAAAAAATTATTTTCGAAAAAAAATAAATGGTCCCTGTGGTTTGCTCAAATTGCAGATTTCGTCTCTGGAAATTCAAAGGGGATGAAGACAAGGGTATTTCAGTCATTTCAATTTGGTCAGGGACGAAAATGAACTAAACTTTTCCTCTCAGGGAGGCCGCCTGCACTTTTGAAAACTCAAAGATGAAATCTGCAATTTGAGCAAACCACAAAGACCATTTATGCAATTTACTCTAAGGCTTAATATGTGGTCTACCTTTTATATTGTATATATTGTAGGGATGGTAATAAGTGATCATGAAGTAAGTGTTATTGCTTTATATCCTCATTGCATCATGTTATTGCTTATATACCTTGATTTATGGTTGATATGTACCCCCCATGACTACAAATTTAACCCCACCAAGCACTTGCCATATCTTGATAATAGTTGCGGAAACAATCAAGGTCGACCTTGACATTTTGCTTTTCATTATCATTCTAATTGAGTGCCTCTCACAATCAACCCACTACATACAGATTTACTATTTTGACAAATCGTTATCATTTTTATTTTATGCATGTGGGTATCTTATAACCACAACCAAATGTCATAATACATTCGCATAAGATATTTAGGATTCAAATTTCACAACTATACATCAGGAGATGACCAAAGAAATGGTCAAGAACAATCATGGAAATACTTAGAATACGACACGTAAACGTGAATCATAGACTCTGTTAGTTTTATGGATATAAATTAGTAGTCGTGAGTTAGGATCGAACTCGAGACCATGGGATTGCACGCTTTACGTATGAGAATTAAAGTTAATAATTAAAATGTAAAATGTTACATTTATTTATTAATTACACGAAATATATAACGAACGTTAAGTTAATTAAGTGTAATGGACTAACGACCGTTAAATGTTAATTGGAAGGACTAAATAATAAAATAGAGATTGGGAAGGTTCCGAAATCCTTGGGGATTACTCAAACCGATTGGTCAAGGGGTTCCAAAGCCCAATCCATTGCTAACTTGGCCACCAAGTTACTTTGGGTATAAATACAAGGCCTAGGGTCCTTGTATTATATCTCTTGTACTCATTGTCTAAACCCTAAAATTGTTTTGTGTGTTTCTTTGTTCCAACCGATCGACCACCTCAAGTAGGGTGTTGATACTTTTGTTTTTCCAAAACAAATATTTTCGTGTGATTAAAACTAGCATTTCTTTAATTTGATTTAGTACGTGTGTACAAGAACGTGGTACTAACATACTTTTGTTAGTATCTTGGATTGAATTACAAAATCGGTAAGGGGTAATTCACATAATCCTATAAAACCTAATTAGGGTTCATCACTTGCTAGTTTTTTGGAATTGATTCTTGTTCGGCTAGAATAAAAAAGATACGCATACTTTATGTTTATGTTAGTTAATGTCGGATCATACATATTATGTTGTTTGATGATTCGGGTGGTCTAGGATGGTGATGATACAAGTAATCCATGTTTAGAGAGTGAAAGAGTAGAGAGGGAGTTCTTGAGAGAGAAAGTAAAACAAAATGAAATGTTAGATTAGAATGAAGCTCCACCCCTTCCAAGGATGGAAGGGGTATTTATAGTTACAACTAATACGTCCTCCTGTCGGACTGTGGATCAGGCATATAGTGGGTAAAGACCCGTCCTTCCTCCACGGTGTTACTCTAAACTAATAACTAAGCTAATAAACACGTAAATAATGATATGTCTACGAGCTAACTTATGCTAGATTATATTTTGGGGTGACCGACACTTTACTATGGAATTTCTAATTCCTAACAATCTCCCCCTAAGGGAGGTCACCCCATGTTTTACATTTCGAATCCTAGCATTCTATTTTATCTTCAGTCTTGAGCTCGTAGACTTTAATTCTTCAACTTCCGCATCTTTGTGCTTTAGCAGTGACTCTTCATAGTCCGATTAATTTGTACTTTCAGTAGAGGTCTTTGAACTGATCCACATCTTGATGATCTTCGAGCTTTCTTTGAGATCATGAGCCATAGCAAATCTCTGGATCACCCTTTATTGTGTTGCCTTCATGCGATGTTGTGACTTTTGGACCGACATGCTCACACTTTCTGGATCATGACATCTTTTCATCAGAGTAGCGGAAGCATCTTTGTTGTATGTCTTTGATGGTCATGATTTTCTTCAATTACGTGTGAATGCTGTGAGCATGCGGTTGTGAATTGACTCCTCAATATCGATCAGCTAAAACTGTCCAATGTTCCTGGAAACAACAGTTAGCACTAAAACATACGAAAGTGTCTTTGTTCACTTACATTGAATATAGTTGCAAAAACCACGGTTCCCCTTTGATCAATATAAATACTGCATGTGATCAGGTAGAGTTCCGAAGAATTTCCTTGATAGGGTTTCACAGTTGTTCTAGTTGTTCTCAAACCGGAGCATCCCAAAGTAGACAACACGGAGTGAGTGAACCAGTGAATTGAGATTCACTGATTGATGAAAAATTGATTTGAAAACAATCGCGTATTGCTTAGAAGAAAGAGTTTTGAAATACGACGAAGGTTTTATAAGAAAGATCAACTTTCAATCAGAAATACTTTTTTGTATTTGAAAATGAATACACATTCGATGTGCTAGAGAAAAGAAGATTTGCACATCAAACGGTTTTTCAAAAGTATTTGTCAATTCATTTCTTCAACCAAGGTTGATTCAAGAGTGAATCGCCCCATTGTTTCTATCCAGTTGTCACAAGCTTGATCTTTTGAAAGATCTCACATGTCACCCACCAAGAGCTTGTTTGATGTTGGCTCTAGAAGGATTTTCATCTTCATCGTGAATACTTTACATATCACTCGGATGTTCTGGAAATACCACAAGGATAATGCGTAGGACTCTTAATATATACTTACTTTCCACATTGTGTGAAACAGTAAGTCTTCATTAATTTTGTGTCCTAATGAGATATTGTGGATGATCTCTTGGCTCTAGACTCAATTGTGCATTTTGGTTTCCTATATTGGAGACTAAGGAGAAGGTCTCCTTCTTCAATATCAACTATCTCTAAGAGAAAGTCGATAGATTATGTAGGTTCCCCGTGAGAATGAAACAAGTCCTTTTAAGAGGAACTTGAGTAGCTTGGGAAGTTTAGTTCAGTGCGTCACTGGGTCCATGACATCTTGTCTTCAATACCAGTGTTACATTAGTAACCACCAGTAGCATATGTATTGAACCTGGTTTCTGCCCTAAGGTTGAATTATTGGAGGGCTATTTCTTTTCACCCTTTTCACATTCATTTATTTTTCATTCTTCAACCCCTTCAGTGCTTACCGAGACTTCATTACTAGAACCTTGTTGGGTTTGTTCCAATACTAGCTTTGTCTCAGTCGGCACTTTTCCCATTTCTCACTAATCTCCTGTTTTCATCATACCTAAGGACTTCTACACTATCTAGTGGACTGTCCCTGGGTAGATCCCTCCAGCTTTGGCGGGATCGTGGGAACGAATACCTAACCTAACCATCCTTATAACACCATGCATAAAGTAAATTGGTCGGTCTTTTGGTATTGTTCTTTTATTCTTGAAACCAATTAAAAAATCATTTGGAAAATCAATCAAGGTACGTGTGATATAATATCAAAAGCATTTTTTTACCTTAATTGTTTTTGATCATTTAGAAATGCTCCCCCTCAACATGTGCATATGGTTTTGAAATTGTTTAGCACATGGAGGCAAGAGTTCTTTGAAATACTTTCTTGATCACAATTTCCTTAGAAAAAGCCTTTTGATTTTCTTGGTAAATTCTCCCCCTCAAAATGTGCGTTGGTTGTTTAAAATCATTTAGCACATAGAGGAAAGAGTTCTTTGAAGTACTTTCACGATCACATTGCCATACAGAAAACCATTAGAAAATCAATCAAGGTACTTTATGTTGAAACATAGAAATCTTTGTACCTTGATAGTTTATTTTCTTTTGAAATGCTCCCCCTCAATATGTGCTTCGAGATTCGAAAGCGTTTAGCACATATGGGAGAGCAGCCGGTACAATTGAATAAAAAACAATCAGCTTTTATCAGATTTCATAATTAAATCACAAATTCTCCCCCGATCAAAAATATCAAACCCTTTGAGATTTTGGATCTCAAGTGATTTAATTAGGTTTAGAAAACATGGGAGAAGTTGTGGCCAGATTTAAATTCTCATCTTGTTTTTGGATAAATGCTCCTCCTCAATCATGTGCATCATATATTGAAATCGTTTGGCACATGGAGGCAGGAGTGCCTTTAAAGGACTAAAACAGATTTGAGATTTAAATCACGATCTCTCCCCCGATCAAAAATATCAAACCATTTGAGATTTGTGATCCCAATTGATTTAAATCATTTAGAAAATTTTGGGGAAAGACGTGGCTTGATTTAATTTTTAAAATAACTGATAAGGATCAATTTAAGACATTAAAGATTGTTAGTGTCAGGTATGATAGTTTTAAGAGATCTTTAAGTAAAATAAAACAATTTCACAATCTAACAAGAACAAAAAAAAATTTCATTTTGAAAGATCTTTGAGTTTTAAACAAAATAATACCATGACATAACATTAAATCTTTAGATCACCACTTTATATCGTACAAAACTGACTTTTATGAAGAAATGTCATTGAAAATACTTAAGTTTGAAATCACTCTCCCCCTCAATCAATGACCGTAGTCGTTGATTTAGTGACTTATGTTTAAAATGAAGTCCGGTTGATTTCCAAAATTCGAGTTCAGTTTATTTTCAATACAATATTTTTCCATTTTCAAAACAATTTTATCAAATTTGTTTAAAAATGGTTTTATTCACTACTTGTCCTGCATAAAGATACGTTAGGTGATTGAGCTACTTCTGTTGTTGCTGTAAGGCTTGAAGAAAAACCATCTGCTGATGCGGTGAGACCTCTAAAGTTGCAACTAACGTGCCAACTATCCATAGAGAGATCCAATTAAGCTCCGTTTCTTCTTTTGTCGACCCAAGAAATAGTTACCCTTTCCTTTCGGCATCCAATCATCTTCTTTTGTGGGATCCGGATCGGGAAAATTCTTATGAACCATGATATCTGCAAACGTTAGTGGACATACAAACATATATGTGGTGGTCGACAACACCCAAACAACAATCGACTAATAAAAGTCATTCCAACATATCAATCAAATCATAAAAGGCATGGGAATTATGTGTTTATCAAACTCTAATCATCTAATACTAATAATCATATCCTAGATTCCTAGTCCTTCAACATAGGAAAATATCTTTTTCAGTTAAGCACGTAGGATAATTAGATAAGCCCGATAGATGATATAAATTTGAAAACATTCTCCCCCTCAATCAATGACTCATTTTCTGAAAAGTTTAGACACGCTGAAGTCATTGATTGAGTTTGCAAATTTAAGAAAACTCCAATTCTGATTGATTTTTTAAGCAACTCATTTTCCACCATTTTGACAAACAAATATTTTTCTGAAGAATTTTAGAAAGAAAAATAGTTGTGTAGGAACATCAGTCTTTTTGACGACATGCTTTCCTTAATTTTGTTTTAGGATAAGTGCTCGATAGTTGTGAAAATTGTTTTAGCACAGCACTTTCCTTCTTGAAGAGCGGGTTGCTATTTGAAATAATAGCAAACCATGGTTAAAGCACGGGTCATAGTCAGAAGTAACTGCAAGCCATTGGTTGAGACATGTTTTGAAAAGAATATTTACACCTCCTGCTTGAACTTCATCTATGGTCCCGTGCCATTATTGAATGACATTTCTAAGACCGTAGATGTTATCGATATCAGAAGACATGTCTTTAGAAAACATATTTTTGCTATTTTTTTTTAAATTTTCTGATTTTTATGGATTTTGTTGGTTTTATAATTTTCTATTTTCTTTTGATGGTTTTATATTTTTGTATTTTGCTTTTGATAAATATTTACAAAGATAGAGTAGATGATATAGTTTAAGAAGATGATGATACGAGTACCGAGATAAGGATATCGAACAGCCCCGTTGTAGAAGATAGAAATCGTCATCTCTTAAACATCCACCACCAAAGCTTCCGAGGCTCTTGAGAAGAAGGAATTGAGCCTTTAAGAATGCGAGACTTTGGCAGCTTCCCCCCAAACCGAAAATCCTTTAGCTGAGCAGATTCAAAGCTTTCTTTCAAGCTTCCCTTAGTCAGGTGCACAAAGAAGCACACCATTATCATCGATCTTGCTGCTCCTTAAAATAATGATCTTTGTGATTCTTCGTTCGAGGTTATATCATCAAGATAGAACACAACGTATCATCTCACACTTGAATGAATCTTCTCATATTTGTTTTCCACTGAAGTCTGAAGCGATGCATCCCCAAAAGGTGTCAAGAGACCAATTCCTCCAAGTAGTTGAATTGATGCAGTCAGTATCTTAGAATAAGTGCTCAAGAACCCGAATACACATATACCTAAATACAGAGAAACTTATAACATCGAAGTGGCATATTAAGTCCGATATGTAAAGAATAACCCCGAAGTATACTTTTCTCTCCACTGAAGAAAGTGTATGAAGCTCAAGAACCCGAAGTACCCAAATGTCCTTTCTATGGAGAATAACCGATAACATTGAAGTAGCAGGATGAATCACTGATTATCTCTATGGATGTCAACTCCGGAATAAGTGATTATCACTGAATCACCGATTAAGCGCTCAAATGAAACAGCTGTGCGTCCCCAATGTACACAATATCTCTCCCCTGATGATTGCGATAACATCGAAATCATTACAAACTTGTGTACCTCTTTTATCACCAGAAACTAACTCTTCCATCTCTTCCCCCACATAGTTGGAATAAGTACACTGAACGTCATGAGTCAAACCTTGAGTTTCTCTGCGGTAATGACATTTGTCTTCCCGGGATATCTTCAATCACTTAGAAGTATTAAGTTCATCAAGTTTACTCGCGTTTAGATGCATGTCTCCTTCCCCCTTGCTGGTTTTGATACTTCAGAATCAACAACACATCATAAGCCCGTATACTAGAAATCTGTTTAGAAGAACACTTGAACTCTTGTGAGAATCAACTTGCTGAAGAATAATGTGAGCAAATCTAATTAGGGGTTAAATCTGACGTTTAACTCTCCACCACTTAGTGCTCTCCCCTAAACCGACAATCTTTTAACAGAATAAGAAGAAGTCTTTGGATAATCAAATGCAACTCATCTTTAGTCTTCTAACATGCAGCAGAAAATGTAGAACAGACTGTAGACTCGACCTTCTTCTAGATTGTCCGTTTGGGGAATAAAAGGTTAACATCTTCTTCTCACCAAATGCATTCTCGTTAACTTATATATAGGAAATCCCCTTAACTCAAATCCCTCCCAATCAAACAATAACATAAAGATGTTCATCAAGGAAATCCGCCTCGCAGCTGGAAGCACTTTGTCGTTAAACTCATCAGTCCGCGAGAAGATGTCAACCAACGGCTCTTAGAATAAACTCCATGTAACGATGACCCGATAAGAAGAAGCTCGGTTCTTACATGAGTTGGGAGCCGTATGACCATATATTCTCATATATAACTCAACATGCAGCAGTTTTACACTTCTTCTCCCCCTCAAGAATTGCATACGGATTTGCCCTTCTTGATTAAACAAGTGAGTATCATCCAAATGTAGTCTATTTACATTTCTCCCCCTCAAAGGTTGCATATGATGTCGCCATCGTCATTATAATTGAGCAAGTGGAATAAGATTACTAGCAACGGTAGTTCAGATCACTTGATGATTTAACGCACATGGAAGAAGTATGAAGCATGTTGATGAGAATGGTCATAATAAGAAGATTTCTCTTCTTCTGAAGATAATGCCCACTGAAGCGTACACATTTCTTTTCTTTAGAGAACGAGGCTTGAACTGTTGTATTCAAACTTCATAATCTCTCTATTTTCAACTACTCTTGGAAAACTTGTAATCAACCCCATTATCATTCAGTAGGCTATTTGTCGTGACAGCTGATGGAGAAAACCCAATATGATGAATTTGACCCTGAAGTGAATTTACCCGAACTCGTGACTTAAACTTGAACACATGTAACAAAGAGCGGTGCTGAGAGTTCACCCCCATTGAATCCCTATGTACTCTATACTCTTCATCCAACCAACCATCAAGTATAAGACGTACATCACCTCTTGAAAATCCACAATTTAATGTGACACTGAACACTACAACGTAACTCCTTAAAGTGATAGTTATTTTGTGGTGGTGAAAAGAAAAAGAAAAATCACCCAAAAATAACTAGATTTCCAAGTCTTCGTCTTTGAATATGTTAAAAGATCGAACAAGGATCTCGAAGAATCTTCATCCAACCATCCCCGATACCTTCAGATACTAAGTACACTCGCCCGTGAAATTTCACTTCAACCTCAAATAAATAATAATGAATTAACGCCGTTGTCACATTTTATGGATTAAAAGTCCAATGCTAGCCTCCATTAACGTTTTAAATGAACTTTGATATTGGTTTCATCCCGACCTTGGTTAAATGAGCATAACCCCGTAAAAATTTGAAATACCCAAACTGTCATGACGAATATCCAAACAATCACCCAATTCATGAAGTACACCCTTTATCCCTTCTTCGAAGAAACCGTAGCACCAGAATCAGATGAGATCCCGAAATACACTTTCCTTTCTCCAGGATGGTTCCATCATTACGGAATTTTACAATTCTATGGTTTAAACCGAGAAATTGTTTCTTTCGCGGGATTTCACAAAACCAAGAATAAACCGTAAGATAGATCTGGAAACGCACTTTACTATTACCAGGATGTTTCCATTTTCACAGGATTTTACAAATCTTTGATTTAAATCGAGAAATAGTTTATTTCGCGGGATTTTACCAAATCAAGACTAAACCGTAAACAATGTTAGGTTGAATGTGTTATGACAACTTTGGTTTTGGTGAATATCTGTTTTAAGGGAACATGCAGCGGTTCATCAACGGTTCATTCTCCATCATCAATAATTCTTCAACAATCCTTTTACCCATATGTAAACAACTTCACAAACCATACTAAGTTAAGTAGTACAAAAATCCTTTTCCCTGGAGGTTAACCGTAAAACATCAAAGTACCCGTTTCTCCCCCATGATGGTTTCGAACTTTCAAAAGCATCATAATTTGTACGACCATTTGCACGAGAAGTTCTTGTCATAAGCAAACATCTTGAAAAATCATGAATGACATTGAAGATTCTTGAAAGATTTTACTTAGATTGTGAAGCATCATTTACATTCTGTGGCGTAGAATATCGCCTGAGAATTGTTGATCACATCTCATCCATCAAACACTTTGGCAAACATATCATCCATGAGTTCTGTCGGCAATTGCTGTGACTACATGGAGAAGTAAACTCGATATACCAAACTTGATCAAGAAGTAGAATTCCCAGATTTGTTTCTTAAACTTGTACTAATCCTTTTGAAAAAGAAACGGTGTACCCAATGTATAAAACCTCTTGACGGATTCTCAACTGCGCGAGACACCGAAGTGATTGTTACGTTGTGGGTTAAGTGAGAAAGAATCACAAAAGTAGCTAAATAGCCAAGTCCTTATCACACTCAATAAATGCCCAAACAAGTCATCTTGGCGGAAGGGTAGAAAGAAAGAAGACGAAATAAGCAAACACGCCCGAAAAACTTCACTTCAATTCCAAATAAGAAATATCGAACTCAAACAACCCCGTAGACAACGTTGTTCAAATATCAATTCAAGCCGCGAAATAGTATCTCCTGTGAAAATGCATAACCCAAAGTATCAACTCGCAGAACACAACAAATTTCATCATCAAATCACATAGTTCAACAAATCTCATCCTCAAATCTCATAATCAATTTATGACTCACACTGTGGAAACGTAGAGGGGGGGGGGATGAATACGTTACCGTTTAAAAACTTTAGATCTTTAGTATCAAATCGCTTATAAAGCTTGTTATAATATGTAAGTACCAATTATTGTTTGTGACTAATATAAAACATAGTAAACTAAGTTATCACATAATCATGAACACTAAACCACATCACAAACAATAGTATAGTGCAAGTATAAAAGTAAAGAGATAAAGAAAGGAAAATGCAAACCGAACACGAGGATTTATAGTGGTTCGGTCACGGATATCCTTTCCGCCCTACTCCTCTCCCCGAGTACCCAACTCGAGAGTTACTTCACTAAATCAACAAGCTCCCTTCTCGGCAGAGAAAACCTTACAATCGTCGCTTACACTTTTTTCGGTACAAAGCTAAATACCGGGTTCTAGTTCGAGGTAGAACCAACCTAATGTCGCCTATACAATATTTCCGACACTAAGCTAGATGTCGAGTTCTTTTACAAGGGTACAACCACTCCCAATATGTTTTATGGCCCAACATAACAAACCTTGTGTTTTATGGCACAAACACATAAACCATCTAATCTAGTTTGGTGAAAGTGTTGTTATGATGCAATGATGTTTACACTAATGATCCATGACACAAATGTCTAATGGATATGAATGAATACTTCTAAATGAACTTCCATTGATAGGAAGCCTTCATGATGAAGATCACAAGTTCCCTAAACTTGTTGTGATAGATCTTCAGCTTGTGGTGAGTGGGGATGGCTAGATCTCTAAGCTTTCCTAGGTTGATCAATGTAGAGTATGCTTACAACAAAGATGAATGTTAGAAGCATTATGATCATGTGATGGTGAGGGTAATTAATGTATGTTTCTACATTGTTATCTACAGATCTAAATGATGCAAGAAAGGTAGAGAGAAAGTGTGTTGAAGGGATGAATGAACAACTTGGTTTGGCTTGCTATTTATAGCCAAAATGGACAGGAGCGTCCACGGACCACGGAACCCTCAAAAGGGTTCCGCCCGTGTACCATTTTGGTACCGTGGGGGTATGACAGCAAGATTACCAAAATCTTGCCAAAGTCAACCAAATCCATCCAAGATTGTGTAAGCTATGTAGAGTCCAAATCTAAACAAAATATTCTATGAAATCTTTTAGAGATTACAAAGATGATGCATGCCATGATGTAACATGTATTTCCATTTTAAGATTAAAAGGTTTATCAAAGTAAACTTGTAAAATGTATTATGTAACTAGTTAATAAAATGTCTAGTTACCTTTTTAAATACTTGTGAATGCAAAATGTAAAATGAGGTTCTAAATAGAATGGTTAACCTATTAAAATACTTAGTGACTCTAAACGTATTTTAAACATTCTATATGATTTGTTAATGGGTTTGATCATAATGCCACATAACAAACATGTACGAACCTGTGTTGTAACATACGAGGACTTGAGACATCGAGAGGTGTTGAATGTATGTTGAGACAAATGTAATTACAAGTAACTTGTACATTTTACGTTATGTATTACAAGTTACATGTTTGTCATCAATCAAAACAAACGAGACTGTATAGATTAAATATCGTAATATTTGCACTAACAATCTCCCCCTTTTTGATGATGACAAAGATATGTAAACGTAATAGAAAGTAAAATGTAAAGGGTTACTTGTATCCTTACTACCTTTACATTACCTTCTCCGTTTACACTCTTCTCCCCTTTTGTCGAAACAAAAATGGCGTGTCCTTGGAGTTTAACTTTATTTCTCCCCCAAAAGGCGAGCTTGCATCATCCCTAGTGAAGTTAAATCGTCTACTTCAATCCGTCCCTTGTTTGGTAGCGGATCCATGGATCAAATAAAGAGGCTTAACCTACATCAAGGTTAGTTTTATGCAACAAAAATTATGAGAAATATATGAAAAAGAAAAATGCATAGCAATGTTAGCCTATTTTCTCCACGTTTAATCGAAGCACAAATGCTTGTTGAAAAGTGAGAATGATGCTAAATGCGTGGATGCTCTCCCTTGACGGTTGCTCCCCCTTGTTTGAGGCGTCAGGGTATGAAAAAAAAACTACAAAACAAATATTAGTGCAAAACTATATTCGTCATTGGACGAGTAAGTGATATACAACAAAGTGTGTATAAGATGCATTCAGTAAATTCTTGACGGAAGCTCCCTTGCTCTAGGGCGTCAAGATGAACCTTCAAAATAAATATTAGTATAATAGAAGCTTTGTCTTAAGACAAATATGTCATATACAACCAAGTGTATAGACGATGCAATATGAGTGCTTAAAGGATATTCCTCCTTGTTCTAGGGTGTCAAGAAGCACCTAAAATAAGAAAAATAATTGATGCAAACTTCATCCTTAGATGAGTAAGTTATATACAATCGAGTGTATATGATAATGAACCTACAATGAAGAACATTAGTGCAATATACTTCATCTTTTTCGCAAAGAAAAATAAGATGTATATATATGTGATAAATGATATAATCAAAGGTCTCATGAAGTGTAATATCCTAATTACAATCATAAGAAAAGTGAGAATATAATATGATAAAAGCCTACAAAATAGTTCCTAGAAAGAAGATATGAAGTCTCCCACCGGGTGTGCCACTAGTGGTGCTAGTGTTGGTGTCGGTTTACTAGTAGGATTCATGTGGTGATGGTAGATGACTCGAGATTTACAAAAGTAAGTTTTCGCTAATCCATGGTGGTGATGATTAGTGAAAGTGGTGATGGAAGGTGGTGGTGATTAGGTAGGAAGCTATTAAGGAGTTAGAAACTCATATGTATAGCAAATATAAAAAAATATGGACTCATGCAATCCTTTCGTTTGACCAAAGCTAAGAGAAATATGAATGGACATTGCATTTCAATGATGCATAAGGGTTATGATTTGAATGATTTATTGATGCTAACAACCTATTGTTTTGAGCAAGTTCTCATATGCTTCAACCCAAGAGTAATCAATAATGCGTTCTATCTAAGAATATATAAAAGTGATAACATGAAGATAAATTCGTTCATTGATTGACACGAATTATAAAAATGACCTATTCTAGGTGACAATTGGAAAGGTAGTATTAGCATGGTTTTGACCGACATGGATGATTATCACTTTGAAAAGGAGTGAAGACAATATGGAAAATACTAATAATGAGTACCTATATGAGGATGAGAATGACATCATATAAGTGAGAGTTGGATGGACCAACGTGTTGGAAATGGCTGTTTTGATTAATATATCGTTTGCACTGACAATGACATGCATGATATATGTCAAGCGAGAAAAGGATAAGATCCTATGATGGTGTTCTAGATAGTGAAGTTGTAAGGTGCTAGTTTTAAGGAAAATCCTAGATTCGTTGATTGTGGAGATGAAGAAGTTTGTAAAACACATGATGTGTTTTTCACTTGATGAGGTATTGGTGCAAACTTGTGATATAAGGTTAAAAAGGTTGAACTAGTTGTGGTTTCGTGAACCAATTTTTAGCTAAGTGGTGTTTACCTATGTGTTGGTATTTTAGAGTCTAAGAGACATAAATTTTGACAAAAGACAATTATGTGAATGGATTTCTCTCCCCCTTAATTGGTGGACATCCAACATAATGTGTAATGTATCAAATAAGGAATGACAACAAAGTGTTTAGGAGGTTATTCGGGTTAACGAAAGAGATGAGCTTAGTGATGTTTTTCTGGATGATGGTTAGCATACAATGAACTTCATCCTTAAAGTCACGTACCTCTTCTCGATTAATACGAGATGATCGTATGATGAGGCATGTGGTTTCCTAATAGGAAGTGAAGAGGATTAGAGTATTGTTATAACTAAATAATGATGGAGGTGATTTTTGAAAAGCGAAAGCAAAAATGAGATTTTGAAAGAGGTTGGTTGAAAGACAAAAATGCAAAGCCAACACTCTAGAACTTAATTCTATATGCTTTTAAACTATATGCAAGTGTAGGGGTCCCATAAAGCATAGTACTAATCTACGTAGCAATAAAGGGGATTATGCAAAATGAGCATATAAAGTTAGAACCAAGTGAGATAACAAATAATTTGTTATCAACCTACAAAACAAATTTGTTAGTGACAAAAGATGTTAACATGATAGAAATCAAATGATAACATATTATATAAGCAAAAACAACACATTGCACTTAGTAGACAAGAAATCACCACACAAGATAGCATCAAAACAATCATATTATGCAAGAATACAACTTTATTCAAGACATTTCATTATGAGATTGTTTTGTCGTTAGACTTAGACACTTAAGCATACTTGGATATACAAATCTATGTGATTAATTTGTAAGATAAAAAGGCTTCTAAAAGTTTGTCATACCAAAAGCACTTTGACAGATTATATGTGCACATGTAGCAAACAAATAGTGTGACAAGAAGCAAAAGAAACAAAATGAAAGATTCATGCAAGCCATGTTTAAGACATAACAATTTGGAGCATGTATCATTTGGATCGTACTACACATAGATGTAATGAATGCCAACTAATAGCTTTCAAACACAAATATATCATATCAAAATTATCACGTATCAAAATGGCATATTATGAGTTCATAAGTAACATGTTAATCATGCTAAAAATAATTCAAAAGTAAGAATCATGCAAATAAAGTTTAGGTTTAAACGTTTAGTAGCATGAAACAAGAATACAAGCATTATGAAGATAAAACCATACCAAGGTTTATACATTATGACTTGTTATCAAACACTAAGATAATGTCAAATCAACTTATCGTATTAAACGAGAACATGTAATCAACATATGTAAGTGCAATGCAAGTAGTTTTTCTAAGGTTTACACATTTGACTAGTTATCAAACACTAAGATAATGTCAAATCAACTTATCGTATCAAACAAGAACATGTAATCAACACATGTAAGTGCAATGCAAGTGGTTTTGAAAGAAAAGTCATATATACTACTTGTTTGATTAGTATTCCTTAGGCGAGGCAAACTATCAATGTTTTAACACTTACTTTAGGCAAGTATAGGAAAACAGATTTTTCAAGTTGGAGAATGAATATGAGACTATTACTAGCGGTGCTCAATTAAGGCTAAACACGACCATTTTTACGGGTGATTCCACATACCCAACTTCTCTTCAGGAAGCAATTCAACCGTTAGGTCAAATTGAGTTTCTAGTGCAATAGGTTCTCCAGTAGTCATTCTCATGTTAGAAAGATAGGAACTCCTACTTTTGCATATTAAAGTGCATAAAAGATGATAGTTTACCAATACTTGGCTTAATGTGACTTAACTAATATGCAATATAACTAAGGTGATGAAGACGTCATGTTATACACATGAGCTTTAACAATGGTGTGTTTGATGTGTTTGAATCTTGTGTTTAGAATCTAAAGTTGTTCAAATTACACAGCTAATTGTATGATCTAATGGATGACATCTTTTATGTTGAGTTAAAGTGTGTACTTTAAATGTGAATTGATCATCTAAGGCTAGAGAATGGAATATGTTAAACTAAGAACGTTCTCAAGAGAGCTCTTTGGAATATTATTTAACAAGAATCTAAGTGAGGTTACCAACTTCAATAGATCTTGTGTATGCTCTAAAGATGTGTAGTTTTAACTTTGGATGTGCACTCGGTTTGAGCAAGGTTAGGTTATGATGTACGCTTGAAAGGAAATAGATACAAATAGTATCTTTCAACAAATGAGATTATCCCATGGGATAAAGTTATCATGCTTATGAAAACAAGTATGACAAGATGAATTGGATATGCTAGTTCATAGAACTTGTAGATGTTTGTTTCAAGATCATTTAGCCAATGAGGTGTAATGAAATCTCTTGTAACACAACTATTTATGTCGCAAGAGTGATGCATAGGATATACAATATCCTTTTAACAAAATGAAAGCTTAACGCATGAATCTTAGGCATAATGTTTTTCAAAAACATCATGTTTTCCTAAATGAAGATATGAAGCCAAAGTGTTTGAATCGGATAGTCCCATCTAAATAAACTTGGTCTCAAGATTATATTCACTAGATGATGACAAGAGGAATTCACTCGAGTTTCTTATGTATACTCCTCAAGAGTCATTGTTGCTTGGGGTGTATGATGTTGGCTTTGAGATTGCATTTTAACATATGTTGTTAAAATGTTGATTTAAGGTTTAATGAAATTTATGCAGAAATTTAACGACAAAGTATTACTAATACTTTGATAATTTGTGAAGGTAGTACTACTTATACCTAGTGGAAATTGACAACAATTACCAAGAGCACCATGCTTATTTGATAGTTGAGGTTCTAGCCATAATGAATTATTTAAGTCCTTATATGTGGGAAAGGATGTTTGAGTTTGTTCAAACGTGCATTTGATTCAGTACAAGTGTTGAACACAAGGGCTTTTTGAGCAATACACTCAATGAATTCAAATGATGGTAAGGATGGTGGATTGGTTGATCTAGATGGTAGGTCTTCTAGTGTGTCTAAATAAGGATGTGGTGATGTAGGGGTTTGTTGTGCTATGGGAGTACTTAGGTTGATTATTTGTCCATAGATGTTGAACACAAAAAGTACGGATACTAATTCTCATGGTTCATTGGTTGCTACAACTAGTGGGTGAAGTGCTTGAGGTTTTGGTTATGTCTATGAAGCTTAGGGGCTGAGGTATAGGTTCACCTTGAAAGGGCACGTTTGATTTAAAGGATGCTCTTGGAAGTTCATGAGCAATACGCTTAATGGTGCCAAAAGATGGAAGAGGGATAGTAGGTGTTAAAGAGGGATAAGTGGCACAGTGGGTTGTTTGCTTTGGATAAGTGTTTCAACATGTGTTTGTTAAAATACTTGAGTGTTGATTTTTCGGATATGACTTTTAATGACTACAATCGTAAGTTGCATTTACTTGAATATTTCAGATGAAATACTTAAGTTGTCAATCCTAATTTATTGAGATTATAAAGCTTAGATTGAACTCAAGGATAACAAGACTTGATAGTATGTCTTTAACATACGTGTGAGTTATGACTCTATGTAAATACTTATCGTCTTGAAGGATGACACATTATTTTCATGTTAACCAAGTGAGGTAATACATGTAGATACAAAACAATATCTATAGTCATATGATAGACTTGTGTATGATATCTTTGCAAATAATGAGTACAGATTTGTTAGTCTCGGTAAGTCATCTAAATCATCCGAAAACGGGTGAGGAGATGTTGGTGGTGTTTGCACAAAGTACAAGTTTTGGAGACTTTGGTAGTGAAGGTGTTTTGGATGGTTGTGAAGTAGTCATAATTGTGGGTGATTTTGGTGGTGGAGTTGGAGTACTTAAGTTTAGAAAGTTCACATCTTGAATGGGTGATGAGATGTTGAGAGGTAACGAGTCTGAGGATGAGGAGTTCAAGTTAATGAAGTAACAAGATCGAATGCTAATCCTAGTGGTTTTCTTAAGTGGCTTATTTGAGGTTGAGGATTTTGTCATTTTGACTTTGCTTTAAGAAATGCTAAGCTTGAGGAAAAGTAACAGCGAAGGTGTGAAAATGACCATCCTGAATGTGTTGATTTATGGAACAAAGGATTTACGGATTTGATGTTAATCCATACAAAGATGGTGGTTTAATGAGATGGAAGTGTCTAAAATCATGTCAAACATCCTAAGTTAATCCACTGAGGATGTGTTGAATAGGATATGAAAGATAAGCATTAACAACTATCCTAGAAACGAAATTTGGTAAATTAGATTGCAGGATTTAGTAAAATACAACAACTTACCTGTAGGTTTCACGACACCATTTCTTTACACAGCCGGAACCCTTAAATTGGTGCCGCCTGGTCCACCTGTACAGGTATGGCGGTGCCAAAAGCTATAATGGGCGGAACCAAATATTTGGTGTCGTCTGGTCCGTGGTGACCAGAAATCTTCACAGACCCATATTTAAACTATCAGGGACTTTTCCGAAACCTGAAATTTTTCTCAAAACATATGGCATTAACTATTTCTAGTTAGGAATAGTCAATAACGCATACACAAACATAGTGGAGCATTGATTTTGAACAAGGGCTAACGATTTTCACATATAAGTGAAAATGGGTAAAATTTGATAACACCCGTGTGCTATCCCCCTGCATGAACCAGTTAGCATACATCAATGTTTTAAGTTAGTTTATCATCCTACGAAATAAAAACAACCAAATAGTACCATACATCATTGTTTTCGTCTTGTACCAAACACTCCTTAAAACCTTCATTTTTCAAAGTACTTGACTAATTTACCTAGTATTGATTGCTAAATGAGTTATGACATTTCATAAGTTATGTGAGATTTTAGTATAACCTATGCAAAGAAAGTTATCTAATTCTACAAGTGATGGTAAAACCATTTTCCAACTTAGTGCACAAAATCTAGCAAAGACCTATTGCGCATAAACAAGAAGTTGTCAAACAAGCGAATAAATAACATGGCAAGATTGACACTTATATTATGCAAACAAACAAGTGTAAACAACAATTTGAAAATAAGCAAGCACCATATATGCAAACAACATAAACAAGTAGTCATTTAGCATAGCATAAAATAAAAAAACATTTTTCGTCATTTAGCGTTTAAATATGACGATGTATACCAAGCTTGATTAGTTTCCTTTAAACATATTACCAAATTAATTAGTTTCAAAATAAGTTGTATCAAAGTTCTAAGAATACCAACTTAAATTGTTTGATTCAAAGATTTGAGTTTTTATGTTAAAGCGAAACTTAATATTTTAGACATACTGTAGTATTTGGTCTATTTTACTTATTTAAAATTAGACTTGGGCCATTAAAGTATTTTTAAATGAAAGTAGACTCAATTCCCTTTAAAATGATAGGTGGCTCGACTCGTACGGACTTAAGGTTAATTAGTTATGATTTTTTGAAGTTGCCCAAAAAACTGCATACTGTACAGACAGATTCCACGGAACCAATTTTAGGGATCCGCCCTTTATAAAAACTAGACGAGTACCCGCGCCTAGCGGCAGCGATGTCTAGTTTTCTGCAAAGTTCCGATGACCCATAAGTTTCTTTCAACAAACTGTATTTGTAGCATTAGAGAATCGTTTTCGAATAACTACAATTTTGATGCGTGGTTGCATAGCAGCATAAATATATATTTTTTTAAAAAATTATGTGGAGTCGATCTAAGTGTGTGAGTATATTTTCTAATAGGATTGTTTTAAGTTATTAAGATTTTTAGTAATAATAGATTCAAGCATTACAAAAAGCAAATATATTATGTAGTTGACAATATTATATTGTAGTTTAGAGGTATAGCCAACATGTGTGACCGTTTTTTCTTGTTTTGTCAGTAATTTAGGCAGTGATAACTATTTTTTTTACATGTGTAACGTTTTTCATTTGGTGTGTGGATTTTTGTAACTTTGCAAATTGGATATCACCATATAAGATTATTTTATACTATCAATTTGTATAGATATTTATGCATTGTTCAAAGCTATTTGTTTGAGGTACAAATAATTATCGCTAAAGATAACAATACTATTTATTTTTTGTGATTTTAATAAACTTACATAACATTATTGATACACTGAACAAAGGGCTATACAATATATATTAACTTTTAAACGACGATTCATATATGCTAGTCCCTTAAATGGTGCAAGAGCAACATTTTTTAAAATAACATTAAACAAATGACAAATTACATGTGTCAAAGGAAAATAAACCAAAAACTACAATTACTTTGTCTCTCCTTTCAAAAAAATTGTCACGGGTTCCACAACTACTTCATCATTTCTCATATAATTTTGTCAAATTTGAAACCCGATTTCACCCGGGTGGTTCAACTGGTTGAACCGTTCGATAAAAAAACAGGTCGATTTAAACCGAGTCAAACCGATAGGTTGGGTCAAAAAAATATCAAATTAAACCGGGTCAGCTCGCCGGGTTTGAAGCGTCCCGGGTCAACCTGGTATCGGTTTCAACAGGTCAACCCGGTATCGGTTTCAACGGGTCAACCCGGTATCGGTTTCAATTGGTTGTTTTTAATTTGGTAGATGTGCTTTTAATTGGGTGTACAATGTGAATAAATTATTGTACTTTTAAGTAATGAGGTGTTTTAATAAGAGTATTAATTATATTATTTATTTCTCTCTCCATTGACCATGTTTTCAACATTCAACTTTCAACATTTTTCACTTTTTCCACTTTGACCATTTTTCCATTTTATATAGTATAGATTGGTGCCGTGGTCCTCTGAGACAGATTCACCAAAACTAATTTTTGACATAGAGAAAATGTGTGTGACTTACTAGATTTGATAGTAAACATATAATACACATATTTAACAACATATCTACTTATGTAACTTATCTTAAACATTTACGGAGGTGATTTTTCAACTAAATTTATAGTTATCCCAAACACTCCTTTAAAATCATATTTCTTCGTAAATTTTCTATGAGCACACAATACAATACTTACTAGTTCTTTCAACAAACTTTTATTTTATTTTTCAAGAAAACCTTCAAGCTTGTATACAAAGTTACATTTAACAACAAAATTTCTAAGTATAATAAGTAAAGCATTTTATATATTGTTTTTCGCTTCAATGGTAATTTGATACATGGATCGTACTCTATTTTAAAAACCATTTGTTTTGAAAATAAGAGCCACGTGGCTCTGATACCAATTGTGGAAACGTAGAGGGGGGGGGGTGAATACGTTACCGTTTAAAAACTTTAGATCTTTAGTATCAAATCGCTTATAAAGCTTGTTATAATATGTAAGTACCAATTATTGTTTGTGACTAATATAAAGCATAGTAAACTAAGTTATCACATAATCATGAACACTAAACCACATCACAAACAATAGTATAGTGCAAGTATAAAAGTAAAGAGATAAAGAAAGGAAAGTGCAAACCGAACACGAGGATTTATAGTGGTTCGGTCACGGATCTCCTTTCCGCCCTACTCCGCTCCCCGAGTACCCAACTCGAGAGTTACTTCACTAAATCAACAAGCTCCCTTCTCGGCGGAGAAAACCTTACAATCGTCGCTTACACTTTTTCCGGTACAAAGCTAAATACCGGGTTCTAGTTCGAGGTAGAACCAACCTAACGTCGCCTATACAATATTTTTGACACTAAGCTAGATGTCGAGTTCTTTTACAAGGGTACAACCACTCCCAATATGTTTTATGGCCCAACATAACAAACCTTGTGTTTTATGGCACAAACACATAAACCATCTAATCTAGTTTGGTGAAAGTGTTGTTATGATGCAATGATGTTTACACTAATGATCCATGACACAAATGTCTAATGGATATGAATGACTACTTCTAAATGAACTTCCATTGATAGGAAGCCTTCATGATGAAGATCACAAGTTCCCTAAACTTGTTGTGATAGATCTTCAGCTTGTGGTGAGTGGGGATGGCTAGATCTCTAAGCTTTCCTAGGTTGATCAATGTAGAGTATGCTTACAACAAAGATGAATGTTAGAAGCATTATGATCATGTGATGGTGAGGGTAATTAATGTATGTTTCTACATTGTTATCTACAGATCTAAATGATGCAAGAAAGGTAAAGAGAAAGTGTGTTGAAGGGATGAATGAACAACTTGGTTTGGCTTGCTATTTATAGCCAAAATGGACAGGAGCGTCCACGGACCACGAAACCCTCAAAAGGGTTCCGCCCGTGTACCATTTTGGTACCGTGGGGGTCTGACAGCAAGATTACCAAAATCTTGCCAAAGTCAACCAAATCCATCCAAGATTGTGTAAGCTATGTAGAGTCCAAATCTAAACAAAATATTCTATGAAATCTTTTAGAGATTACAAAGATGATGCATGCCATGATGTAACATGTATTTCCATTTTAAGATTAAAAGGTTTATCAAAGTAAACTTGTAAAATGTATTATGTAACTAGTTAATGAAATGTCTAGTTACCTTTTTAAATACTTGTGAATGCAAAATGTAAAATGAGGTTCTAAATAGAAGGGTTAACCTATTAAAATACTTAGTGACTCTAAACGTATTTTAAACATTCTATATGATTTGTTAATGGGTTTGATCATAATGCCACATAACAAACATGTACGAAGCTGTGTTGTAACATACGAGGACTTGAGACATCGAGAGGTGTTGAATGTATGTTGAGACAAATGTAATTACAAGTAACTTGTACATTTTACGTTATGTATTACAAGTTACATGTTTGTCATCAATCAAAACAAACGAGACTGTATAGATTAAATATCGTAATATTTGCACTAACACACACGTCTCAACTCTCATCATCATCTAATTTCTTCAACAAATCACCTTAAATCAAAACTCATATAATCTCGATTTTGAGAATCCCATCAGTCCATTATCCAAATAAGATCATGAGTCTAATTCCAATTAAAACCATTTAAACTGTCACTTCAATACCAAATCAACAGTATCGGACAAGAGTCTCGAATATCATCAAAGATCAACCAATAACTCAAGCCGTGACTAAATAGCCCCCGTGAAATTTGTAACCAAAGTACCGATCAATTATCCAATATAAAATATTGTAATCAAATTTTTTATAAAGATTTGGTTAACAATATTCACATATACACTTATATCCAAAATACTCGAAAATGACTAGACTATCTCATCACAGTTCACGATTTGAAAGTCAGCCCATACCATTACACTTCGAGTCCAATAGCCCTTTGAATAAATGAAGTCACTTGGCCCAATATTTTGTAGATCCATTGTGGAGAGATAAATAAAACTCGGCCCAGTCCAAAAGAAGATTATAACTGATCAAATCCGAAACACGGTTACCCTAATTATTCGGTTTTATAAAAGGCCACAAAACATCTCACAACCCTAATAATCCTCACCTAATATCACTCAACATAATATCCGCCCCTTTCTCTGACTTATTTTCACACAACAATCTCAAACCCTTAAATGTCTCATCTAATTACCACCGCCCCCATTATCTCACCTTTTTCTCAAACGCTTCCAGGAAATAACTTCAATATCAAATCAAATGTATCTCAACTGCCTTAATCTTACTTTTGGTAAACAACAAGCCTCTCACAAACCTATACATAAAAACGGATCTGCAAACCAACTCTTTTTGTTATTCAACTCACCACAGGGATGGTGAGAGTTGTGAAATAGGCTTCAAGATCAAAAACCAAGGTCTTGGTAAGGTATTTAAGTACCTCTAAAGTCTCGGTAAGGTATTTTAAATCTTGTTTTCAAATTGTTTGAGTTTACAAACGAATCAACGGAATAAATTAACAGATTTGTTACATTTATTTCATCATTTTCGAAAAACAGAATGAGGTTAGGCTTCAAGGATATAGATCAATGATGATATCTTCTTTGTTATTTTCATAAGATCTTTAACGGATTTCAAGAAACAAAGAGAGATCTGAGATTTTTGATTTACTCTTTTTGTTATTTTCTTTTTATCCGAACAAGGGTTAAGAATAAAGAACAAGTTGTTTTGATTCTTTACTGAAATATTCGGACAATGAAAATAAGCATAGCTTCTATACGGGTCAATGATGATTTTCATAGTGTGTTTTACCTTAGATGTCACAATATCATTGAGTCACACACGAAATGAAAAACTGAGATTTAATGTGTGGGTGCTAGTTGATGACAGAGATTTCAGTTCATGGCATTCATTTTTCCTTTTTTCCATTCGATATGTGATAGATGAGGTAGATCGGTTGATGTTTCTTTACGTCGAGAGTCTTGATGAATAATTAGTTGATGGTTGAAACGATTATGATTTTATTTTTGTACTTTGAATGGTTTGATTTGATACTGGCAGATGTAGTGAGTCTTGTTATTGTTGTTGGTTGATTGATTGCTGAGTGTATGAATGTTTATGTTGAATCGAAAGCAGTAGATTAGATTAGGGTCAAAACGCATATCTTCTTTCATCAAACCGCTTACCCCTTTTGAACATGACAAGCCTCTTTAATACCATTTTGACACAAACCGCATTTTTACTTTATCAAATCTCATACCAGTATTATTGACAAACCGCATCCAAAGTCAAATCGCAGTTGACTCAGTCAAACCGCATACTTAAAGGCACAAACCGCATTGAATATTAACAAACTGCTCTAAGTTCATTAAATCTGGACACATAATTTTATCAAACCGTACTGATTAAAATTTGACAAACCGCATAGCAGAAAAGCGTCAAAACGCACTTTTGGAGTCAAACCGCATTCATTGTTATCAAAACGCATAAGATTCATTGAATCTGGACAAACCGCACAAGTAGCTTCAAACCGCATAGAATACCATGACAAACCGCATAGACGAATGTACCAATCTGACCCAAATCGCAGCAAAGAACAATATTCAAAGCAGACTCAGAAAAGTGTTTTTGACGATAAGAACACTATAACAGCTTTAAAATCCGATTCAATCCAGTAAAAGATGTCTTAAAACTTCTTAAACTAGTATAAAACAGTTAGAAAACATGTTATGACCACATCAAACATAACCAAACCGCATCAAACTCATAACAACCACAACGGATTAACACTTTAAGAAAAACGGATTCATTCAACAACAAACATCAACAAAACAGAATCAAACTCATTCAAACATCACCAAAGCCGTATCAAACCGCATCCAAGAAAACCACACAAACCGCATATAACAAACCGTATAAAACCATATGAATCTCCAAAACAACATAACCTGGCTCTGATACCAATTTTTGGATCATACATATTATGTTGTTTGATAATTCGGGTGGTCTAGGATGGTGATGATACAAGTAATCCATGTTTATAGAGTGAAAGAGTAGAGAGGGAGTTCTTGAGAAAGAAAGTAAAAAAAAAATGAAAGGTTAGATTAGAAGCTCAACCCCTTCCAAGGATGGAATGGGTATTTATAGTTACAACTAATACGTCCTCCTGTCGGACTGTGGATTAGGCATACAGTGGGTAAAGACCCGTCTTTCCTCCACGGTGTTACTCTAAACTAATAAATAAGCTAATAAACACGTAAATAACGATATGTCTACGAGCTAACTTATGCTAGATTATATTTGGGGTGACCGACACTTTACTATGTAATTTCTAATTCCTAACAGTTAATTATTCATTATACATTCCTATACGCTTCCGCATGTTTCTTTGATGTTTTATGTGTTTTATATATGATGGTCATGTTATATAATTCCAATAGTGGCATCACGAGTCTTGTTTAATGAGTAATTAATTACTAAACACGTAAAAAACGAATATTGTATGTTGTTTGATATGATTGTTCTAGGGTTTTTGTTTTGATTATGTAAACCCTAATTTTAGGGTTAGGGCTTTTGCCTTAATTTGGTTTTAAAATTTTTTATGGATCGACCAATTTTTGTTTGGGTCGAAACCCTAATTTTTTTGTCGATTGGTTTTAAAAATTGTTTTAGGGTTTATATTATAATTTTTATGTTATCAATATCGAAACCTAGAATTAATATATTTGTTACGTGATAAATTCATGAATAAAGTGTTATGTGACATGGAATTGAATGCAATCTTGTGACTTACCTGAATAATTGTTATGTTATATCCATGATGATACATGCATGTTCGTCATGGATGGTTGCTTAAATTTTTAGTTGTTAAGTTATTTTAATCACAAGTATGTTTTGATAAATATTGAATTGGGAAAGACTCCAATAATATATTAATGAATCAATTATGTGCAATTTGGTATATTTTATTTATGGCTTACGCAATCGTTTCGTCGATGTATGTGGCTCACTTTCAATTATGCGAGTGAAAGACCTAGTTAATATATACGTTAATTAACCTATATATTGATTATTAATAGGCTTTATCAAATAAGTTGCATGTGGTTACTTGTTTACACGTATTAATTGTTAGTTATGTGCGCATTGTTTTAGTTATTTATTTATTTTATTGTTACTTGTTTGTTTATTATGTGCGACAAGTTTTAAGCAAAGGGTAATTTTGAATAGAAAAATAAATTGGACTAAACAATAGTGAAATTTGATTTGTTTTTGAAGAGTTAAATTTTCAATAAGTTTAATTGATTGATGGTTTTGGTAAAAATAGTGAGAACGGCTCATCCAATTTTGGCAAACTATAAGAGGGGTACAAGGAGAGGAGCGCATTAAATTGTGACCCGAAAGAAGGAGGTTATTGCCTCAACGCTGACCAAATTCTCCGCTTCTTTATGCATCAAATTGGAGTTACCACGTAGGCTATAAATGTACAAAATCATCTTAAGGGCGAATTAGCTTTTATTCCATGCGCCACTTTTGTGGTAATTATCCGAAACACTAAGTCTTTAGACTTATGCAAAAGTAAGATATAATGGACGATAATTAAAGGTAAATTCCTTGATTGGCGAAACCAATACCTCAATCAAAACTTTGATAATTTGATCTTTACAAATTGGTTAATAATTTTTTTTATTAAAAACTATTGATACGAAGTTGTATGCATGCTTCTTCGTACATGTTTGATTTGACACCATAAATCAAAACTAGTACCCTTTTAAAATTAAGTTAAGTGCCATCTAGTTAAAGGAACACTCGAAGTTGCAATTACGTCATGTGGGAACTTGGCAAGATTGTGATGGAAAGGTAAATCTTCTTGTGAAGTCAGACCTTGCATGGACATATTTGCAGTTCTTTAAGTTAGACGACTTAAATTGAGTAGTAAGTGAGACCTGGACTCAAGGCACAAGATGGGATAAAATATGTTTACATTTGCAATAGCGTTGGAAAATATAAATCCCATAATGATCTAGGAATTGGAAAATGTTTGCTAATTATTGTTCGACAGATTACCCTATTATATGCTTTCGTTACTAGCAGATCAACTGATGTAATGAACCTATAATAATTTGGATCCTAGTTTTCGAGAAATTTCTATGGTTATATTAATATTACCTTGGGTATTTTATTTTCTTGAAAAGTTTAATTATCGAAAATACTAAAATTGAATTTTGCAAATTCTTTAAATGTATTAATGCAACATTAAACCGTAAACGTCGGTTATTCCTGTATTAATAAATTGATCTACACCTAAGGGTTTTTGGTAGAGTCAACTTTGCTAAAAGAATAAACCTAGTCCTCTTTTCATAAGAAATAGTGAGATTCAATCCTATTCCTTTTCATGAATGAGAAAGGTATGCTAAGACAAATTAGAATTGTCTAAATTCTAAATACATAACTCGTAAGCAAATTTTAATAGTTAAGAAAATTGCATATTTTCTGAGTTATTAAATTAGAAGCTAGACTAATTTACTACAAAATTAATAAAAGACAAACTAGCATATTTTATCTATTGTTGTGCTTTGACCATATAAGTGTACTACTTCTAATTGTCGGAATAGTAGAACTATTAAGAAAGAAATTGCATGCCCAAATTTTCAAGTTAATAGCATTGATGGATAATTCATCATCTACATAGTAGAATACATTTTTTTAGTACATAAGTAATTGTTATGTATGGACTTTCTCAAAAGTGTAGGGAAGTAAATAGAACACTATTTTCTTTCACTGGTTAATGAAACACTTACAATGTTGTCAAATCCAGTGGGACTATTGTATTCTTATTACTGAATAAGGAATTAATGTAATGATCTCTAATTCAGTGGGAGTTACAAGCTTTGTCATCTTGGTAGTAACCCAGATTATCTCTAGAATGTCTTAAGATAATTACTTTCCACTTGTAGACACTTATGTTTTCAGGGATAGTCATGTACGTTTCCTTATTAGACAATGAAGTGGTTCTACATCTACTAGTTATGCTAATATCAGTGACACAATCATATTGGTCACATGAACAATCATATGTCGTGTTGTTTATCTGCTACATGATGTTGTTCCATGCACAAGTGGGAGAAATCTATATTATGTGCAAGGTGCAACATATAGGTATATGATTTAACGGATTCTCTTGACTGCAAGGTAGGAGACTAACTTTCTAATATGGCTTGTACATATCTAATTCAAGAAACACTTGGTGTTGCAATTTACGTCATGTGAGAACTTGGCGAGATTGCAACAACAAAGTAAATCTCCATGTTACGTGGGATCGTATCTGGAATAAATTTACAGTTTCTAAATTAGACAAGTATTTAGAACATGTTTCAAAATGATATATAAGACTACTTCAAATTAGATATTTATGTATTATTAGAATGACATAAATAAATGAAGTAATCTAGTACTACTTCAATTTGTTTATTTATGTATTTTGGAATGACATAAAGGAAAAATAATGTAGTCCTACATTATTGTGAAGTAAATAAATTAACTTAAAATTACTATTGAAACCAAGAGTTGTGTTCATAATTACTTTATTTAAACATGTTTATGATCCATTGTAAAGATATAAACATAAAGTCTTTTAAGACTTATAATAAAGTAAGACGTTAACTTGTTATGTTTTTTAATTAAGACATATACAAGAAGTCATTGAGTTGATCAATGATTTATAACGTATAATGGGATTATAACAGTATATGTTTTCTTGATGAGACATGGATATGAAGTGACTTGGTTAAAGAGTACTTGTGTTATAAAGCATGCAATTGGCTTGAAAAGTCTATTATATCATTAAGTTGGTAAATAGGTAAGTCAAAGGAATATGTTTATCTTATATATTGTTAGATTGTCTTACAATATTAATTCTAATGAATACCACAAGTTGATGGTATGTTCCGTTAGGAGAATCAAACTCTATTTGATTTGTTTGATTCAAGATAACCATAACTTCTTTCTTAAAAAGTAACAAGGTTAGAAAATTGAGTATGGATTGAATATACTCAATATGACTCCAACCTAGAAGATTAATAAAACACCATTTTATTATGGAATGTGATGAATCACATTAAGTTTTAAAATTGAAGATTCTGAATTTGTTAAACTACTTATGAATAGGTTATTAACAAACTAAAGTCAGGAATTATCAATGTATATTTGTAATGTCCCAAAAAGAGAACAATGTAGTTTTGCTCTAATTGCTAAGTATATATAGATAGTCTATATATTACAAAAGGCAAGTGGGAGTTTTTTTTATCTTGAAAGATAAAATTACAAGATACATAATCTTCTTAAACACGCTAGTAAATATCATGATGAGGTCAGACATGTAAATGAAAGACCTCATGATGATGGAATTTTCATTCATAGATCTGCAAGGATATCTCAGATATTTGACTTATATGCTGAGAAATATGAGTTACAGGATTATTTTAAATCTGATAATCATTATGATGGATTACAAAATATTGAATTGGGTAAATTACTCATACTATGAATGTTAAAGATGTTGTCCATAAAAATAATCATTTTTTGGAAACTTGGTTTATCTTAATAGTTAGACTAGAGAATGAAGATAAGTTTCTTCAAAGAGATGGAAAACTCTAGTGGTTTAAATCTATGTGTAGAAATCATATGGACAAATTGTACACATATTTAATGCATGTTTTATGACAAGATTATTAATCATACTTAAGCAATTAATTGTGACTGAATATTCTTTCCTAGACACATTAAATATATAAAGATGATAATTGTCATACTTGTTTTCATTAATATGAAATATGACAATGGAAGATCAAAACTCTTTCTTGAGAAATTACTTGAACGAGGACGGTAAGTAATTGAAAGGTTTTTTGAATTCATATAAGCTTTGAAAGTGTACGAAGTGCAATAATTCATGAATGGATAAATGCATGCATCTATGAAATTATTCTTATGTTTAATTATTAAATCCTAGTTTTGATTTATAATGGAAATAAGATAAATTTTAAGTATTCCTGAAAGCTAGTGGGAGTATTATGTTAAGGTTTTAAATCTTATATGTTGTATAACATATATGAAGTAACATTCCTTGTAAGCTAAATGTTAAGTCTTAGATTGGAATGAAACTTCACTTGCAAGATTAAAGAATTAAAACATACAACCTTGGAATATATGTTTATTATTAATAAACATGTGCAGTAAAATAAATGATTCTAATTAAACATGATATATCATTTAGGAAATGGATAAATATCTTTTGACAAGATAGAACATGAATGAAATCTAAGTTTGACCTGTAGATTCATCATGTATATCATGTTGTGTATTAAAATTGTTGTATCATTCTTGAATAAGAAGTGATTTGACAACATTGATATCTAACTAAAAGTTATTAGAGAACTTGTGAAATGAATATTCTAATAGAATTACATCCTCAGCCTAGAATTGCTCCTAGATTCTATGGATGAGCAATATGTCAATTGTTGTGCAAATTGTCATCAGCTACAAACTTGAAAGTTTGGAAGACATCAAACATTACACAATAAGATATTAAAGTTTACGTAGTTTTAATGAGTATATTGTTGTTTATATACAATGATGCTGGTTTAATTGAGATGACACTCAATACTAGTCATGGTAGAATTTCATCCTTATTAATGGCCATGTGAACTAGTTGTGCTACTAAGAGCATAGTTGCATTATAAATTAAAAGAATAAAAATACTTTAAACTTTAAAATGTTTGAAAGTTTAAATTGTCATAAATTGGTGATAGAGGATGTCACACACTTTATGAATTATTATGTGGATTGGTGAATGCACACATACAAGGAATTCACTAATTGAATTCTTGAAATAAGTATTCTCAAAATTACGATAGATCAAGTTGGTTGATTTATGCCTTGTCAACAAGTATGATTGTCATTACTTGAGGCATAATTTATCAACTGGAATTTTCATGCATTGATCTATTTAGTATTTGGATAAAGGATGTTAAACAATTATTATAATAAATCAAATACTTGGTATGTTTGATTTTATAATATATTGTATCCTATATTTGCATGGTTAATCCGTGAATAAATTTATTTATTCTAAATCGTCCGTTGTCAATTAATGATATGGGAGTATCGTTAAATTAAGACAAATCTGAGTGATTTGGTTGAATATACTTAAAAGTATATTGATGAGAAAGCATACAAATTTCACATAATATTCAATGAATTGAATATAGGACTTATCCCAACTACATGATTTTACTTTATGGATATTGTTATTAAGTAAATCATGAATAGTTATCCTCAGACTTGAGATACCACCTCAAATGATCGACCACCTCACGTAGGGTGTCGATACTTTTGTTTTTCCAAAACAAATATTTTTGTGTGATTAAAACTAGCATTACTTTAATTTGATTTAGTGCGTGTGTACAAGAACGTGGTACTAACATACTTTTGTTAGTATCTTGGATTGAATTACAAAATCGGTAAGGGGTAATTCACATAATCCTATAAACCCTAATTAGGGTTCATCACTTGCTAGTTTAGTGGAATTGATTCTTGTTAGGCTAGAATAAAAAAGATATGCCTACTTTATGTTTATGTTAGTTAATTATTCATTATACGTTCCTATACACTTCCTCATGTTTCTTTGATGTTTTATGTGTTTTATATATGATAGTCATGTTATATAATTCCAATAGACTCGCCCTCATAATGCGTTTGTCACAGTGTCAAAGATAAATTTACACATACATACTTAATCTAATACAAACTATTACAAGGTTCCTAGTAGATAAGTGACCATCACTTCTTAATGCTAACAATCTCTCTATAAGGGTTGGTCATTTATTAATAATGCATCTTTAGTCTTTATACTTGTATCTTGAATCTTCGAGGTACTTTGATTGCATTTTTGTTTAATTCATTAATTACACTTGAGTACCTTTGATAATATAACTATATTGTCTCTCCAGGCACTGATGTGAATTTCTCATACTCCTATAAATACAATACCTCATTTTATTACTTTCCTACTTTTGTTCCCTGCATCAGACGCTCAACCGCCTCCTATATTGTCTTCGCATCCAGGTATGTCCACGCACGAGTATACATCATTGGGTAGTCCTTGCAAAACAAGATGAATAACATGCCTGTCAAATTTGATCTGGCTCTTTCTATATTGAAGAAATCTGAGTCCTCTTAAACTCTAAAGGTAGCTTCAATAGGTGGATCTGAAGTTGATGGAACAGTGACTTGTCATCTGACATAAGGACCGTGATTAATGGAATGCCAAATCAATTCACCTTTGGGTTTGTACTCAATGAAACGTTGCATACGACTTGCCCATTGAGTGTAAGAACCACGAGAAAGCATTGGTGGACGGTTATTAGAACCGGCTTAAATGATATTTGTCTAAGAAGCAGAAATTATCTGTGCAGTGATTTGTGGATTGATTTGTGAAGACTTAATGATAATTATGTGAGAATGATTACGGATCTTAAAGGTAAAGATGTGATTGTGTTTTTGTGTTACAATCAGTATATATCACTAACAAAGTCGAGATAAACTTGCACGACATTAAATAACCAAAGATACTAGTAGTCCCAAGGGGAAGGAATTCTCCAATAATAGTTAGCAGTAGCCGGACTAGTAGGGGCCCTATCTGGAGACTGCTAGGGGAGTGCAGAATAGACCAGCTGAAGATGGAAGAGTCTACATTATCGATCCTAGAGCCCGGGTCCCCGTAATTCGAGTGAGATTGTCATGGCGCAAAAGCATATATGGTCTATCCGCTTAACTTATTAAGACAGATGACCGAGAAAGAAAGGCTCTGCACTATTTTTGGAAGTCAGTGCTTGTATTTGGTCATCCAGTTCTTCTTTGTCTAAAATGTAGGTAAATGTAAACCCTAAGTCAGAATTTTTCCTTTTTTAATCTTTATAAAACCCTAAGTCCAAAATAGGTAAAACCCTAAAACTAAATCTCTGCAAAACTCTAACAAAATCGATAAAAACCTCAAAGAGAATCTCGGAAAAAATAAAGGGAATCTCAGTATATTGTGCAATTGAATCTCGGTAACTAGATCTTGTGGATTCTCAGTATTTTTGAAGTTAGGGCACAAAATCGGGTTTCCAGGGTTTTTGAAATATCGGTATTTTTGGTTTCAACAAAATCGGCAGAAAACTAGAACAAAACTCGGTATATTTGGCTTTTCAAATGTCGATAACTAGGGTTAACACAAAGTAGGTAACTTGAACTTGGTCAAATGTAGGTAGACTAGGGTTTTGATTATGGATTTTACCGATTTCTCTCCACAAAATCTCGACAGTTTTCGAAATGAAGAACCAACTTAAAAACGCAAGAAAAGCTTCGAATTTTGACTTTCTAAACTCATTTTGTTTCCATAAATCCACTCTCTAATGAGTCTAGATCCTTAAAATGTCCACTTTCAAGAATCAAAACGTAAATATTGGAACTTTTTGATTTTTTCCGATTAACACTCAAAGTTGCAAAAAGAAAATAAGAAAAAGTTTAAGAAAGGTGCGTATTTTGTAAAACAATTTTGAAAACTCTTAATATAAATCATAAAAGTCTCCTCTAGTGATGTTTTACACAAAAAATATAAAAAATTATAAGCACAAAATAAGCTGCGTTTTGAAACATAACTGAAATACTATAAAAAGGGTTTCAAGTGTTGCGTTTTTTGGTTTTTTAGATAAAATATTTTGGCACACTAATGTTCTAAAACACTAAAACAACCACCTACACGTTTGTATAAATTTGTAAGAGTGATAGAACAAGAGCTAATAAGAAAATGACGCAATCTTTTTGGTGTAAGAACAAATATCGGTATTTTTTGAAGACTAGAAAAATGGCGTTTTTGACTTTTTTTTGATGAAACCTTTTACACACTTATGATCTAAAATATATGATATAAGTGATTATGAATGCTAGAACACAAGATAAAAAACAAAAACGCAAGCCTCTTTATCTAAGTACAAAAATCAGTAAAATGTGAACTAAAAAATGGCAACTTTTTCAACACAAATCACAATCTAAACCATAAAATGACTCATGATACCACTTGTTGAGGGATCTCCAACATACTGAATCATTCACAAAAATAATGATATAGAAGTTTAGAGAGAGAGAGAGAGATGGTGTAAAGAGAGGATAGAGAGAAATGGTGAGGAAACTTTTATTTCACACACTTAAATGAAGTCTCATACCCTTCCAAATGAAGATTCAGACCCTTACAATGGAAATTGACTAAATGGGCTTATGGGTTTGGACCTTCGTTTTGGATATAGACTTGGTTGATTACTCTTACTAGTTTACTTATACATGTTACATATTAGCTGAGCAAGTCTATACTAAGTCCAATAGCCCATTACTTAATATAATACTACAAAATATTACAAGGTTACAAGGTTCCTGATAGATAAATGAACATCACTTCTTAATGCTAACAGATACATTAGGGTTACACAATCGTTTAACTCATGTATCTAACTTATAAATGGGACTTGAAAGCTATTAGACTCTCCTCAACCTATTGAAGTCAAGGATGTACTTTAATAGACATAAAGAAAAGTTCTCTGATGAAACTCCTGAAGGGATATTGTTTGGTTGGAATGAAGAAATGAAGAGTACATAGAAGAAATGTCAAAAATGAGCCAACAAATTAAAAATGACACATACTTTTCATAGGAGGCAGATGAAGATTAAATAAAGTACGAAGAAGCAATGAATCATATCGCGAGCCACCTCTCATTATGTAAAGGAATAAAGTCTTATTATGGAAGAATTAGACTTCGTACTTACAATAGGATCACCAAATACGTATGCTGATGCATAGACTTCAACAACCGTGACTACTATTACATTAGGGGAGATTGTTAGGAATTTTATATGAAAGTAATAATAGTCTAGAAAGTATAATGGTTATATTATCGTAGTTTATAAGTTTAGGGACCTTTCATGTAATAAGTCACAACTCATCAATGATTGGTTATGTATAAATACCAATCATTAGGTGATATGTGTTAGCTATTGGATTTTACAAACACATCTCACCATGATTCAAAGTGGGCGTAGAAGAGGTTTAGAGAGAGAAATTTTTAGAGAGAGAAAGAGAAGAGAGTTGGGAACTATGCGAAACAAAGAAAAATGGTATTGAAGCTCCAACCCTCTACCTTGGGAGGTAGAGGGTATTTATAGTGTCTTACAAAATACGCCTCCTATGGGCTATGGATCAGGAATACAGTGGGTAAAGACCCGTCCGTCCTCCACGGTATTACATATTAGACTACTTATTAACATAACAAAAACTACGACTACGAGCTTTCTAAAAAATACATATACTTGAGGTGACCGACTCTTTAACTTACGGATTTTCTAAATCCTAACAATCTCCCACTAAGGGAGGTCACCTCAAATTACATTGAGTACAAACAGATATTACATTTCGATTGTTATTGGTTTCTTGATTGTGTTCTTCGCCCTGTAGTCCGTAGTCTTGCATTCTTCATGTTCTGCATGTTTGAAACTTCAAGTGGAGGTCTTTATTTGATCCACGTGTTGATAATTGTTGAGCCAGTTTTGAGATCATCAGCCACCATATATCTCTGGCTCCTCCTTTGCATTGTTGCCATCATGTGATGTTGTGACATTTGGACTGACATGCTCACATTCTAGATCATGATGTTTTCTCATCAGAGTTGCGGAAGCTTTTATTGAATCATGATATTTGCAGCAGCGTAGCAGAAGCATGAAGTGAAGATATCAGAATTTTTGATGCGTTTATCATGATTTATCTAGATGTGAATGTGTTGTGTGAGCATGCGGCAATGGATTGACTCCTGAATTGCAAACAACTGCACTCGTTGGGGTGTTCCTGAATACAACAGTTAGCAATAAAATTGTACGAAAGTGTCTTTGATCACTTTCGATGAATTGAGATACACGGCCCACGGTTCCCCGTTTATCAGTACAAGTACTGCCTGTGATCAGGAAGTATTCCTAAGAATCTCATTGACAGGGTTTCGCAGCTGCTCTAGCCGTTCTCAAACAGGAACGTCTTAAAGAAGACAACACGGAGTGAGTGAACCAGCAAATTGAGATTTACTAATTGATTAAAAATGATTTGAACAACAATTGTGTATTGCATATCAGAAAGAGTTTTCGCAATACAACGAAGGTTTTATATGAAAAATCAATTTTCAATAATAAACACCTTTTGATGTTTGAAAATGTGATACACAGTCGATGTGCTAGAGAAAATGATTTTAAGCACAACGACCGATTTTTCAAAGGTATCCGTCAATCCATTTCCTGGACCAAGGTTGATTCAATGATTTTGAATCGCCCCATTGTTTCTGTTCAGTTGTCACATGGTTGATCTATTGGATAGATCTCACATGCCACCTACCAAGAGCTTTTTTGATGTTTGATCTAGAAGGCTTTCCATCTTCATTGTAAATATGTTATCATATCACTCAGATATTCTGGCAATACCACAAGGATATGCGTAGGACTCTTAATATATATATATATATATATTCTCTTTTCACATTGTGTGAAACAGAGAGTCTTCATTGACAGTGTCCTAATGAGATTTATTGATGATCTCGTGGCTCTAGACTCAATAGTGCACATTTGGTTCCTATGCCGGAGACTAGAGAGAGGGTCTCCATCTTCAATATCAACAATCTCTAAGAGAAAGTCGATAGATAATGTAGGTTCCCCGTGAGAATGAAACAAGTCCTTTTAAGAGGAACTTGAGTAGCTTGGGATGTTGTAGTGCAGTGTGTCACTGGGTCCATGACGTCTTGTCTTCAATACCGGTGTTACCTTGGTAACCACCAGTAGCATATGAATTAAACCCGGTTTCTGCCCTAAGGTTGAATTAATGGAGGGCTATTTCTTTTCACCCTTTTCTCATTTAATTCTTTTTTCATTCTTCAACCCCTTCAGTGCTTACCGAGACTTCATTACTAGAACCTTTTTGGGTTTATTCTAGTTCTAGCTCTATCTCAGTCCGTACTCTTCCCATTTCTCAGTTTTCTCCTTTTTTCAATATACCTAAGGACTCTACACTAAATAGTGGTTTGTCCCTGGGTTGATCCCTCCAGCTCTAGCGGGATCGTGGGAACGAATACCTAACCTAACCATCCTTATATCTCCATGCATAAAGTAAAATTGGTCGGTCTTTTGGTATTGTTCTTCCGCCTCGAAACCAATTGAAAACCATTTGAAAATCAATCAAGGTACTTGTGATATAAAATCAAAGTATTTTGTACCTTAATTATTTTTGATATTTTAGAAATGCTAACCCTCAACATGTGCTTCAAGTATTAGAAATTAGTTTAGCACATGGAGGCAAGAGGACTTTTGAAATCTTAGATTGAGAATGAAAGATCCAATCTTTGAGTTATTTTTATTTTTTTTTTATTATTTTTATTGTAACACCCCCAATTTTGTGATATGCAGCGGAATTAAAACTGGGTGTTACTTCACGGCACAATAGTCATAACAATAGAAAACGTACTCTAATGGAGTCGTTTTAAAAGATTTATCATTCGATTTATATAAATATCAGAGTTTACAAAAATGAGGTCCCAGTTGGTTCCATGTTTACAAAATATATTAAATTGATTTTTCAAATGATAATAAAATTTATAGCCTTCTTGAGTATCCGTGCTTCTCCGTGCCAGCCTCGTACAATATGGACCTGAAATACATGCTTAAAACTGTCAACACAAAGGTTGAGTGAAATTCATAGAGTTTGTTTGATGGTTGAACACATTATGTTGGTAGTGTGAGTTATAAATTCACACCAATGGTTTGAAAACCAAAACAGTTATTATTAGACTAAGCATCATGCAATCAAGGCGTTAACGTGTTCCAAAATTAATTGGAGAAAATGTCGGTACGTGCCCTATCAGGTAAAATTGCCATTTTTACCAATGTTACTCAAATATAGTGCGTTTGTTTGCCTTTAACGAGGCCAACACAAACGGGATTCGTCAATCCCAATAGATATATTCACAATATTCGCGCCCACTCTCACATAGTGATTAATGATTCATGATTAAGGGACTTAAGTTTAGCAAATGCGAAAACTTAGTGCTAATAACAATCAGATAAGTATATAGTTTGAAAGAAATGTGTTCGGTTTAAAATAAAGCATGTATCTCCCCCAAGGGTTTGTAAAACAATTAAGTAATAGAAAGTGGGGCTATGAACTCACCTCAGAAATAAGTCCTCTGAAATGAATAGTCTAGTAGTAGCAGTGTGTGGCACCAATACGCGACCTAAATTAGTATGGCAATTCTTAGTTTATAGAAATGTGCACTCATGACTCAAAGTGTGTAAATAAATTTAAGTGTTTACGAGTAGTTGTGTTTAATGTTGCTTGTGTGGCAAAGTTTACGTTTAAATCGTTTTAAAGTGTTTTGTAAGTATTGGCTCTCGGAATAAATGTGGAAGGACGTATACGAAACTTCCGTATAAGAGTTGGCTCGAATATTAAATCAAGTATTATCGAAGTGTGAATAAATACAATATATATTTATCGGAGTTGTGGCAAAATATAATGTTTATGATTTACGCGGATGTAGTCATATATATTTAATGAAAGTGGTAAAATAATATGAAGTTATTGTCTTTCAAAAGTTTTAGGATGAAAAGTGTTAAGTGTACAATTTAAAAGGACTAATGTTGTAAAGATTATTACAAATTTGTAAAACTTATAAAAGTCTTGATAAAGATATAAAAGTATTCAAAGTTGAGGGCCAAAGTTGTAAATTACAAAGTTTATTAGTGTGTTGAGAGAAAGTGAGAACTGTTTGGAAGTTAAGGGGTTGAATCTCATGAAGCATCATAGTTGTAAAAACTAAAAATGTGGCAAAAGCCACTGCTAAGAATCGAACCCAAGATCTCCTTGCTCAAGAAGATCTGGCCTTAATGGTCCAGAAACCTTTGTGTTGAAGTTCTTGATAAAGTGTTTTTAAGGTAGTTTTTACAACTGTTTTATACTAGTTAAAATTTCCATATCAGTACGTCGTGAATGCATGAGTTTTGTGTTTACTTTCTTCTCCAAATTGAGTTTTGCCATCCTTTCAAATGAGTTTTACAATGAGCTTTTAGTTATTGAAAGGAGGTCGAAAGAACCATAACTTAGTCTCGACTTGCTTAAGACTCGCGACCAAAATTTTCAAACAAACTCAGCGTTAAAAGCGATTTTTTTGTATGGGGTTTTTCAATAAGCTCACTTAGTATAAGCCATAACATTCCGATAAGTATTAGTATTCAAAAGCCAAAATCTTTAGCACGAGTACAAGTAAGTTCTAGTTACGTTAAGTTCCAAAAGACACTTACGTGTCGATTAAGTAGTAAATAAATACGGGTCATTCTTTAGAGCTTATAAGTATTAAGTTAAACAAGACATCACGCAAGCTTCATTAAACTCGACATGAGTCGTTGCATACTTGAAAAGTGAATGTATAAACGTGTATATTTGCCAACTGTTAACTATGTTAGCTACATCTTCAGTTTGTTAATTTTGTTTAACCACACAAGACTCAAGTGTAAGATTATATTATTGAATAATCTTTATTTGATTGTAATTGATTGTGTGTCCAATACTCGGTATATTCTAGAAATGGGCTAAGATGGGCTTGGGCCCGTACATTGATATAGGCTAACACTCCCATGAGTCAGAAGGCGAAATGTAAAGGTTGGAGAATAAAACTAGAAAAGAAAAAAACAAACAAACAATATAACCTAAAACGAAAGTTGGTTCTAAAACTTCAACCCCTAAAGAACCTTCCAAACAAGCGGGTGTTTTTCCATAGAAAAACATAAAGATCCACTATTTTTTTTATTTTAGATAGAGAATGGAGGTGAGAAAAGTGTCTGATGAAGGTGAGGAGATGAGAAGACAGCATAGCAGGTGAGAAGACAATAGAGATTGAAAGGAGATTTTTTTTTTTTTTTTTTTTTTAAAGTCGTCTCGGGGAATTGATACCTGGATTCGACACCAACAAAAGCGTCTGGGGTTGATACCGATTGGACATAAAACAAAAGCCTCCGAATTGACACCAAAAAAAGTGTCTCGGGAATTGATACCCTGGATTCGACATAAAACAAAGTCGTCCCAATTGATACCTGGATTGACACAATAAAAGTCATCTCAGAATTTTACCTGATTCGACACAACAAAAGTCGTCTCGAATTGATACCCTAGATTGACGACAAACAAACAAACAATTAAATAATCAATACAACTAAGAGGTCTATGATTTAAATAATCAAGGCAGCTAAAGGTCATATCTCTCTCAAAAAAAAATGTTAGGCTCCTTTATCCATCTCTCTCAAAAGCTTCCAATCTACTACCAGAAATCTGCATCTAAAATCGTTTCTTTGTTACCAACCTACGTTAGATCAAACTATACACCCACATGAGTGTGGTTCGCCTGACCACCAGACCGAAAATTGTAGTCTGACTCGGCGTCCTGGCGGTTGCTAAAATGCGCTGGGATTCACGAGTCCATTTCAAACTCCATTTCATCTAGATCTCAGATTGCTGTGGTTGATGGGATCGATTGGTGGTGTCGAGATCCGTTCTAAGCGTGGTTGTTGAGATCATGTGGGTGATGAGTAAGAGCTGCTAAGAAGTAAAGATATGTTTTTGGTTTTCATGTTTATAGGAGATGAAGTGAGATAATGAGGAAAATGAGTAAGGTGAAGAATAAGAGTAGGAATTGGAATGATTATAGTGATGATGAGGATGAGGTGAAAGTGAAGGATGATGATGTGGAAGAGGTTAAGAAGAAGATTAAGAGGTGAAGAAAAAAAAAGTGAAGAAGGTGAAGCGAGGTGAGTGTGCGCTAAGATTGATCTTGATGAGCTCGATAGCTCGTTGATGATGATATAGAAAAAAGGTTTAAAGGAGTCCTCCAGAACCTCGGCTAGGCCGTCGGCCGGCCGGCGGCGCGGAAAGATTAGGTTTATGGATCTTAATGGCTCTGAAACCATGTAAGAAGGTATAATGTGGAATAATGTTTATTATTGAGACGACTTTTGTTGGTGTCGAATCCAGGGTATCAATTCCCAAAATGACTTTTGTTTATGTCGATCAGGTATCAATTCCAGGGAAGCGTTTGTTGAGTGTCGAATCCGGTATCAATTCCAGACATTGTTTAAAAAAAAAATCTTTCATGCCTCTTCTTTCTTCTCACCCTTCATTGCCTTCTCATCTGCTCTTCATCGACACTTTCTCCTCCATTCTCTATCTTCTAAAAAGTGGATCTTTATGTTTTTCTAGAAAAACGCTCCCGTTTTTGGAAGGTTCTTTGGGGGGTTGAAGTTTTAGAACCAACTTTTGTTGTCTCATATTTGTTTGAGTTGTAAGGGATACTTTGGTTTATCCCATTTGGTCAGGATACTTTGGTTTATCTGTTTTTGCACATGTTTTATTTTTCTTTTCTTCTAGAGTTTCTGCTTGATCCGAGCTTTGTGATTTAGCCCTTCAGTGGCGAAGGGGTGTTAGATACATTTCTTTGTAAAGTGCACATGTGTATTTGTGTTAGCTGTCCAACACATGTTGTGTGCTATATATATTTGTCCCATGTAAATCATTAATTCAATCAATCAATAATAAACATTATTCCACATTATACCTTCTTACATCAAGTTGTTTAGTTTTAGGTTTTTATGTGGCGTGTATGGATTTAAGACGGGTTGGAAAACATGACGCAAACTTAACGAATGATTCAAAATAACTAAGTAACGAGACAGTAAGCTACTTAACATATTGAGAATAGGTTTAAGGAACTTACAACACCAAAAGTGGTGGTGAAGAATGCGAATAAGGATTGAATGTGAACGAAGATGGAGACGTTAGATACTCGAACTAGTAACCCTTAAGCTTCCAAAATATAAACCCGATTCAAACCCACACCTTTCGAACCTTGTGGTGTTGATGGTGATGATGTTGTTGATGGCGTGGCTGCTGGTGATAGCTCCGGTTGGTGTTAAAAAGAGAGAGGAGAGAGATGGGAAGAATTTTATATGTTTTGTGGTTTTTGATACAAACAAGAATGTAACACATATACAAATATATATGATAGGTGGTGTCAGTTTGATAAAAGAAAACCAATATTATAAATGATGAGTGGGATGAGTGGTGTCGGTATAGATAAAAGAAAACCAAATTGGACTTTTGCCTTGTGTTGGTGTTGTGTGTTTGATACGAATGAGAAAAGAAAGTAGATATATGTTGTGTCAGGTTAATAAAGAAAGAGATAAGGAAGTGACTAGACGTAGGATAAGAGTGAGTAGTTGATATTATCTTGACTTATGGGCTATAGTTTGATCTCGATAATCACTAATGTGATGCCTGTAAGTTACGAAGATCAAAATAAGGTAACATAAAAATATAATGCTCATTAAAATATTAAAACTTATCATCATACTTTATTTTAATATTTAAAATGAGTCGTGGGTTTATAGGAGTGTTTAAACGTTATATAAACTAAAAATAAAAATTAAAATGATAATAAATAGATGTTTATAGTTAATTTAATAATCGAAAAATTACGGGTGGTTCTGAGTCTTACACACCTTAAAAGGAACTGTCGAAGTTCATTCTTCGATATATGTTGAAGTGATGTTAGTGAATATGTGTGGTTTCTTGCGGCAAATGGTTTATAGGATAACTAGTAATGTATTTCAACTTATCATTTTAGAGTAAGTAGTAATTTGTCATTGTCACAATTTTTTATTTTTTATTTTTTATTTATTTATTTATTAATTTTTTTATTTTACCGGTGAACAGTAATTGCCAATTATTGTGAACAGTAGCCTAACGGCTACTTTTTATTCCATCAATACCCCATTTTTTTTAAACTTCATTCTTCCATACACTACTTAACCTTTCACCTACATTTCTCTCCTCAATACTCCAAGATGCCGCATGTTATTATCATTGTTGCGATCGTATATTTTGTAGTAGCATCTATCTACTATGTTAACCTCTCGGAAGAAGAAAACAATCGTTTTTTGTTCATGATTTTGTGATTCTTATTCCACTCGTGGGTTTGGCAATATCGTAGAGATAAGTGTGGGGGTAATAGTTAGTTTTGTGATAAAAGAATTGTAATAAAACTTTGTTCGACTTCTGTTTTTGTGTAATTTTTATCTTATTCCTACAGTAGTAAAAGAATATGTAAGAATAATTCTATTTATCCTTAATTTGTGACTTGTTTGGTTTACTAGATATGTTTAACTTATTTGAAAAGGGAATAAGCTCATGAAAAACTAGTTGTTGACACTCGGATTTATGTTAAGATGTGACCAACTGGTTACGTTTAGGTATGGTCTCGCTAAATGGCTTTGTGTGGTCTCATTTGATCATGGCCAAGCGCTTTTAAGTATAGGTGCGTTTGGATTAAAGTGTGGTTGAAGCTACAATTAAAATAAGGAGTGGTGGTAGATGAGATTGAATATTCGTGGTAAAGATGTGGTAAGGGTTCATTTAGTTATTGTATTTAATCTGATAAATACACATGAATTGTTTATATTCACACAAATTTTTTGCGATTCTAAAGAAAACCAAGTAGCAAATCAATCGCACATAACCGTATATAGCTACTCTAAGTATTCCAAATTCATTTCTAGTTGAACATAGGTGATCGACTATGTTCCTTGTCCCTAAGTTAAATATAGGTGATCGGACTATATTTAACCGATGTTCGATAAATTTTGAAATACTTAACTTAGTTATACTTGTATCATGCCCATTGATGTGACAAGTATGGCGTTTATCTAAGTATCTCATATAAAAGTAATATAATAAGTTTGTACATACATAATAACTTGATATAAGTATGTAGTATGAGTGTGTAGCACAAGCGAGTAAGGTAAGTGTGCGTGAAATGGAAATTTCAAGTAGTTCTAAAAATCCACAACTGGCTAGAATAATAGACCTTTAACAATAAAGGTTTCAAGAAATTTTTGATGAATGTAGAAAGTTGCCGAACTTGACTTTTGTAGATGATAGGCGGTTTATCTTTAGAAATCCCATTTCTTGTATTTCTATTAGGAAATTGCTAGATTGTGCGGTTTAGTGTAAAACTATATTACATAAGGTTTTATAAGATAATTTCTAGAGTCAATTGTATAATTTACAATGTTTGCGAAGAAAATTAGATCATTGTGCAATTTACAATGTGTGGAAAGTAAATGAGACCAATATTTCACTTACAGTATCTGAGGATATAAGAGATCACTGTAGGATTCGGTGTAACGAGAATGTAATATAGACCACTTTAATGCGATTCTGATTAATGGGGAAGTAGGAAAGACCATTGTATCAGTTACAATGTTTTGGAAGTTTGAAATCCTAAAATGCACGAGTAGATACATGATTTGAAAAAATATAATTGTGCCGTAATGCCTTAGAATAGGCATATGCAGGTATGTTTATTTTGTATAAAGTGATCAGAAGTATATATCAGTATACTAAAGTGTTTATGTAGCATAAACAATCTATAAGTCACATAATTACCTGGAGGATGGAAGGCACGGAGAACAAAAGGCTATAAAATGTTTTGTTTGTAAAAGTAGTTATAGTTTAGGTCACAATTAGACCCGTTTCTCTATAATTAAAGCTCGATACTGTCAACAACACCCCAATTTCGTGATATCAGTGGAATTAAAACTGGGTGTTACTTCATGCACAACAGATCATAACAATAAGCGTACTCTAATGGAGTCGTTTTAAAAGATTTATCATTCGGTTTATATAAATATCAGAGTTTACAAAAATGAGGTCCCAGTTGGTTCCATGTTTACAAAATATATTAAATTGATTTTTCAAATGATAATAAAATTTATAGCCTTCTTGAGTATCCGTGCTTCTCGTACGTGACCTCGTACAATATGGATCACGAAATATGCTTAAAGCGTCAACACAAAGGTTAAGTGAAATTCATAGAGTTTGTTTGATGGTTGAACACATTATGTTAGTAGTGTGAGTTATAAATTCACACCAATGGTTTGAAAACCAAAACAGTTATTATTAGACTAAGCATCATGCAATCAAAGTTAGCGTGTTCCAAAATTAATGGAGAAAATGTCGTGCGTGCCTATCAGGTAAAATTGCCATTTTACCAATGTTACTCAAATATAGTGCGTTTGTTTGCCTTTACGGGCCAACACAAAGCGGATTCGTCAATTCAATAGATCTATTCACAATATTCGCTACCATCTCACATAGTGATTAATGATTCATGATTAAGGGACTTAAGTTTGGCAAATCTTGAAAACTTAGTGCTAATAACAATCGATAAGTATATAGTTTTGAAAGCAATGTGTTCAGTTTAAAATAAAGCATGTATCTTCCCCAAGGGTTTGTAAAACAATTAAATAATAGAAAGTGGGGCTATGAACTCATCGAAATAAGTCTACGAAATGAATAGTCTAGTAGTAGCGTTGTTGTACCAATACTAGCGACCTAAATTAGTATGGCAATTCTTAGTTTATAGAAATGTGCACTCATGACTCAAAGTGTGTAAATAAATTTAAGTGTTTACGAGTAGTTGTGTTTAATGTTGCTTGTGTGGCAAAGTTTACGTTTAAATCGTTTTAAAGTGTTTTGTAAGTATTGGCTCTCGGAATAAATGTGGAAGGATTATACGAAACTTCCGTATAAGAGTTGGCTCGAATATTAAATCAAGTATTATCGAAGTGTGAATAAATACAATATATATTTATGAGTTTGGCAAAAATATAATGTTTATGATTTACGCGGATGTAGTCATATATATTTAATGAAAGTGGTAAAATAATATGAAGTTATTGTCTTTCAAAAGTTTTAGGATGAAAAGTGTTAAGTGTACAATTTAAAAGGACTAATGTTGTAAAGATTATTACAAATTTGTAAAACTTATAAAAGTCTTGATAAAGATATAAAAGTATTCAAAGTTGAGGGCCAAAGTTGTAAATTACAAAGTTTATTAGTGTGTTGAGAGAAAGTGAGAACTGTTTGGAAGTTAAGGGGTTGAATCTGCCAAGTCGCCATAGTTGTAAAAAATAAAAATGTTGCAAAAGCCACTGCTAAGAATCGAACCCAAGATTTCCTTGCTCAAGAAGATACTGAACCATGGTCCAGGGCACTTTTGTTAAAGTTCTTGATAAAGTGTTTTTAAGGTAATTTTTACAAGTGTTTTATACTAGTTAAAATTTCCATATCAGTACTTGGTGAATGCATGAGTTTTGTGTTTACTTTCTTCTCCAAATTGAGTTTTGCCATCCTTTCAAATGAATTTTACAATGAGCTTTTAGTTATTGAAGGAGGTGAAGAACACAACTTAGTCTCGACTTGCTTAAGACTAGCGACCAAAATTTTCAAACGAACTCAAAAACTTTAAACTGATTTTTGTATGGGGTTTTTCAATAAGCTCACTTAGTATAAGCCATAACATTCCGATAAGTATTAGTATTCAAAAGCCAAAATCTTTATGCAGTACAAGTAAGTTCTAGTTACGTTAAGTTCCAAAAGACACTTACGTGTCGATTAAGTAGTAAATAAATACGGGTCATTCTTTAGAGCTTATAAGTATTAAGTTAAACAAGACATCACGCAAGCTTCATTAAACTCGACATGAGTCGTTGCCTACTTGAAAAGTGAATGTATAAACGTGTATATTTATAATTATTGCAACTATGTTAGCACATCTTGATTTGTTAATTTTGTTTAACCACACAAGACTCAAGTTGTTTAGTTTTAGGTTTTTATGTGGCGTGTATGGATTTAAGACGGGTTGGAAAACATGACGCAAACTTAACGAATGATTCAAAATAACTAAGTAACGAGACAGTAAGCTACTTAACATATTGAGAATAGGTTTAAGGAACTTACAACACCAAAAGTGGTGGTGAAGAATGCGAATAAGGATTGAATGTGAAGGAAGATGGAGACGTTAGATACTCGAACTAGTAACCCTTAAGCTTCCAAAATATAAACCCGATTCAAACCCACACCTTTCGAACCTTGTGGTGTTGATGGTGATGATGTTGTTGATGGCGTGGCTGCTGGTGATAGCTCCGGTTGGTGTTAAAAAGAGAGAGGAGAGAGATGGGAAGAATTTTATATGTTTTGTGGTTTTTGATACAAACAAGAATGTAACACATATACAAATATACATATATGATAGGTGGTGTCGGTTTGATAAAAGAAAACCAATATTATAAATGATGAGTGGGATGAGTGGTGTCGGTATAGATAAAAGAAGGGGGAATTACATATATATCCTTCCAAAAGTGAATAATTCCATATATATCCTTCTTACAAGTTTTTGATGCACATAGTACAATGATTTTTATGCATGCAAAGGATATATATGCAATTTTGCATCTTTGGAGGGATATATATGCAAATGACCCATAAAAGAAAACCAAATTGGACTTTTGCCTTGTGTTGGTGTTGTGTGTTTGATACGAATGAGAAAAGAAAGTAGATATATTTTGTGTCAGGTTAATAAAGAAAGAGATAAGGAAGTGACTAGACGTAGGATAAGAGTGAGTAGTTGATATTATCTTGACTTATGGGCTATAGTTTGATCTCGATAATCACTAATGTGATGCCTGTAAGTTACGAAGATCAAAATAAGGTAACATAAAAATATAATGCTCATTAAAATATTAAAACTTATCATCATACTTTATTTTAATATTTAAAATGAGTGTTGGGTTTATAGAGAGTCTTAACGTTATATAAAGAAATAAAATTAAAATGATAATAAATAGATGTTTATAGTTAATTTAATAATCGAAAAATTACGGGTGGTTCTGATCACCACCTTAAAGGAACTTCGTCCAGAAGTTCGGTTAGATATATGTTGAAGTGATGTTAGTGAATATGTGTGGTTTCTTGCGGCAAATGGTTTATAGGATAACTAGTAATGTATTTCAACTTATCATTTTAGAGTAAGTAGTAATTTGTCATTGTCACAATTTTTTATTTTTTATTTTTTATTTATTTATTTATTAATTTTTTTATTTTACCGGTGACATGAATACCAATTATGTGAAACGGTAGCCTACGGACTACTTTTTATTCCATTAATACCCCATTTTTTTTAAACTTCATTCTTCCATACACTACTTAACCTTTCACCTACATTTCTCTCCTCAATACTCCAAGATGCCGCATGTTATTATCATTGTTACATCGTTATATTTTGTAGTAGCATCTATCTACTATGTTAACCTCTCGGAAGAAGAAAACAATCCGTTTTTGTTCATGATTTTGGCGATTCTTATTCCACTCGTGGGTTTGGCAATATGCGTAGATAAGTGTTGGGGGTAATAGTTAGTTTTGTGATAAAAGAATTGTAATAAAACTTTGTTAGACTTACTTTTTGTGTAATTTTTATCTTATTCCTATGAGTTAAAAGAATATGTAAGAATAATTCTATTTATCCTTAATTTGTGACTTGTTTGGTTTACTAGATATGTTTAACTTATTTGAAAAGGAAATAAGCTCATGAAAAACTAGTTGTGACACTGATTTATGTTAAATGTGACCAACTGGTTACGTTTAGGTATGGTCTCGCTAAATGGCTTTGTGTGGTCTCATTTTGATCATGGGTACAATGTTAAGTATAGTGCGTTTGGATTAAAGTGTAGTTCGACCTACAATTAAAATAAGAGTGGTGGTAGATGAGATTGAATATTAGTAGTAAAGATGTGGTAAGGGTTCATTTAGTTATTGTATTTAATCTGATAAATACACATGAATTGTTTATATTCACACAAATTTTTTGCGATTCTCGAAAACCAAGTAGCAAATCAATCTGGCATAACCCATATATAGCTACTCTAAGTATTCCAAAATTCATTTCTAAGTTGAACATAGGTGATCAGACTATGTTCCACTGTCCCTAAGTTAAATATAGGTGATCGGACTATATTTAACCGATGTTCGATAAATTTTGAAATACTTAACTTAGTTATACTTGTATCATGCCCATTGATGTGACAAGTATGGCGTTTATCTAAGTATCTCATATAAAAGTAATATAATAAGTTTGTACATACGTAATAACCCAATATAAGTATGTAGTATGAGTGTGTAGCACAAGCGAGTAAGGTAAGTGTGCGTGAAATGGAAATTTCAAGTAGTTCTAAAACAGTCCACACTGGGCTAGAATAATAGACCTTTAACAATAAAGGTTTCAAAAGAGAATTTTGATGAATGTAGAGAAAGTTGCCGAACTTCAGCTTTTGTAGATGATAGGCCAGTTTATCTTTTAGAAATCCCATTTCTTGTATTTCTATTAGGGAAATTGCTAGATTGTGACGGTTTCGTGTAAAACTATATTACATAAGGTTTTATAAGATAATTTCTAGAGTCAATTGTATAATTTACAATGTTTGCGAAGAAAATTAGATCATTGTGCAATTTACAATGTGTGGAAAGTAAATGAGACCAATATTTCACTTACAGTATCTGAGGATATAAGAGAGATCACTGTAGGATTTACGATTAATGCGAGAATGTAATATAGACCCTTTATGCGATTACGATTGTCGGGAAGTAGGAAAGACCATTGTAATCAGTTACAATGTTTTGGAGGAAGTTTCGAAATCCTAAAATGCACGAGTAGATACATGATTTGAAAAAATATAATTGTGCCGTAATGCCTTAGAATAGGCATATGCAGGTATGTTTATTTTGTATAAAGTGATCAGAAGTATATATCAGTATACTAAAGTGTTTATGTAGCATAAACAATCTATAAGTCACATAATTACCTGGAGGATGGAAGGCACGGAGAACAAAAGGCTATAAAATGTTTTGTTTGTAAAAGTAGTTATAGTTTAGGTCACAATTAGACCTGTTTCTCTATAATTAAAGCTCTGATACCAATCTGTAACACCCCAATTTCGGTGATATGCAGCGGAATTAAAAGCTGGGTGTTACTTCATAGCACAACATCATGAATAAGCGTACTCTAATGGAGTCGTTTTAAAGATTTATCATTGGTTTATATAAATATCGAGTTTACAAAATGAGGTCCCGTTGGTTCCATGTTTACAAAATATATTAAATTGATTTTTCAAATGATAATAAAATTTATAGCTTCTTGAGATATCCGTGCTTCTCCGTTGGACCTCGTACAATATGGATCTCGAAATACATGCTTAAATATGTCAACACAAAGGTTGAGTGAAATTCATAGAGTTTGTTTGATGGTTGAACACATTATGTTGGTAGTGTGAGTTATAAATTCACACCAATGGTTTGAAACCAAAATGATTATTATTAGACTAAGCATCATGCAATCAAAGGCGTAACGTGTTCCAAATTAATTGGAGAAAATGTCGATGCGTGCCCTGTCGGTAAATTGCCATTTTACCAATGTTACTCAAATATAGTGCGTTTGTTTGCCTTTAGCGGGGCCACACAAGCGGGATTAATCAATCAATAGATCTATTCACAATATTGCGCCTCTCACATAGTGATTAATGATTCATGATTAAGGGACTTAAGTTTGGCAAATCACGAAAACTTAGTGCTAATAACAATCAGAGATAGTATATAGTTTGAAATCAATGTGTTCGGTTTAAAATAAAGCATGTATCTCCCCCAAGGGTTTGTAAAACAATTAAGTAATAGAAAGTGGGGCTATGAACTCACCTTAGAAATAAGTCCTCTGAAATGAATAGTCTAGTAGTAGCAGTGTGTGGCACCAATACGCGACCTAAATTAGTATGGCAATTCTTAGTTTATAGAAATGTGCACTCATGACTCAAAGTGTGTAAATAAATTTAAGTGTTTACGAGTAGTTGTGTTTAATGTTGCTTGTGTGGCAAAGTTTACGTTTAAATCGTTTTAAAGTGTTTTGTAAGTATTGGCTCTCGGAATAAATGTGGAAGGACGTATACGAAACTTCCGTATAAGAGTTGGCTCGAATATTAAATCAAGTATTATCGAAGTGTGAATAAATACAATATATATTTATCGGAGTTGTGGCAAAATATAATGTTTATGATTTACGCGGATGTAGTCATATATATTTAATGAAAGTGGTAAAATAATATGAAGTTATTGTCTTTCAAAAGTTTTAGGATGAAAAGTGTTAAGTGTACAATTTAAAAGGACTAATGTTGTAAAGATTATTACAAATTTGTAAAACTTATAAAAGTCTTGATAAAGATATATAAAGTTTATTCAAAGTTGAGGGCCAAGTTGTAAATTACAAAGTTTATTAGTGTGTTGAGAGAAAGTGAAGCTGTTTGGAAGTTAAGGTTGAATCAGAAATCGCCATAGTTGTAAAAAATAAAAATGTTGCAAAAAGCTACTCGCTAAGAATCGAACACAAGATCTCCTTGCTCAAGAAGATACGACGCAACCAACTGGTCCAAGGGCACTTTTGTGTTAAAGTTTACTGATAAAGTGTTTTTAAGGTAGTTTTTACAACTGTTTTATACTAGTTAAAATTTCCATATCAGTACGTCGTGAATGCATGAGTTTTGTGTTTACTTTCTTCTCCAAATTGAGTTTTGCCATCCTTTCAAATGAATTTTACAATGAGCTTTTAGTTATTGAAAGGAGGTCGAAAGAACCACAACTTAGTCTCGACTTGCTTAAGACTAGCGACCAAAATTTTCAAACGAACTCAAAAACTTTAAACTGATTTTTGTATGGGGTTTTTCAATAAGCTCACTTAGTATAAGCCATAACATTCCGATAAGTATTAGTATTCAAAAGCCAAAATCTTTAGCACGAGTACAAGTAAGTTCTAGTTACGTTAAGTTCCAAAAAGACGCATTATCGATTAAGTAATAAATAAATGGGTCATTCTTTAGAGCTTATAAGTATTAAGTTAAACAAGACATCCATAAGCTTCATTAAACTCGACATGAGTCGTTGCCTACTTGAAAAGTGAATGTATAAACGTGTATATTTGCCAACTGTTAACTATGTTAGCTACATCTTCAGTTTGTTAATTTTGTTTAACCACACAAGACTCAAGTTGTTTAGTTTTAGGTTTTTATGTGGCGTGTATGGATTTAAGACGGGTTGGAAAACATGACGCAAACTTAACGAATGATTCAAAATAACTAAGTAACGAGACAGTAAGCTACTTAACATATTGAGAATAGGTTTAAGGAACTTACAACACCAAAAGTGGTGGTGAAGAATGCGAATAAGGATTGAATGTGAAGGAAGATGGAGACGTTAGATACTCGAACTAGTAACCCTTAAGCTTCCAAAATATAAACCCGATTCAAACCCACACCTTTCGAACCTTGTGGTGTTGATGGTGATGATGTTGTTGATGGCGTGGCTGCTGGTGATAGCTCCGGTTGGTGTTAAAAAGAGAGAGGAGAGAGATGGGAAGAATTTTATATGTTTTGTGGTTTTTGATACAAACAAGAATGTAACACATATACAAATATACATATATGATAGGTGGTGTCGGTTTGATAAAAGAAAACCAATATTATAAATGATGAGTGGGATGAGTGGTGTCGGTATAGATAAAAGAAAACCAAATTGGACTTTTGCCTTGTGTTGGTGTTGCGTGTTTGTCTGAATGAGAAAAGAAAGTAGATATATTTTGTATGTAGTTAATAAAGAAAGAGATAAAGGAAGTGACTAGAGCGTAGGATAAGAGTGAGTAGTTGATATTATCTTGACTTATGGGCTATAGTTTGATCTCGATAATCACTAATGTGATGCCTGTAAGTTACGAAGATCAAAATAAGGTAACATAAAAATATAATGCTCATTAAAATATTAAAACTTATCATCATACTTTATTTTAATATTTAAAATGAGTCGTGGGTTTATAAGAGTCTAAACGTTATATAAACTGAAAATAAAAATTAAAATGATAATAAATAGATGTTTATAGTTAATTAATAATCGAAAAATTACGGGTGGTTACATTTTTTCTTTCTAAAATGATCATCATCACTTTCCGATCAAATCTAGTATTTAAAATTACGTTGGATAAAACGATTTTAGGAAGGATGAGGTTTTTCTTGATTGCTCCCCCCAATATGTGCCGAAGATTAGAAAGTGTTATGCACATATTAGAGAGAACCTGCACTTTAAATCAAACACGTTTCAATTCCTTTTGGTTTAAGATAACTTGCTCCCCTTAACATGTGCATGGAAAAATTAAAACTGTTTGGCACATGTAGGGAGGAGTGCTTGTTATTATATTTCCAAACCACTTATCAAATTATCAGTTTATATCCAATTTAAATCACAAATTCTCCTCCGGTCACAATTTTCAAATCCTTTGAGATTTGTGATATCTATTGATTTAAATTAATTTTGAAAAACTTTTGACGAGAATTGTGACTTATTTTTTAAAATCATTTTAACTGATAAGGATAAGATTTTGAGACTTTAAACTCCATTTTTCAAACATGCATAAATATCTTTTGAAAACATAACATTAGCCAAGGTCTTGAATTAATTTGTATAAAACATTGTAAAAACATCGTTCTTTTTGATTATCCAAAAGTAGACCTTGCTCTTTAATCTTGAAAAAAAATAACTTTTTTTTAGTGAAATCATTCTCCCCCTCAATCAATGATATGAGTTGTTGATTGAGAAATAGAGTTTTTGACAAATGATAAGTCCTAATGATTTTCAAAATAGAGTCAGTTATTTTAGAGCAATTTAGTTTTCAATAGATGACAAATATTTTTCAGAAGAATTTATAGAAGGAAAAATATTTGGAAGGAAAATATTTGTCTTTTTGGCGACATACATTTTTTTTTAGAATCAGAGCATGAGATTTCAAAAATTAGATTAAGCATGACTCTGTTCTTTCTTTTTGAAATACGGGTTACTGCCTGAAAAGACAATAAACCACCAATTTATGTACATTCGAACTTCATCTAAAGACCCGTGTCACTCTTTGAATGACACCACAAAGACCGTAGATGAAATCGAATAAGAGGATCAAGATAAAAATGACATTATTTTTTTTGAAATTTTTTAGATTTTTTAAAATTTTTATGGATTTTTGAAAGTTTTATATTTTTCTATTTTCTTTTTGTTGGTTTTATAATTTTGTATTTTGTTTTTGATAAGATATACAAGAGCAGAGATGAGACAAGCACCGGTACTCTGTCTTCCTCACGAAGCGTTTGAGTGTTTGGTTGAAGGCTTTTCAAGCCAAGTCGTGGAAGAATAAACTCAAAACGTTCTCTAGGAAGAGCATTGGTGAAGATGTCACCCAAGCGATATTGAGTTCTCACAGTATAACTCAACCACACCTCTTTCAACTTGTTCCACGATGAAGTGATGTCGAGTCATCAATGTGCTTTGCTCTGAGTGTTGAACAACATGTTGCGAGGAGAGAGCAATTGCACTTTGTTGTTATCAGTCTGAGGATTTTGTTGAATTCAAAGCCATAGTCAGATAATTGTGATCTCATCCATAATATTTGAGCACAACAAGATGACTGGCTATGTATAACATGTAGAGGATATTGAAGTTTCGTTTGTTTCTTTGAAGACATTAACAAGCTTATCACCCCAAAATTGAGCACCTCGATGTGCTTCTCGTGTATCTTGACACCACCTGCATGGTTAGCATCGTAGAGGTGACCAGTGACATACGGTGTCCTTCGGATACCAAAGACCCATGTTAATAGTTCCTTGGAGGTCTTGAAAGACCCGTTACTTCAAGGTGATTTTTGGTAGGCTTAGCACGGTATATGCACACATGCATACAACGAATATAATATCGGTATCTGCAGGCGTAGGGTATCGAGGACCCAATCATATTACGATATTTCATTTGATCAACCATTATCCACTGGTGGTCCTCATCGGTTTGCAGCTCCACCATGGGAGTGTCAACAGGGTCACAAGAATCAAATCCAAATTTCTGTAAAATTTCATTAGCTTATTTAGATTGATTGATAAAAATTCCTCCGGGACTTTATGATATTTGTAATCCCAAGAAAAATGACATTTGTCCCATCATTGACATTGAAATTTGGAGCCCATCTCCTTAGAAAAATGGTCACATTCATTGGGGTTAGTCGAGGCAAAAATAATATCATCAACATAGATTTGAACGTGAATTAAGTGTTTGCCTGACTTTCTGGTGAACAATGTCGAATCAACTGCTCCCTTGCTGAATCCAGTAGATACGAGGAACTTTGACATAGTATTATACCGCATGCCGGAGCTTGTTTTAGACAATAGAGAGCCTTCTTTAAGCGATAGACATGAGTGGGATGCTCTGGATCCACAAAGCCATACGGCCAGCGTACACCACTTCCTTGATCTCCATTAAGAAAGGCGGTCTTAACATCCATCGATAAACCACATATTCTTATTAGCAACATTAGCGGAAGATTCCGATTGCCTCGTCGTGCAACTAGAGCAAAATATTCTTCAAAGTCAATACCCTCTCTTGTGGTATCCGGCTGGTCTTGCCTTGTTCTTGATACATCACCATGTTGATCAAGTTTCACTTTGAAGATCCACAGAGCTATAATCATAGCACATTGGGGCGGTACTAATTCCCGTACATCTAAATGTCGAACTCATGAATTTCATCTTGCATTGCATTGACCGATATCCTCGGTCATTGAATTTAACATCTTTTGGTTCGACTTAGATATCTGAGTTGAAGAAGCACCACAAAGCATCGATTAAGTTGTTTACGGTGGATACTAGACGAGAGATTCCCGATGATATTGTCCAATGGATGATCATGTGTCCATTTTCTCAGGTGTTCGTGTGGTTGTTGTTGAGGAACTGAAGTAGCAGAGTTTGGATCTCTGATGAAGATGGTTCGAAGTTGGTTGGTATGTTCTCAAATGGAGCATCTTCGGAGTAGCAAGGGGTTATCTCCATCATAGGTGCGGACACATTTCATGATGTACACTTGATGATTGAGGATTTGATGATGAGGATGAGAGATTGCGATGGCTTCTTGACTCATGACATAAAGCGTGATTATCGTTACTTGGGTTAGGAAAAGCCTCGTGGTTGGATTGGTGATCATTAGCATAGGCTCATTGTGTTCATCGAACATTGATCAAATAATTTCTTGAATCATCTTCCCGAGGGGCACATATGAAATTCTTTGGTGAGGGATTTTGTACAAGAAGAAGCTAATGGGGCATTAATGAAGGTTATGATGCGGGTCCAAAACTTGATTGTCACGGAGCCATTTGACCGGTCGACTCATTGAGCGTAACATGAATTGGTTCCATGATATTGGGTTCTTTTATTTGTAGATTCGGTATCCTTTTACGTTTGGTGCATATCCTAAAAACACTCCAATGTCCGCTTTAGCTTTCAGTTTACCTAAATCTTGACCCTCATTAGTTGGATAACACAAACCACCGAAGGAAGGATAGATCGGGTTTTTGATTGTGGGCGAGTTCATATGGAGTTTTTCCATAAGTTGTGTGAATTAGGGATCGATTTTGGGTGTAGCATGCATTGGCAATGGCCCAGCCGAGAAAATGTTGGAACCTTTGAATAATCGGCATTGTTCTTGCGGCTTCCACAAGAGTTGATTCGTCTTTCAACTACACTTATTGTTGAGGAGTTAGTGGAACACTTCTTTGATGACTGATTCCAACACTTTCATAAAACTCACTAAGTTCTTTATTAACAAACTTCAGTTCCATTGTGATTCGGATGATTCTAACGGTGTTAGTTAACCTGCATTTTGTTTGATAAGTTTAATGATGATGGGTTTCATCCTTTGTCTTAAAATTTAACCCAAGTGAATCGAGTAGTCATCATGCCTATTTCTTCCCGTTAATTTTTGCACTCTCATAGTTAAATCCAAATGGATAATATGAAGAACTTCCATAGTGAGTTTGTGGGTTTGGGTTTGTGGGCATATTTCCTTTTTCCCAATTGGCATGAAAAATGATCCTTTTCATACTTTAATCTAGGTAAGCCTCTTTAGGTCCTTGGAAAGATCATTAACGGTGCCGAAGTTCAAGTGATTGAGACGACGATGCCATAACCATGACTTTGTTTTGAAGCCTTTGACAACAAGCAGATTGGAGAAGACTTCATCATATCTTCGATAGAGATGGTGTATAGGTTTGTGCCGTGTTCTCTTAAAAGTTCCACAAAAGTATATGTTTTCTAAAATCCACCTCTAGATCGGAATCACAGAATTGACCAACAGAAAACAAATTATGACCAAGACCTTCAACATAATACCACGGAAGTCACACTTCCGTGTAATCTCCCATAACCCAAAATAGCACCAAAGTGATCATTTCGAATCTAGCAGTCCAGATGAATTTGCTCACGAAGTTCGCGAGCGACGGTCTCCGTCCTTATGCTTGAGCGGCACGAGTCCACCAAAGCGATTTGAGCGACTGCGGTTGAACACAGGACAAGAATGGATAAGCGGATAATTGGGATCCCCATGCAAGAATGGGTTTCATTTGGTTAGTAACGGTGATTGGAACACCGCATCAGAAGCGAATCAAATGGTCATTAGTGATAGATGTAGTGCTAGTGTATGCATTAGACCTATTCAAAGTATGTTCACTTCTTAAAGGAATAGTTCTACAAGGTAGGCATCCATTTCCTAATGGGCATTGACTTAGATAATTTAGGACACAACTCATTAAGATTAAATTTGCTACCAGTAGGTATCCACTGATAACCTACATTACTAAATTTTCTTCCGTGGGTTTCAATGTTTTCTAACCTTCTTCCACCATTGCTTTCTAGCCTTCTTAACTTGATTGTTATTACTTGATTTTAAGCTGGTTTTTAACGGCATTAATCAAATCATTCACACCACATATATGATTAGTACTTGAGAAACCAAGTGATCATCATTACATATTTTGTCAAAGTAGCGGAGATTGCATCAATTACGCATGCTTAGAGCTAACACTAGAATCAACACGATTAGTTTTATTCAACATAGTTTCATTCTTCCTAAGGTGATCTTCTACTCTCTTCCAGTGAACATTCCTAGCTTGCAAGGTCCTATCATTCTTTGTGTTGCCTTGAGGCTTTGACCCTTTCCTTTGATGTCATTTTTACTCTGTAGAGAATGGGAACTTAGTAGTTGGTTTTGCTACTTTTGGCATTTGGGTTTAGAAGTCTTTGGGATCGAACTACTTGAAGGCACATTAAAGTTCACTTTCTTATCTTGGGCATAGAATGGGTTGCATTCTTGACTAGGCATAGAACAAGGCATGCGACTTTATCTTTCTCACATAAGGATTTAGGGCATGTTGCTCCTAAACATTCTAATAGCTCCTGAGATCGTTTGGCATATAAGCATCATACCTAATTTCACTATCAAGTGGCTTATTTAAGCTATCCTCTTTTACAATCTCTCGAAGACATTCTAGACTATCCTTAAGGTGGCGAGAAATAGTTATGAAACACCGTTCATTATTTCTAAGATGAGGAGGAATGTATTTACTTGATCCACGATATATTTAGAATCTGCAGTTGACTTTGATGCAACATTCTCATTAAAGACAAGTGGCATTTTTCCTTTTACGGACTCTTGATTCTCATTTCCTTTTGTAAGCAGTTATTTTTTATTGTTTTTTGTCACGGTGACTTTCATTGAATAATATAACTCTTTGAAGTGTCGTTTAACCTTTTCATTTTCTTCTAGAAAACTCTCATTTTCTTGTTGTAATACATTAATGATGTTTTGAAGAGATGAAGTTTTGAAAATTGAGAAATCTAAAGGTGACATTTGGGAGCCGATCATATTGTTCTTTTCACCCTTTAATTGTGAAATTTGGGTTTTAACTTTACGATCGTGTTACGGTGAGCTCGAATCTGTTCATCACGTTTGTTTATTTCAAAAGCGCATCAAACTTTGGAACATCGAGGATATCTTGATGTTTGAGGTTTTAACAATTTCTTTGAGATGTTGATATTTTAGTTGCAAATCAAAATGTTCAACTTCCAATTTAGAAAAGTGTTTTGCAAATTATCGTGATCATCCAGATCAATTTTCTCATTTAGTTCTGAGTTTTTGTTTTCAAGCTCAATGACGATTATGGGAAACTTTTAAAGCAACAGATAATTCATGAAATTGAGAAGCTTGATAATAGAATACTTAGTGGCGTTGTAGAACACATCTTGAAACACATTGAAGATGAGATTATCATTAATGATGTGCGGTCTTTATCTCAAATTTCATTAATCTTAAGCTCACGTTCATAATTATTGACTTCAACTATCATTGCATCAAATTCCTTTTCCATTTCTTTAATCTCTGTGTCTATCCCCTTTTTAAGACTCTCAAATTGACTTTTTAGTTGTTTAAAGAAAGGCATGACCTGGTTAAATAGCATTCTTTATTTTGCTCGAAACCCCTTTTTGAATTTATCTACGTAGGTGTAGATTCTTTTCTTACAAGTCTTCTCAAAATCAGTAGAATAGTTGATAAACAACATCTGGTGATTAGGGTCCTGCTCTTAAGTAGGAAGAGTCCTAGAACTAAATGCATTGGTGTATTAGGAGGATACAGGTAAGTGACTTCCTAAGGGAGTGTTTGGTTCAACAATATTATCA